>NQII01001844.1:134152-215951 GCA_002778355.1 Clitarchus hookeri | reverse complement strand
AAGTCCTTAAAACTTTGGAATCAATCAAGGATGATTGTACCGAAAAGCCTGTAACGCGAAACGAAGCGACGGGAATACTTTTGAATTTAAAAAAACTGGAAACTGCGGTAATGGTTGTTGTGTGGAATGTTTTTTTGGAAAGAATAAACAAAGTGAATGTTCAAATTCAGGCTTCTACCGTAGAATTGATCACTGTTGCCGATCTTTACGAATCTCTTTGCAAGTTTTTCGTAGCTGAACGGGAAAATTTTAAGTACTTCTAACAAAAGGCGATGGAATTAAGCGTGTCCAAGCAGTATACAAGAGACATGGGAAAAATACAACAGAAAAGGAAAAAAAATATATGATGATACACCCGATGAAGAAATGAGAATGACTGCGAGTGATACTTTCAGGGTTAACACATTTCTCGCCCTCATTGATAGACTCTTATCCGAATTAGAAAAACGGCAGGAGGCCTACAACAGGTTCAATGAAAAGTTTTCATTTCTGACCAAAATGAGTGAATTGTCATCATCAACCCTTACGGAAAAAGCCCTTTTCTTGGAAGAAATGTATCCTAATGATTTAGAGACTGACTTAGTTCAAGAATGCATACATTTTCAAAGCCACCTTTCTTCTGAAAGAATTTTGGTAAAACCAGATTCTGGATCATTGAAAAGTCTATCTTCGTTCCTGCGAAAACAGAATTTGCAAAACGTTTATCCAAACTTGGATATAGCAGTTCGCATGGCTCTATGTACACCAGCGACAAATTGTTCGGGTGAGAGAAGCTTTTCTTGCTTAAAACGGGTGAAAAATTATCTAAGATCTACCTTAAGCCAAGAAAAGCTAAACGCCTTAGCTCTTTTGTGCATAGAGTCAGAACTAATGAACAAGATTTCATACGACGATATAATTGATGATTTTGCCAATAGAAAATCGCGCAAAAAGGTATTGTAAAACTTTCATAACTTAATTAATTGAATTTCATCGACATCATCAGCCGGATTGTTACCAGATAATTGAATATATTGTTTTTAAACTGTAAGTAAGCGCAATAAAAATTATTTAATTACGTTTACCGAACTTACATTATTGTGTAAGTAGTATTGAGGCATACCTTACCCCGCCTTATTAGTAGTACATGATTGAGCTTTTATTAGCTCAGAAATATACCCAAAAACTATTTCTTGTGCAATCTTAACTAAATCGTTGGGTTGTAAAAATAATCTAGAAACTGACACATCGATCCCCTAGTTCACAATCATTCTAATTACGGGAAAAAGGTGGTGTAATTAGGACGATAGTGCACAAATCATAAAGTTACAATTTCATTCTCAAAAAAATTGCAATTAATATGATTGTGAACTAGGGTATCCAATTGTAGAGGTCGGTAGAGGCGGCAAAATTTGAATAGCCTACTGGCGGCAAATGTGTAAATCCGCCACTGATTCCATGTGTTTCTATTTCGGTTCGATTTATATATTTTGTTAATGACAATACTATTTTAGAAAATCCGGATAAATTATTACATCCCGGGAGCTCGGGAGGTTGACCATTATTCCCGGAGTCTCCTGGGCATTCCGGGAGGGTTGGCAACCCTAAGTGGGGACTGTAGCTGCCTATTGAAGGCCGATCGACGCCTGCGCGTACGAACGGTTTCGAGGCAGATTTTTTGCGTCGTTAATTTTTTGATAATTTGTCAGGTCTCTAGCCGTAGCTGAAACTGACTTAGTGGGTTGTTGCTGTTGAACCTTGATCTTATCGGCCTAAACTTGGCGATTTTTTGCACCTCTTCCAAAAATTTGGGGCAGAGTTTTGAATTTGATTAGTGTGGGCCTTGGCAATTGCAACAAACCACGGTCTCTGCAAGTTTGGGACAGATGCCTACGTGGTGTGGCCCGGCGCATTGTTGGAGCGACTGTGGGCCGATGACGTGATGGCAGTGGTCGTGCCAGACCACGCAGAAGTGGTCCAAGTCAAGTTATCGAAAGGCACGATGCAATGCGAGGATAATTAATATGGACCACACATTTTGGGTACAATCTTGATACAACAAATCATCCTGTTGCTGTGCAGTCCAGTTTTGATCGTCACACTGTGTGGAATCTGTCAGGACGGGGGGAGGTCTCCATCCTTTCCGTTTCCGCCCAATAAAATCTCTAGCACCTCGATACTACTCCAATCGAAAAGCATTTGCTCACTGTTTTGTGCATCAGAGTGACGGACAACCTAACTTTCTCGCTATTATTTCTTTTTCACAGATAATATCTGCTTGACACTAGAGAATATGCTTAACGCAAAGAATATTCGTGTCTGGATGGATGAAAACCCTCGCAATGTCGTGTCACTTCTTTGCTCACATCTGTGTTTTCCTGTCAGCGTATGGACAGGAATTATAAAATACATTTTTTAACTGGGACAGCATAAAAGAGTTTTTCATCGTCTTGCCTCGCACTACGAGCTTACGAATTTCTCAACTGTACATTCGGTAATCCGTGGATCGGACGGAAAGGGGCAATAGTGGTGTGATCTTCGATATCACCGGACCTCACACAACTTGATCACCTGTGGACACACATTGACAGCTCAGTTAATGGAACACCTGTTGGCTACGCTGTTTGTATCGCAGCTACTCGTGTGGACATTAGGCAAAAAGCCGGCATATTTGAGCGTTAATGACAGTCTTTTGTTATTGCTGGCAGTGCGGCAAATAACCATTGTTTTGAGCTCGTGGTGTAATCGTCTTCAAAGTATTCCTCTAAAATGGTGAATTTGTTTTAATTTATGTAACGTTTCCAGAGCCTGTTTGGAATGTGTTGGGTTCCACGGTAATCCAGTGAAAAGTATTAGGTTTGGTCTGCTCCATTACCCCTATCAGTTTGTTTGTGGAATTTTTCTGCATGTTACATTTGTGTGTATTAAAATATATTAACTCAGCAATGTTTGTGACTTTCATAAACTACTGTTAGTCACGGCATACAATTGTATTCAGAACTGTGAGTAGAATAAAACAGACATGATTTGCAAGAAAACATAATACAGTTTACAAGTGAGTATAAAGGGACATATGCATCCCTGAAAATAAGTGTTTCAAATAATTTGCTTTACAATTTTTAAAAACTGCTTGTAATGAAACGACAAATTTCTAAAAAGCATTTTCCTGGATTAAGATTTGAAATCTACGAAACTTTGAGGTAATATTGGAAGGGTGCTATGTCATTACTATACAAAAATTTTAAGACCTTGGTCTGAGATAAACTCGCATTATCATAATAAAATTATAAAGAAAACAGTTGCTATGGTATAACACTTCCAGGTGAACGACTCTCGATAAAACAACTACAATGTTTGAAACTGAGATTTTGTGCCTGCCGGCTTTGAAACCCGTCAGGTAGTGTTTCGTTTTCTTGAAAGTGGGAATGATATTATCGATAAAATTTCCACGAATGTGACATTTCAGTTCAAAGAATCACTAGTCTATTGAGCGCATGTGGGAATCGTACCGGACGATGCCGCTGGTCGGCTGGTTTTCTCGGGGAGCTGCCATTTCCCCGCCCTTGAATTCCGGCTCTGGTCCACCCTCGTTTTCTCTCAAAATCTTTCCACTCCACTGTACTCC
Source organism: Clitarchus hookeri (assembly GCA_002778355.1). Classification (NCBI taxonomy): domain Eukaryota; kingdom Metazoa; phylum Arthropoda; class Insecta; order Phasmatodea; family Phasmatidae; genus Clitarchus; species Clitarchus hookeri. The sequence continues at coordinate 212,347 of NQII01001844.1, read as the reverse complement.
ACTATTTTATTGAGAAATTTGTTTTTTATATAACTAGTAGTTACCAATTATTTTTGCTTGATTTTCAAGGTGTTGCCCCTCCCTCAATAATCATTGTAGGTCATAAGTCGCATCATGTTATCTTTCTCATTTTTCATTAGAAATTTCCTCACGACGTTTTTATCTGTAGATGAAATAAATTTACGTAGGAATATCACTTGTTTCACTTGAAGTAAGTACTGAAATAAAGTTCATAGAGCCAAGGTCCATTATGTTAGACCATTTGTGGAACGATTTCCAGACAACACAAGGTACGCATAGCCCATAGTCTGCCTTATAAATAACGAGACTGGTCTTTCTGTGGGGCGGCATAGTTGCAACACTGTCAGGCGCGCATGCGCGGTGAATGATCTTGAATCTTCCGAAAGCAGAAACAGGAGCCTCTGTCACTCATCAGTGTTTTGAAGGGACAGACGCGCAGTTACACATCACACACAATGTTAAAACAAATTTCCTCATTGATCTCGAATTCCTTCTTGTGAAATTAATTAAATTGTCGAGCTAATACCTGAAACAGTTGTCGAGACGAAGACGGGGCAGCCATAGGTTACAATGGGNGGGGGGAAACGAGAGCTCCCCAAGAAAAATCGCCTTCCATTGGCAACGTCAGCCACGTTTCTCGCATGCAAAAGTCCGACTGTCACTTCCCATTGGAAATTAAACCGGAATCGTCTTGGTGGAAGGGCTGTGCGCTTGCTACGTGACCATCGCGACTTCACTTGCTGGGAAAGGTCATCGCACGCGACGAGCAAAAACAGGTTTTCCAGTAATATCCAGGAACAAAGATACAATCGACACACTGGAAAAGTTGCACATCACTGAAAAATAAAAACGTTCATGAATGAACGCGTCGGAAACAAATACAATGCTTCTTGGTTCTTTTAATTATGACTGGCATGGCGATGGTTGAATAGGTACCACCGGACCGGACCGGAAGTTCATCAGCAGTGTTACAACGATGTTCTGACCAAGCCGAGAGAATGAATGAGAGAGAATTTGTGGAAACGGTTTGAAGCAGCTGTTGGGCTACACCACAATGATTGCGTGGATTGTCTGCAAGGACAACGCACCAGCTCTCACTGCTCTGTTCGTAAAGTAGGTTTTGGCTAATGAGATGATCCCAGTGCTGGATTCCCAAACTTGCTCAACATATTTAGCTCCATGTAATGTTCCCTAAGGTAAAATGTGCATTTATTTGGTCTATTTTCAAGTTCTGCACGAGGTAAAGCAGAAATCAGTAGTACTGATCAAGGAGTTGACACAAGACCTGCAATATTGTTCCCAACTATGGAAATTTTGTGTGTAATAGTGTATAGACAAGGAAGAGGAGTAATTTGAAGAGAATAACCATTTATTTGTAATATTGCAATACACTATCGTTACCTAATATCTACATCTTGTATATCATCACTCTTTTACTTAATATTAGCACCAGAACCATCAATTACTATAGGCTATTGTAATACTTGGCTTGGGTGGTTCTCTTCTTAAGGCCCTTTCACACTATCAAATTTTTCTTCAAATTACCTTCAATTTTTATTGAATTAAATTCATTGAATGTTATATGACGTCATACGAACATCATAATCGCTGCCATTTTCTCTTTCAATTTCTTGAATATCTCCTCCTTNTGAATGTTATATGACGTCATACGAACATCATAATCGCTGCCATTTTCTCTTTCAATTTCTTGAATATCTCCTCCTTCGAGATTTTTGTTTTGAATATGTTCTATATTTTCTTGGTTCTAAAATTTCAGTCGCCGATCACAGCTATTCTGACAATATTAATTGAATTAATCTCATAATGATAGTTGTGAGCACATGTTTAAAGTTGTTACAAAATAAGGACACATATTTTTTAAAAAGATAATGTACAATAAAANAATAGTTGTGAGCACATGTTTAAAGTTGTTACAAAATAAGGACACATATTTTTTAAAAAGATAATGTACAATAAAATGTAAGAACATTTTTTGTGGTTTAATCAATTATTTTCGTGTCGTACACGAGTAACAGATACTTCTAAGAATCTAATGTTGGTATTTTTTAAACTGGTTTCATTAAAAAGTTTCTGTTAAATTTTCATGTGGAGACTTTAAAACTCATGGAATGCAATTCATTAAAAGGTGAATGAAGTGATTTTTTTAGTTAAATAAATTGAATTCACTAAATATTTGATGTGTGAAAGGGCTTTAGTAATTACTGAATTATTATTATTGAGATATAGATTTTTGAAGAATTACAACAGACTTGTGTAAAACAATTAAAGATTTATCAAAGTCTTTTTCTTTTTTTTATGAGTGTAAATTTAATTGAAAACGTTCATGTTGCCACGACAGGACTTAGGCTGACGAGATAAATACCAGACATACACAAAAAAAATATATTATGGCTAGAACCATTTTGTGTTTTACACACATGCTGTAACAAAATATGAACTTTTTAATGTGCTCAAAACAGTTTTCTGTTGTAAGAAAATTCAATGGAAATTTTAATTGGAGTTAACTACGAAAAACATTTAAAGCCTATAAGATTTTTATGATTAATTTTGGTCTTTGCGTATCCTCACTGTTTGCATTCTCGATTAATACCTGCTGATGCTTTGGTTAATGTGGAATAATTTCGCATGTCGCTTATTTCTAATGAGAGCAAGGAGTATTATAATACAGTTTCCTTTTGATTTATTAGCCCCCAGCTTCACCAGTGGCCACAAAGAGAATAAGGAAGAATAGCTTAGTACATTTATAGAAACTAGAGAGACAAAAATAGGATTTCATCTGCTACAATTGCTTGTGAAGAAAAACCAGTCATGCACTCTGCAAAAGTGCTGCGGATTGAAAATTATTTAGTTCATAACGTGAGTAGGTGTTTCACTGCTGAGATCATTCACACGATAAGCATTTAATATTGTCAAGTATTGCATGTTTGTGGTTGAATGAGTATTTTTGAAATCCCAGTTGTGTTTTTGCTTTCAGTCCATTTTGCATTCCACACAATCAAATTGTGTCGTGGACCCAGTATTCATACGTCGTTCAAAGTAAATTTTGAAGTTATAATAATTCTTGTGCTTATTTGTTTAAAATAAACAGAAGCCTGATTTCAGTTGCCATGATTTCAAATAAGCTATGAATTTCTCGCCAACATTTATTTGAGTACTTCGGTCGGAGTTTTCATTGAAATGTGTGCAGTTGCAAGCAGAAAGCCTTTCTGTCAAAGGTTTATTTAAAAATTCTGCCTACCTAAAGATACACATGTAAGGTAAGTCGGTTTCGCTGTTAACTGAGCACTTTTGAAAGCCTTGTTAAGGATCTACTTTTAATGACAATTTTGCATCCATCCGCCATATGTAAAATTAGCATTGCAATAGTGCCAACTGCTTCGCGCGTTTATCAGGCGTGACTTTGAAATTGCTAGGGATATAAATGTTACCAGTATGGTGGTTCTTTTTACTCATTCATAAAGAGGGTACGGGATCACAGAGGATATATATATCCCCCCCCCTCCTCTCTCTTCCCAAAAACTCGCAATAACATGCAACTGCCCTGTGAATTGTGAATGATTTAAAACTAAAGACAAGTAATATCATAAAGGTTTTAAATACTGATTTTAATTTATTAATTTAATATTGTTTCCTGAAATAATGATGAGAATGTAAAGTATAGGCCCTCCCCATTTGCCAATCGAGTTAAGGGAGATTTGGGCGCCTTTAGACAACGAGGACTTAGAGCCGATGAGAGTGAAATGAGGTGAGAATGTATTATTTGCCTTATGGTCTTATGAATCAATGGTTTGCAGCGATAAGCCTGGTACGGCCTACAGGAAAGGAACAAGCTGGGAGGGAAGGAGGGAAGCTGCTCGGGAGGGGCGACGTACTGACCAGGACACTTTGCTGTTGTTGATGGCGTACAGCATGACGNTTACTCATTCGTAAAGAGGGTTCGGGATCACAGAGGATATATATACCCCCCCCCCCTTTTTCCCAAAAACTCACAATAACATGTAACTGTCCTGTGAATTGTGAATTATTTAAAACTAAAGACAAGTAATATCATAATGGTTTTAAATACTGATTTTAATTTATTAATTTAATATTGTTTCCTTAAATAATGATGATAATCTAAAGTATAGGCCCTCCCCCTTTGCCAATCCAGTTAAGGGAGATCTGGGCACCTCTAGACAACGAGGACTCAAGAGAGCCAATGAGGGTGAAATGAGGTGAGAATGTATTATTTGCCTTATGGTCTTATGAATCAATGGTTTGCAGCGATAAGCCTGGTACGGCCTACAGGAAAGGAACAAGCAAGCAAGCGGGAAGGAGGGAAGCTGCTCGGGAGGGGCGACGTACTGACCAGGACACTTTGCTGTTGTTGATGGCGTACAGCATGACGAGGATGGCGACGCAGTAGAAGAAGCAGTCGCGGATGAGCGGCCACCAGTTGAGGTAGCAGACGGTGGGCGCGCACAGCCCGCACACGGCGATCACGAACATGATGTTGAAGACGGCCGAGCCGATCACGCCGCTCACGCCGATATCGTCCTTGGCGAAGAACACGCCGATGACGACGGTGGCGAGCTCCGGGGCCGACGACCCCGCCGCCATGAAGGTCGCCCCCGCCACGTCCGGCGTCAGCTTCAGCTCTGCACATGCGCCGAGCGAGGAACGTTAGTTGGTAATGTGACCAACAGCAAAGCCCACGGCCAAAAACAAAAATAGGAGAAAGACAAATAAATGGTGATATCAACGAAAAAAAAACGAACACGGGACAAAACCGGACGGGATCAGAAATACTATTCTTCTCGGTAGAAGCCCATCAGCCATGGAGGGAAAGAAAGGCCACGGAACAAGGGATAGCAATGTAGGAGAGGGCTGGTCACCTAGGACAACTAACAGGACACCAAACTCTCAAAATCAGAGATAATAATATCGTGCTCAAGTTAAAACCGAGCGAGAACGTCACAAACTACCCGAGAGTTATGTAAAATTACCGAAAGGTAAAAAAACAGGAAACCTCACACGAAGCCATTGAAGGGTAGCATACAACGAACTTCTGTCGCCTCCAGTGGAACACTGAAACAAGAGGTGGGTCAGATCTGCACTAGGGGCACCGCAGATACAGGAGGGATTATGGACTATATGAAGTTTATATAAATGAGACTGGGATGCATTATGGCCTGAAAGGAGACGAAAAGAAGTGACTGCTAGACTACGGGAACTACAATGATGATATATTTGCCGAGAATATGTAGGAAATAAACGTACATATAAAGTATTACAAACCGAAGAATAATGTTCCCACGTCTGTTTCCAATTCCGGAAAATTTCCCTGTTTAATATGGGATATAAAACCGAAAACGAAAGTAGGGGCTTCGAGACATCCTGTAAAACACTCAATATCGAAAGTCTCCACCATCTCATTCCCTACATGCCCCGGTACCCACACGAAGAGGACAGCAACATTTAGTTTATCCAAAAGAACACACTGTTTCCGTATGAGCCACATAAGCACCTCCTTATTGGGAGTAGGAGAAGACAATGCCGTAAATAAACTACGCGAATCCGATATAATCAGAGGATTTAAGACCTTGAAATCGTAAACATAACGTAAAGCCATATACACTGCAAAAGTTTCGGCGTAATAAATGGTGGCTGTGGAAGTGAGCTTAAATAGTTCAGAACATTTATGTGAAGAATCAAAATAAGCAGACCTAACATCTTCGACAGTTTTTGAGGCATCAGTGTAAATCAAAATACAGTCAGGATATCTAGCATCAGTAGCGTTAAATTCTTGTTGAATGACAATGGGAGAAACAGATCTAGTAGGAGATAGAAAGAGAGGACAAGGAAAACGAAACAAAACCTCACACTGCAAACAGCGCAAAAATCTAGGTGGAGGGCGAACAAAGCGTGCCGTCGTTAATAATACTTTCAGTAGAACGTAATCAAGTTTGTCAACCGCCTGAGCAATATCCTTACGCGAGAACTAGGAGTACGGATCCAATGTTTACCTTGCAACAACCTATAACGGTCGGACAAGGACATAAGGAAAGATTCCATACGCAAGACCATAATGGGAGTAGAAGAGAAAGCACTAAGAATAAGTCTGAGGCAAACGTTCTATATAGTCTCCAATTTGTACACCAAAAAGAGTGGCAGCTGCCCAGCAATCGGAACACCGTAATATTAAACAAACCGGATGGTAGCAACATAAAAAGAACGAAGAGCAAAAAAAGCTAGACCCCCAACGGTAAAGGGCGAGAGCTTTTAAAATGTTAATTCTTTTGCGACATTTAGTAATAGTGTAATCAACACGGGTAGTCCATTCACCACGAGCCTCTAAAGATATACCCAAATGCCGCACCTTTGTCACACAAGGAAGAAGAGAACCTCTGATGGTTGGAGAAGGTGTGCTATCATCCACCCACGGTTACTTCACACTTCTCTGAAGCCCTGCTAAAGTTCGACTCCCAGGATATTCCTCCGCCTCGTGCAAACTAAGCCTAACTAAGTCTATACAACTACACCAAAGGACAACGCACCGANAATGTTTACCTTGCAACAACCTATAACGGTCGGACAAGGACATAAGGAAAGATTCCATACGCAAGACCATAATGGGCGTAGAAGAGAAAGTACCAAGAATAAGTCTGAGGCAAACGTTCTGTATAGTCTCCAATTTGTACACCAAAAAGAGTGGCAGCTGCCCAGCAATCGGAACACCGTAATATTAAACAAACCGGATGGTAGACACATAAAAAGAACGAAGAGCAAAAAAGCTAGAACCCCAACGGTAAAGGGCGACATTTAGTAATAGTGTAATCAACATGGGTAGTCCATTCACCACGAGCCTCTAAAGATAATGGGTTTACGGCGTGGAAACAGTGTGTTCCTTCTTCTCTTGCTCTGATGGTTGGAGAAGGTGTGCTATCATCCATCCACGGTTACTTCACACTTTCCTGAAGCCCTGCTAAAGTTCTACTTGGTCCTATAAGGAGGCGGAGCACGTTTGATTCGGATTGATTCAGATATGTACTACACCAAAGGACAACGCACCGAATTCGTGCGCACTCAGTTTTAATAATATTTTGCATGAGAACTAATTCTTACTAGGCGCTACCAATACAAAGGTTTTCTCTCTGTTTTTATTCATATTTATTATACATGAAATATTACAATTTTAAAATAAAATATAAATAAAAATTTAATTTAACAAAAAATAACACATTTTTATGTTAACACAGGTATAAAATGCTTGTGACACATGACATATTTAGGAAATAACTAAACACGTCATACATAGGATGATTTTTCAAAGGTTAGATTCATAAAGTGTGAATAAACCGCGAATATACAATATAATAGCTACTCTAGACTGCGGCTAGGATTGTGTGATATTGCTATATATCGATCAAGAAACAATATTTCTGAAATATTGCAACAGCTATATTGTCCGACAGTGTAGAGCAATATATTGAATATCGCTGTATTAGCGATATATGCGGTATTGGCGAGATACAATATTTGTGATATCAATATGACCTATATTTGCGATGTCATCGATTTTCAATACTCTCTGGGAGCGATATATCGCACCGTGAGAAACGATACCGGAAAGTTTATATCGCACAGCCCTACTAGCAGTTGCACTCACTTCCAATTTGCTGGAAACATCGTTAATACGTACTCTGAGCATATTTATTAAGGTCACCCATACTGCTACAGCCAATACGATATATTTTGATATGAGCCAAGTATTGTTATTACAGTCAGTAATTATAATTTAATGTCACAACAACTCCCCCCCCCCCNCTTTCACCCACCTAACTCCCTCTTCCCCTCACATTCTATCACTTTCATCCACCTAACTCCATCTTCCTTTCACCCATCACTTTCACCCACTTAACACCCTCCCCTCGCCCACAACCTATCCCTTCCGCCCACCTAACTCAGTATCGTGAGTTCGNACTTTCACCCACTTAACACCCTCCCCTCGCCCACAACCTATCCCTTCCGCCCACCTAACTCAGTATCGTGAGTTCGGTCGGAAGGGCATGACAAGAGAGGAGAGGAACTGAGAGTGTAAGAGAGACGAGAGCAGGGGCAGGGCGGTACCTACCTTCGCATATCCTGTCGAGCGAGGAGACGAAGTAGTCGTCGCAGACGATGGCCAGCCCCAGGAAGGTGTACACGGCGGCGAGCACGTGCACGACGAGGGCGCCGTTCTTGCGCGCGCGCTGGCTGATGAGCGGCCGCGGGAACTGCTCGATGGCGGGCGGCGTGCAGTTGCCCGGCCGCAGAGTCTGCGTCGGGGCCACCGTCCGCCACGGTGTCGAGCCCCGGGCCTCCTCCTCTTCCTCGCCCTCCTCCTGCCAACATTTCAAATACACGGTCGTTGAGTTGAGTTGAGATATCTGGACTGCTCTTTAACAACGAGGTCTCGAGAGCCGTTGAGGGCCAAATGAGTGAGTGAAGGGTTAAGAGATTTGGGCAGCTATTAACACCGAGGTCTCGAGAGCCGATGAGGGTGAAATGAGTTCAGAATGGAGCAGCGTTGAAATGAAAGGGCGAGGGAAACGGGATATCCCCGAGAAAACCCGCCGACCAGCGGCATCGTCCAGCAAGATTCCCACGTGCAAAAATCCGGGAGTAACCCGGCCGGGGATTGAATTGGTTCGACTTGATGGGAGGCGAGCAGTTTAGCCGCTCAGCCACCGCGGCCCCTAACAATTTATAATGTACTGTTTAGTCCATGCACGGTGACCAACTTTTCTGTAGCCCTGCAGAAGTCCTGAGCCTCGCGCAAACGAAGCGCCATGTTGAATTACTGGTTTATAAAGGCTGTTCACGATTAAATGAGCACTTTTGAAATCAACCTTTGAAAAATGTCACTGCTCCAACCTGCATAAGCTTTAACGGGCACACTAAGTGGCATGCGCNTTTTGAAATCAACCTTTGAAAAATGTCACTGCTCCAACCTGCATAAGCTTTAACGGGCACACTAAGTGGCATGCGCTTAGTAAGGTTGGTAACGACGGAGGGAGAGCAGTTCGGTGCCTTAACCTCGATTGAAAATTGTTAGGTAAACATATGTTAATACTCAAATAATTTTTTTTTTTGCTTTCCGTTTTTTAATGCATATAAGTATGAGAATAAGCAAATGTGCAAAACTCTTCTAATAATTTAAGATTTTCACTTGACCAACGTATAAATAAAGTGATGAAATCCACGGGAATGTTAATTATATTTATAGTGGAAGAATACAAAATGTGAATGCAAGTAGATCTTAAGCAGAGCTTTCAAAAGTGCTCAGTTTACCGTGAACATATTATAGTTTATTTCAGTTGTTTAGGGTCACTTATATCGAAACTAAAACAACATTTATGTGGCAATATACATAACGCTGTGGAACAAACATAAATTCTGAGCTCTTTCCCAAGTAATTATGACGTAGATAATGCAGCACAGTTTTTAAATTATCAGCTGATTTTTGCCGTTTCACGGTTGCCACAAAACGTGCGGATAAAATTTGGCGCGACTACATTGGGATGCATTTGTGAAACGTAAATCCACTATGATAAGGCATAATCAATTATTTCATCAAAAGTAAAGTTATGGCACATAAATGCTAAATTTAAGATGGTGGGTTAAACCAAGCTTTAAAGCTGAATTTACGATTTAAAAATTATGCGTGAAGAATTATGTAGTAACTACTGTTCTCGCACACGGAACCACGTCTTCTGGATTTACGATTAACAATTCGCCTGATAATTGTTAAGTCCAGCCGATGGAAACTTGCGAAAAGCCTGCCCTATTTATTATTCTTCCTAACCTTACTTCGTATAGCACAACCATATTTAAGCAGATCATACCTCAAATCCGACATTCTCTCTCAGGGAAGCTAATTTTTTTTTNTCGTATAGCACAACCATATTTAAGCAGATCATACCTCAAATCCGACATTCTCTCTCAGGGAAGCTAATTTTTTTTTGTGAACGTACATAATCACAAACAATATTTTTTATGACATTAATTGTAAATAACAGTTCCCCGCCAANATTTTTTTTTGTGAACGTACATAATCACAAACAATATTTTTTATGACATTAATTGTAAATAACGGTTCCCCGCCAACAAGATCGACTGATCGTATTTGCCGCCGCCACACAAGTTTTACTAAATGTATAAAACATAAAAACATTTTTTTTAATGCTTAAAAGGAAATCCCAAAGCTGCACACGACCTGCCAAGATCAATTGGTAAGGTAACATGCGCACTTATTAGTGTAATTATATTTTGCATAAGAACTATTTATTACTTGGCATTAACTACACACCTATTTTCTCCCTGTGTTATTTATTTTAATTATAAATAAAGTATTATAATTTATATAAAAAATATGTGTAAAAGTTTAATTTAACCAAAAATAAGGTATTTTTATGTTAACACAAGTGTAAAACGATTGTGATACATGACATTTAGAAAAAACCAAGCACGTCATACATGGGGTGATTTTTCAAAGGTTTGTTTCGAAAAGTGTGAAGAAATCGCGAATAGACTATAATGAATGAGAGCGACAGATGTGTCCATATCGGGTCTGGACTCAAATCGGCGCGGTCCATCTATTTCTCGGGAACCCCACAAGTGTCGTGAGCCAAAAAAAAAAANTCGGGTCTGGACTCAAATCGGCGCGGTCCATCTATTTCTCGGGAACCCCACAAGTGTCGTGAGCCAAAAAAAAAAAGAGTGTAACATTCACACGGCCTGAATTCTTGTGCGAAATTTATTCGCAATTGAACACTTATGTGTTATATTTAGCCAATGATATTTTGCGACGAGTATGACGTCAGATGCGTGTTGAAAAAAAAAAGTTTTAATATTAGGTCGTCTATACACACACACAAAAAAAATGGATTTTAGAAACAGGGCAGNTCGGGTCTGGACTCAAATCGGCGCGGTCCATCTATTTCTCGGGAACCCCACAAGTGTCGTGAGCCAAAAAAAAAAAAGAGTGTAACATTCACACGGCCTGAATTCTTGTGCGAAATTTATTCGCAATTGAACACTTATGTGTTATATTTAGCCAATGAAATTTTGCGACGAGTATGACGTCAGATGCGCGTTGAAAAAAAAAAGTTTTAATATTAGGTCGTCTATACACACACACAAAAAAAATGGATTTTAGAAACAGGGCAGTGCTTTAAAATAATTGTTGTTTTTTTCCTTCCATTTATGAAAAAAAAAATTGTTTCGTGGTCGTAAATACACGGATAGCAGTTCAAAATGTATGCTACACTGTCGCCTTTTCTTTCCTTTAAATTTGTAACTTGCGGCCTGGCTGGTTGTCCCATGTGTCCGCACAAGAAATGGAAAATAGCCATTTCCTTTGCACACTATGTCAGCGCCTCTCACGCACACGACCTGTTATGCGTAGTTGTGAATCAGTAAGTTCGAAAACATGGCGGTCAATTCTTGTGCGCACGACCTATGTACCGCGATCACTGTTGTGCTCGATTGTGAACCAAGCTTATCGTTGCAGAGGCGAGCGTGGCAAAGTAATATCATTCATTCATAAGACCATAAGGCATATTATACTAATCTGTAAAGGAAACCCGGGAGGTGGTAGAACGGGGATAACTCTACGCAATGCTCTTTGATATCGTTATCGACCAGACTGCTTATATTCTGGGTAGCAATCGTGGTGCTGATAATAATGATGCAGCATAAACGGTCCTGGGATGAGCTTTGGAAGTGCAGTCAACTATGGCACATACACTGAAGAGCCAAAAAAAACTGGTACACCTGCCTAATATCGTGTAGGAACCCCCGAACTCGCAGAATCCCCGCAAGACGACGTGGCATGGACTCGACTAATGTCTGAAGGTATTCAGGAGGCAATTCACACCATGACTCCTGCAGGGCAGTTAACAAATCCAATCTGCGCAAATTTGAGAAAGGGTTGCACGTCTGTCACGTCTAATGATTCTCGTCAGTCGTCGTTTGTCCCGTTATTTCACGATCTTTTTTTCCGGCCGCAGCGATGTCGAAGATGTGATGTTTTACCGGATTCCCGATATTCACGGTACACTCGTGAAATGGTCGTACGCGAACATCCAAATGTTATCGCTACCTCGGAGATGCTATGTCCCATCTCTCGTGCGCCGACTATAACACCACGTTCAAACTCACTTAAATCTTGAGAACCTGCCATTGTAGAAGCAGTAACCCATCTAGCTGCCGACCGCATCGCGTTACTCTGATTGGTTCCATACCTCTGTTATTTTAATATGCACGCCTTTACCAGTTTTTTTTTGGCTCTTGCACATGCAATGTGGTGTGTTATGTAGGCGCACTTACAGCGTCGTCACAGGGCACTCGAGAACAGCGAACTCCAATATCGTAAACCAGCAAAACGATGTCACTGGCCAATCAGCGCCTAAGGGTCCACACGTTAACTTTCAGCAGATAACCCTCAGAGTCCTGCATTAATTTNAGCGATGTCGAAGATGTGATGTTTTACCGGATTCCCGATATTCACGGTACACTCGTGAAATGGTCGTGCGCGAACACCCAAATGTTATCGCTACCTCGGAGATGCTATGTCCCATCTCTCTTGCACCGACTATAACACCGCGTTCAAACTCACTTAAATCATGATAACCTGCCATTGTGGCAGCAGTAACCCATCTAGCTGCCGACCGCATCGCGTTACTCTGATTGGTTCCGTACCTCTGTTATTTTAATATGCACGCCTTTACCAGTTTTTTTTGGCTCTTGCACATGCAATGTGGCGTGTTATGTAGGCGCACTTACAGCGTCGCTACAGGACACTTGAGAACAGCGAACTCCAATCTCGTAAACCAGCAAAACGACGTCACTGGCCAATCAGCGCCTAAGGGTCCACTCGTTAACTTTCAGCAGATAACCCTCAGAGTCCTGCATTAATTTNTGTCACTGGCCAATCAGCGCCTAAGGGTCCACTCGTTAACTTTCAGCAGATAACCCTCAGAGTCCTGCATTAATTTGTGGTTTCACCCGTTGCAATCACGTAAAATTTTTATTCGTACTGTGTTTATACTGACTCGATATCTGCTTCACTCACACGACCAATGAAACATGTGCTTGGTTTTTTAAAGAGGTATTGGGAGAATCATTCACAAACCACATCTGTACAAAAGTCCACAAATCACATTACCTACCCATGAGGAAGAAAATGACTGCATTGGTAAATAATCCTAGTTGTGTACAGTACTCGTCATAAATTACCTTTGTCTGCAACATATCCACTGTACTGGATACAGGGACTAAAAAGGTAAAGAGGGGGTTGGGGGGTTGAATGCCATCTTGGAGTTATATATTTTTTGTGATTACTTATTTTTGGGGTTAAATTTTTAAAATGTAACTTTTTTAGGACATACAACATTGTTAAAATTATATTTTATAAACCATTATCATTTATCTTCTTGTGTTGCTGTCGCTTCTGTAGTCATTCTGAGAAGGTAATAAACGAATAAAGGTTCTCCATTTGTATTACAGTTATTCACTCGTCTGAGTGATGTACTGTGCCTTGTCAAACAAGAAATTAAATAATGAATGATAAATACATTTTACTTCTAAAACAAATGTTCCTACAACGCAGAGTTTTAGGAATAAACTTAACCAAAAACTGTCCCGCGTGCGTAAAAGATATCCACCTAGGAGTAGCATAAAAAAAATCCATATATANATAAACTTAACCAAAAACTGTCCCGCGTGCGTAAAAGATATCCACCTAGGAGTAGCATAAAAAAAATCCATATATATAACAAGTTTTATTTTTCTATTTTCGCTTAAAACGTGTGTTTTTTTTAAAAGTGAAAATGTCTGAAACGGGTACGAAAACACCTGTGCAGGATATTTGGAACGTAAAACACACCTTTATATTTTTTATTATTACATCACAAAATTATAGCCATAGCTCAGAATCTTAAGATGTGAGTTGCCGTTGTACAAACTGCTCGCCAGTTCAAGGTTACCTTACATCCCAAGATAAATAAAAAAAAAAATTGTATTAACACATACGTATTTTAAATTTTACACAACGATTTAAGTTTAACTACGTTTGCATTTAAATACATTTCTAGGGTTATTTTTTAATTCGTATCTCCTTCATTATTTGCTGATTTTAGATAAAAGCGTGAATAGTTTTTTTTTTTCAAGTCTATACTATACCAAGTGCGTGTCTGTTAATTATTTCATATGTCAAAGAATGCAAGCACGTATCGAATTAAAAACAGTTTTGCATAGTGCTAAATCAAAACCGCTTATTATATAATTTACTTCAGAAATTTAATAAGAAACTTGTGCAATTTTTAACAAGGAATAATAACACATGAATAACATTGTAATAAATTATATCGTATGTAATGGACGTACATACGATATAATTTATTACAATATTATTCATGTGTTATTACTTCTTGTTAAAAAATTAAGGGAAATTAGAACAGTTGAAATGTCTTTTAACTACGTTTTAAATTTTGTCGATTCCTTTCTGCTGTTTTCTTGCGAAACTTAACCCCAGTCGTAAAAAATACGCGATTTTACAAAGATAACGTTGAAGACAGTAGCGAGTTAACACAGCCCACTATGCCCAGCGTTTAGCCCAGGACAGTACAGTGCAAGGCAAGATAACCAAAATGCTTAACGAACGCTCCTGAAACCCTTCGAGGATAGTAGCACGGCTGTTGTCCTTTTACTTCCCAGACGACAGGCGACAGCCCAACCTAGAAAATTTCGCGACACGCAATAGCCAATCAGACACAAGGAACGTCCCAGAACCTCTCTCAGTCCTTTCTTGCAAAAACTTTTGAATGTTCCAAAATCTGATACGTAGTTTACTTCAGCTTTAATTCTTACGTCATGTTCTTTTGAACTTCTTTTCAAATGAAATATTTTGGAGGAGTTGAAATGGAAGTGCCGCTGTGCGGTGGACGAACTTCTTTTTGCTCTTCTGACTTCCAAACAAAGTGTTTGTCTAATAGGGACACAACTGTGCCAAACTGGGAAAATATCGGTGTACTCCTCAGGTGCTATAATTACACTTTTGTTATGTAATTCCTTCTCAATCCTGCCGAAAACATTCCATCATAAATGCGAACAACCGCCACAATTAACAACAGAAACAGTTTACATTCGTATCACAAACAAAACACGTCAGTAACAACAGCGCCGTGCAGCTCACGTGCTCAGAACTAATCAGATGTACTCGAGTGCGCAGTGGTCCACTGCGCATGTCTAGTGATGTGGCGGCTTGTTTTGAAACTAGCGTCTATATTTAACCAATTATAAACTCTTGTTGTGGTCTGTTTTGAACCTTACCGCTTTGCACAGTTATAAACACGTGTCTGAACTTTGCGAAAACACGACAATTTGAAAAAAAAAATGACCAAAACGTGACGTGGATCGTTTTAAAACTAGACGGCTCACTTGGTACAAATACATATAAAAACCAATATACGAAATATAAATCGTTCTCTCAACTTTTCGTAATAGCTATGACCACCTGTTTTAACGANCATATAAAAACCAATATACGAAATATAAATCGTTCTCTCAACTTTTCGTAATAGCTATGACCACCTGTTTTAACGATAAAATTTACGTGGAGGCTAGACTTCAATATCCTATGTGCACACTTGCGGTCTCCTCATTTGGCTATTCGCCTTTTGTATTTGTGTGAAGACTGACTGCTACATGAGTGAACCAATCAGAATTGAGTTTCTCCGATACTGACCGTCCGTGATTCGCGGGCAGACAGATAAGCCGCGTAACAATTCGAAAGATCCAATCACACAAAATTTTGGTTCTGAAATAAAGTGTTTTGGAACGCAACTTGTCCCGAAATCTTCACGCGAAGAACATACGGCCCTGGTAATAGCTAACTTGGTATTTACAGGAAATCAATGCAGGTTTATTGCAACGAAAGTAACATGTACTTACTGCTTAAAAAAAAAATGTTTTGAGCTGATTAGATAGAGGTTGAACTGTAGTTTCTTTTACAGCCACAATGATGCATCCACGTTCGAGATGTCCAATCCCCGCCTAGAATCCTTTCCAATTCCGCATGCTTCGCCATTCGGGGCCTATGAAGCCGTCGATGTCGTAGTGCGAGAGATTGGAAACGAGAGAGAATGACGTGGCGTGGGAGGGGAATCCATGTACACGAGTCTCGCCCACGCTTGTGTCGCGTCCCAAAGGCCGGCTTTTACAACACGCGTCTTTCATCTCCGCAAGGCACGNCGAGTCTCGCCCACGCTTGTGTCGCGTCCCAAAGGCCGGCTTTTACAACACGCGTCTTTCATCTCCGCAAGGCACGTTGGGCACTTTGAGAGGACGCCCACTCGGTCGCTTCACGCCCGGCTTGTGGAAAATGATGTCTGACGGGCGAGGGGATGACGGACACCGCCGTGGCGGGAACCTCGATTAGCCGCTGAAAATACGCGAACCTTTCACTGCAACGCACTTTCTCTTCGCTTGGAAGTGCGCTAAAAAAAAAAAAAAAAACTCCCGTTAACTGAACATTTATAAAGTACTCCTTTGAGTTCGTTCGCTGTTGATAGAACTCTTTTCCAAGTCCCTGGCTAGCTTCTTCCTTCTTGCCCCTTTCTTCACCATTCTTAAAAAATAATTTATAGAATTTAGATTTAGAAGAATAAGGTAAAATGTAACTGTAACGAAGGTAACCAAAAAAACAATTTTTTTAGAAATAAAAAATTATTTTATTTTAATTTTTTTTTTTACCAACAATCACACATTTCGGACCTACAGTCTTTGCCATTTCTAAGTTGGCGTCTTTTTTAGGTTTCTTGAAGTAACAAATTAAGGCTATAAACTTCTGGCGGTTCCATAATCACGTAAGTCTTTAATGGTTTAGTGCCACCATGAAGTTCAAACTGCTTTAACACAATTCATAGTCAAATAAGTGAGCGAAACAAAAAGGTTTTTCTAGAAACGTGTGTCTATAAACTTTAATGTAATGGTTCATCACCACTGTGCTACATAAAGAACAGTTATGAATGTCTTATTCGACGTCGTAACTTGGTCAGGCCATGTTAAGTCTCGTGTTGTGGCACAACACTCTGACGGCAGCAACACTGGGGCCGGGTTGAAAGCAGAATACTCCGACACAAGAGAAAATCGAAAATAAAAATCCTGCAATACAACTGGCATAGTAAAATCGGTTGTTTTCATTTGCCGGTCAATAAAGATTTCACTTCCAAATGGAGAGCTTTTTAAGAATTTTTGCTTATGTAAACTAACCATCTTGTAATATGTTATCCTTCGGTTTTTGTATGTGAATATCTCGTTATATTTTAAATTCGTGTCGTTTCGTCAAATTATTAGAAAAAATAATTCAACAATATTATGCAATATTTCTATATGCTTTTCGANGAGAGCTTTTTAAGAATTTTTGCTTATGTAAACTAACCATCTTGTAATATGTTATCCTTCGGTTTTTGTATGTGAATATCTCGTTATATTTTAAATTCGTGTCGTTTCGTCAAATTATTAGAAAAAATAATTCAACCATATTATGCAATATTTCTATATGCTTTTCGAATTAATATCAAGGACGTGTTGAAGGCGAGGTTGGAGAGGGATGATACGACGTGAAAAAACTTTCTGAAGTTGTGCTAACTTCAGAAAACTTTTCCGCGTCGTATCGTTCTATTGTACATTTCATTTTTAACACCTATACATAACTACATTATCACGAAGTTTAGTTTTTAACACTAACCACCATTGTTTTGTGACCTTGTAAAATGAAATGCATTAATAAATGTAAGAACTCTTTCTTATCCGCGTATTTTCTGCTTTTACTGCTGATACAGGATTTTTTAAATGGCACTTTGTTTGTTTCGTAACCGTTAAGTTGCCACTCACTGACTGTCAGAAAGTGGCCTTCTTATACCGTATGGACCATAGTAACAGTCGTGTTAGATACAAAAGAATTATTAGAGTTTTTGAATTTTTTTAATTTTCACAAACAAATGTACACGCGAAGAGAAACACGACAGGGTAACTAGAATTCAAATGCATGTATTTTTCTTGACCGGGGATGCACGGTTGAGAGAAGCGAATTTGTTGAGTGTAATAATAAGAGTGGGTTCTGATTGGCTACGCTTACATACTTGCACAAGGAGTTAAACATTTTACCAACTTGTGTCGCTATGTTTATCGGNACATACTTGCACAAGGAGTTAAACATTTTACCAACTTGTGTCGCTATGTTTATCGGTGCCGTTATTCTTGGTTGTGGCAAGCGCTAGACGTAGTCACTCTTATTGTTGCTGCTACGGTTACGGCTGCGGTTATTTTCGTTTCCAAGCACGGCCTCGACGTGCCCGCCTTCNCACTCTTATTGTTGCTGCTACGGTTACGGCTGCGGTTATTTTCGTTTCCAAGCACGGCCTCGACGTGCCCGCCTTCCTGCAGTTATTTTCGGGGTTTGAGGCCGAGACACGCGAGAGCGATAAGGGAGACTCTGCTACGCTAGTCAACTGCACCATGGCCACTAAGCGCAAGGCTCTTAACGGGCATGCAGTGTTCTCGTCGTGCTGAGTGTACTTTGGTAAAAATGAGAAACGAATAGCGTTACTTTAATACGCCTCAAGTTAAATAACTCGCAAAACAAAAATGGAAATAAGAATTCTCATTAGAGAGCAATTATTTTCCATTTACGATTCTCGAGGTACAGTTATTAATAAATGGGTTACCGAGAAGCTTGTCCCCCATTGNAGCAATTATTTTCCATTTACGATTCTCGAGGTACAGTTATTAATAAATGGGTTACCGAGAAGCTTGTCCCCCATTGATTTACCTCAAGGAATCTGATTTCAAGGAACAACGCTATGCATCGCGGCATTGAACTGATAGGCTTCGAAATGTAATGTAACGAATAAGGAAACTTAGCACAGGTCACGTAATGACAAAAATATTGCCTTCACAACTGAAATGATATAACGAAAATTATACGAAATATACTGTGCGGTCACGTGAATATAAGCTCGAGAAAGATTATTATGACGCAACTAAATACTTTCACTTCAAAACAAATGAAGTAATAGTACATTTATGTTAATTTTAAAGTGGAAGCAATGGCCATTGTGGCTGCAGCCTCGTCGACAGAAATGGACGGATGTGAAAATATCACGGTTATGAGAGAAAAGTTGTCACTGTGGTTAATGTTTTCTGTTATTCTTTCCGTGATGTGGCAGGCTCTAAACCGTTTGGCTCACCCTCCATCCCTCGTACGCTTCCTTATTATAGTATATTCGCGGTTTCTTCATACTTTTTGAATCAAACCTTTGAAAAAATCACCCCATGTATGACACGCTTCGTTCTTTCATAAATGTTTTATGTATCACAAGCGTTTTAAACTTGCGATAGCATAAAGTACCTTATTTTTGGTTGAATTAAACACTTACTTATATTTTATGTGTAACTAATAATATTTCACTCATATTTAATATGAATAAAAGCAGGGAGAAAATACGTTTATTGGCGATGCCTAGTAAGAAATAATTCTTATGCAAAAATTATCATACCGATTGCGCACGAATGCGGTTCGTTGCCCCTTTGGTGTAATTTTCTAAAACTAGTTCAGTTTTGTTTGCATGCGGCGGACGAATATCCTGAAAGTAGAACTTCAGCAGGCCTTCAGAAAGGTTTGAGGTAACCGTGAATATACTACAGGATGATTCTAAAATCATGGGACAAACATTGAGGGGTGGTAGAGCTCACTAAAACAAACAATTATTGTATAGGAATATATGGGCGGAAGTGACGCGTTGAGGCACAAACACAAAAATAACACATGAAATGCAACACAGTGTTTATTTACAACGTCGCCGCTAAATGCCTTTTTTTTTAGAGCAATGTTTATAATAATAGCTGAAAATTGCTACCACCGAGAGTAATGCAAGCTTGGTAGCGTCGGTGGAGTGATGCTGATGCTGATGCAGCAGGTCACTGGCGAACCGTTTGACTGCCCTCAACTATCGCTACCATTGTCAGCCAATCACGCCATATGTAGAGGTTGCCAAGCATGCGTGACTGTTGGTGGATGTATTTCCAGCAGCTGTTTTAACATTTTCTGTACGGAATCACTCGTTACGTATGCTGCTAATGAATATTTTATGTTTCCGTTAATGTGTTATGTTTTTGTGTTTGTACCTCAACACGTCACTTCCGCCCATGTATTCCTATACAATAATTGTTTGTTTTAGTGAGCTCTACCACCCCTCAATGTTTTTCCCATGATTTTAGAATAATCCTGTATATAATATTGTATAGTGACTTCCAGCTTTATTAAATATAAGTAAAGTATGAAGATCTACTGTTAAACCACGCGAATTCTTTGTTCCTTCTTAGTGAGTTTGGGGAAGCGGGAAATACCTCCCCCCCCCTTCTTCCCTCCACCATTCCCCTATTTTTCAACGGCCCAGGTCAATATCATACCTTTTCCTTGTGGCCATCAAGCTCGCAAATATCCGAATAGTACTTACTTTAAGGGTTATCGCTTCCATAAATTATAAAACGTGTATATCTCAAACACTTTGTCCATCACGTCCTTGTGCTGGTAAACACGGATTTAAATCAAGCTTACGCCAAATAAACATAGCAACTGGATGTCTCAGCAATTTCAACACGATCTCGTTTGTGCGTAGCCTATATCCCACATAATTTATATATATTTTTTCAACATTTAACTTTCAAGAAATACTTTATCCAGCGAGTGCCCTTGTGGCTATTCTGTAAACGTAGACCAGCTTGTTAAAAAAAAATCGTCGCAAGTGCTGCTTGGTGAATTTCCCGGAAGAGAACGATAACACCCGGAAGCATAACGCGATATGAAGTATATATAGTTTAACACGCAGAACTGAGAATTACGTTTACGTTCACTGGGAACAAGAAGTGTGCGCTTAAACTGTGATGTAAAATATTTATACCTCTTCACATGGCTTCTTAAATTTTAGTTAGGTAAGGCTTAACGTCTCGTCGACAGCGAGGTCATTATAGACGGAGTAAGTTGCTCAGAGAAGCAGGTGTGAAGTCTGCCATAGTCCTGTTGTACATACTGTATAAGAAGTCCACTTTCTGACAGGTCTGCGAAAGTAGCGCCACTGTTTACATCTGACTACGTATCCTTCCGCCATCAGCTGGTCCGTCAAGTCGGGGCTGTATTTTTTATCAACACGCTGTCAGCTAATCCACTTGTCATTGTACTGTATGCTAAACAAGTTTTAAGATATTTTATGACTCATATCTGTCTAAAAAAATAAGTATGTTATAAAAGTAANTACTGTATGCTAAACAAGTTTTAAGATATTTTATGACTCATATCTGTCTAAAAAAATAAGTATGTTATAAAAGTAAAAATATAAAATGTTGCAAATAATTAAATATTTGCTAACTCTTTTTTTATTTGTCCGAGATAGTGAATTTGGGTTAACATTTGCCAGACGGTCTGTTGTATCGGTTATCACACTTTGGACGTTATAGCTAATATATTTGAGTTGGAAATATGTGACGCGGAATAACGTTAGAATTGCTTAAAAACTATTCACGCGTGTCTCACTTTATACGGAAACAAGGAGATGGGTTTCGAGAGAACAATATGGCGTATAATTTACGTATACGAACGATTACCNTCACTTTATACGGAAACAAGGAGATGGGTTTCGAGAGAACAATATGGCGTATAATTTACGTATACGAACGATTACCTGCCGAATATAAATGACTTCTACTCCAAATCGTTGTACATGAAATATATGTTACTTTAAAAACTATGCAGAGCTCGTGGAAAAATATAACTATTCGCATCTGTTTGTAAATTCGTTATATATCGCGCAGGAAAGCGGTTCATTTCTGGCTGGTAATACCTCGCATAATATCCGACAGATGGCGCGCACAGCACGTCACGGCAAAGTTTGAGCCACTGTTTTTGGATAAAAGATAGCGTCTTTTATAAAGTTGATAGTTCTTATATTATGGGCTGGAAATATATTTAAAATTCGTGTCGTTTCGTCAAATTATTAGAAAAAATAATTCAACAATATTATGCAATATTTCTGTATGCTTTTGGAATTAATATCAAGGACGTGTTGAAAGCGAGGTTGGAGAGGGATGATACGACGTGAAAAAGCTTTCTGAAGTTAGCACAACTTCAGAAAACTTTTCCACGTCGTATCGTTTTATTGTACATTTCATTTTGAACACCTATAAGTAACTACATTATCACGAAGTTTAGTTTTTAACACTAACAATCATTATTTTGTGACCTTGTAAAATAAAATGTATTAATAAATGCAATAACTCTTTCTTATCCACGTATCTTATGCTTTTCTGATGTGCAACGGCAGTGCACTCAGAATAGCCAACGTAATTTTAACTTTTGTTCGTTCGTGCATCAGCTGATACAGGATTTTGTAAATGGCACTTTGTTTGTTTCGTATACGTCAAGTGCCACTTACTGACTGTCAGAAAGTGGCCTTCTTATACCGTATGGACCATAGTACGGAACCATCCCAGCACTCGCGTAGAGAAATTTTGGGAAACCGAAATCGGGATGGCCGGACCGGGATTCAAACCTATATCCTCCCGAATGGGAGTACAAAGGTTTACCACTGAGCGATCTCTCACTCGGTTTTAATTTGAGCCTGTCTCTNAACCCATATCCTCCCGAATGGGAGTACAAAGGTTTACCACTGAGCGATCTCTCACTCGGTTTTAATTTGAGCCTGTGTCTCTTTAATCAGTTTGGATAATGCGATACCAGCTGGTTGACCATCGTCCAGGAAGTCGTCTTGTGGATCTTATTNGTCTCTTTAATCAGTTTGGATAATGCGATACCAGCTGGTTGACCATCGTCCAGGAAGTCGTCTTGTGGATCTTATTTTATATGGGGTCTCGATCATAACTCTTTATTTCCTTGGCGTATTGCAGACATATTCGTAACGATAAAGTGTTAATACGCATTTCCAGTTGTTTCTTAAAGATTTCCTTTCAGTTGTGCTCATGATATTTTTAATTTTAGCTTTTCTGTCATAAGTTTTGCCTGTGGCATGTTCGGTGATGTTTTCTAAGAAAATGAAAAAAAAAAAAAAAACAGTAAATGATAAATCCTTTGGTTCACAATTGAATATTTATGTTTTATTTTAGCTAAAGAAATTTTGCTACGAGGCTGACGTCTGTTGGCAGTGTTGGTAAATAATGTTTTAATGTTTTGGTTGACTTTACACACATAAAATTGATTTTTGTAACAGACTGTGATATTTTGTTGAAAATGGACAGGGGTTTAAAGTAGGTAATTGGCAGTTTGTCCTTTCTTAAAATCTTTGTTTTTGCGATCTCTTTTTGGCCTCGAACACTAAAAATAGCTATTTGCAAGCGTCCGCCATAATTTCCAACATGTCTGCCTTCCACTTGGTTTTTTCGGCGTACCGATTATGTTAAGTGCTTCTGATTAGGCTTACAATGAGGTCGTTTTTCCAATGGCAGGTTTTAGGTTATGCAGTACATTATTATGTTTTAAAATAAAATAAACTTTTGACAAATATCCTGAAGGGTCATAACTTCTGCAAAACCGTTATTATTTTTCACGTTGTTTTAATGATAATATCATGAAGGGTATTTGGTTAAATTGCCAAACTAATAATCTACCATTTGTACAAATATCACCTCTCTGGGACAATTACTTNTGAAGGGTATTTGGTTAAATTGCCAAACTAATAATCTACCATTTGTACAAATATCACCTCTCTGGGACAATTACTTTTGTCAGTATTATGACATTATTAGTAGTATCGATAAATTCGAAAATTCGAAAAATTTCGTAACTTTTAAACGGTCCACAATCGAACCACATACGTACTGGACTTTTTTAGTTGGTCTTGAGCCCCTCTATCAACTGCTTCAGTTTGGACGCCTATGTTTGGAACATGCTGTACACACACACGCACACACACACAAACACACGCGCACGCGCACGCACACACGCATACATGTACGCGCACGCACGCACACACACGCATACATAAACACACGCGCGCAAACACACACGCTCGCATACGTACGCACACGCACGCACACGCACACATGTACGCACACACACGCACTCAAGCGCGCACACGCACGCGCGCACACACACGCACTGACAGGGTGGTACTGAACATTACCGACGAGCTTCAACATGAGATTTCTCATCAAAAATAGGTATAAAATATACTAACTATAGCCTAAATCCATTCCAGAGGGGTATAGCCATCCTTGAAATTGTATCTGAAGCAGACTTTCTTTTTGCCAGTAACACAGCATGAATGAAACATAAATATCTTAATTTTTTGATAATGTATTATTCAAAGACGAAGTGGAAACCATAAATAATTGGGGGCCGATATCATAAAGACCAGGGAGGGGAAAGTTGGAGGTCACATCTGGGCATTTAAAATTGTAAAACTCTCTAGCAGTAATATGTACAGGTGTTTTCTAATTTATTTACTGGTATATTTCTGGCATTACCTGTAATTTGTGTTGTTTATTTTCGTTTTGGGTAATTTAAGCTTTTACGCCTGTCTGTTGGGGTGCACATACACACATACATTAATGTACATACACGCACACACATACACATACACACACGTAGTATATTTAGCTGTAACGGTAAGATAAATGTCTGAGATCCTGGATAGTAACAAAGTGAAAATAAAAAATTAAAAAAACTGGGTGTGGATATAATCACCTTGCATAAAAAACAGATGGGTTGGTATCTAATTTGTGCATTAAAAAAATGTAACTGTCAGATATTTTCTGTTGTTCCCTGCGGTTTAGTAATCTACCGTACAAGATAGACCAAAATGTTACCTCGTGTTTTCACCCCGGCACCATTTTCGAGAAATTAATGCATTATGATCTAACACTGCAAACAATGAATTTCATCATGCATTAATTTCTCGAAAACGGTGACGTATAGCGTAAAAAACACAAGACATTGGCACGAGTCTGATCACTCTATTTATGGTTGGTTAAGTGGAACAGCGGAATTATTAGATAAGTACAGTCTAAAAAAAATCCACAGATATTTATCTTTACGGGCAAAGAAAACCATTCATTTGAGGCCGTTTGATTTACAGCAACACTACGTAGCTTTAGTTCGAAGCTAAAGTCACAGAAACATAGGTTTGCTGTTAATAAATGTTTTCTTTATACGTTTTTGTATTATGGTAATATTAGCATCCTTTGTAGCAAAGAAATAAACATTATTTGAACGGTTTTTGTTCGCGGTAAAGAAATATTACTTCGTACCAACGGGCAAGGGCTTACAGATTTTCTCCCACATTACATAACTGTTGTCCTAACGTAAACTACATAAACCAATGCGTTCTGCAGTTACGAAACTGCAACTGAGGAAGTGCAGTGCTCCGGCAGACGTTTAATGTCGTTCTGAAGCGCGGTGATTCTGCAAGTCACCAACGACCAATTCTTCCCAGGAGGTGGCGTTGTATTCTGGCCCACGTTACCATTTGACAGAACCCACGTATCAAAAGGAATCTAAGCGCAAAGAAACGAAGTGGTCGTGTGGTGCAGGTGCTGATAGGCTGATAACGCAGTGCTCGCGGGTTTGAGTACTGGAACCACCTTAGGTTTTTTTTTTTTCATTTAGTAAAATAGTTTTTAAAGATTTGTTACTTCTTTATTATTTTACAAATCACGGCACTTTTACAGACTACTACAGCGCAACTGACATTACCGCAAAAAAAAAAAACATTTGCTGAACTACCGTAACGACAATGCGAGGTAATCATAGCCATTACTGTACAGATCAAACGAAAATTGTGTTTGTGGTAAGCCTACTTCGCAGTGGTTCATAATTAAACAAATTTTCTCTTTGCGGAAACGAATCATGTGTTGCAGCAAGAAAAGCGTTTTACAGTGTAAATATTGTACAAATATGCATATTCTTACATAAATGTGGATTACAAATAAAGCAGAAGTTTAACAAGTACTTTTAAATTAACGTTAAGAAATGGAACTACTTTCCGTCCGTCGTCACCAACTTTACTGGGTGCATGCCAGTCAACGTGCCGGATAAAATAAAGTTACAGATGATGCTTTATNAGGTCACATCTGGGCATTTCAAATTGTAAAACTCTCTAGCAGTAATATGTACAGGTGTTTTCTAATTTATTTACTGTTATATTTCTGGCAGTACCTGTAATTTGTGTTGTTTATTTTTGTTTTGGGTAATTTAAGCTTTTACGCCTGTCTGTTGGGGTGCACATACACACATACATTAATATACATACACGCACACACATACACATACACACACGTAGTATATTTAGCTGTAACGGTAAGATAAATGTCTGAGATCCTGGATAGTAACAAAGTGAAAATAAAAAATTAAAAAAACTGGGTGTGGATATAATCACCTTGCATAAAAAACAGATGGGTTGGTATCTAATTTGTGCATTAAAAATTGTAACTGTCAGATATTTTCTGTTGTTCCCTGCGGTTTAGTAATCTACCGTACAAGATAGACCAAAATGTTACCTCGTGTTTTCACCCCGGCACCATTTTCGAGAAATTAATGCATTATGATCTAACACTGCAAACAATGAATTTCATCATGCATTAATTTCTCGAAAACGGTGACGTATAGCGTAAAAAACACAAGACATTGGCACGAGTCTGATCACTCTATTTATGGTTGGTTAAGTGGAACAGCGGAATTATTAGATAAGTACAGTCTAAAAAAAATCCACAGATATTTATCTTTACCGGCAAAGAAAACCATTCATTTGAGGCCGTTTGATTTACAGCAACACTATGTAGCTTTAGTTCGAAGCTAAAGTCACAGAAACATAGGTTTGCTGTTAATAAATGTTTTCTTTATACGTTTTTGTATTATGGTAATATTAGCATCCTTTGTAGCAAAGAAATAAACATTATTTGAACTGTTTTTGTTCGCGGTAAAGAAATATTACTTCGTACCAACGGGCAAGGGTTTACAGATTTTCTGNTGAACGGTTTTTGTTCGCGGTAAAGAAATATTACTTCGTACCAACGGGCAAGGGCTTACAGATTTTCTCCCACATTACATAACTGTTGTCCTAACGTAAACTACATAAACCAATGCGTTCTGCAGTTACGAAACTGCAACTGAGGAATTGCAGTGCTCCTGCATACGTTTAATGTCGTTCTGAAGCGCGGTGATTCTGCAAGTCACCAACGACCAATTCTTCCCAGGAGGTGGCGTTGTATTCTGGCCCACGTTACCATTTGACAGAACCCACGTATCAAAAGGAATCTAAGCGCAAAGAAACGAAGTGGTCGTGTGGTGCAGGTGCTGATAGGCTGATAACGCAGTGCTCGCGGGTTTGAGTACTGGAACCACCCTAGTTTTTTTTTTTTCATTTAGTAAAATAGTTTTTAAAGATTTGTTACTTCTTTATTATTTTACAAATCACGGCACTTTTACAGACTACTACAGCGCAACTGACATTACCGCAAAAAAAAAAAACATTTGCTGAACTACCGTAACGACAATGCGAGGTAATCATAGCCATTACTGTACAGATCAAACAAAAATTGTGTTTGTGGTAAGCCTACTTCACAGTGGTTCATATTTAATCAAATTTTCTCTTTGCGGAAACGAATCATGTGTTGCAGCAAGAAAAGCGTTTTTACAGTGTAAATATTGTACAAATATGCAAATTCTTACATAAATGTGGATTAAAAATAAAGCAGAAGTTTAACAAGTACTTTTAAATTAACGTTAAGAAATGGAGCTACTTTCCATCCGTCGTCACCAACTTTACTGGGTGCATGCCAGTCAACGTGCCGGATAAAATAAAGTTACAGATGATGCTTTATCGCGGGAAAAGTTGACTGCCAGGTTTCAACGATATGTGCATATTTCAAGCAGTTTTTATTTTGTTATTGGCCGTCATGCATGTGTGAAGCTACTGTCCCATTTAACTGGGCCAAAGAGGATTCCGATACTCTGAAGCAGAACGTTTGTGTTTTGCCTGCAAAGAATTTAGCCGAGTCAAAACCTTGGCAATACAACCGTAAAACGTTAAACCAGCTACGTTGGCTCAGAAATTTTTTTTCGCGATTTTCCATCATCTCTAAGTATAGTTTGTAAGTTGGGTCATTGAAATCTTTCGGAAGTTGATTTCAGAATTGCCCCCATTTAACCGCGAACAGTCTACGGCAATGTTTGCGTGCGTTGGACGGTGGTACTNTGGTTGTGGTGGAGTGGTTGGACACCACGTGCACCAAGCCGCCCAGCAGGAGCGCGAGGCACGTGGCTTGCCAGCGGCCGCCACGCCTACTGTGCTGGCGCCTCATCTCCTGCACACACACACACACACACTTACAAAGACGTGCTCGTGGTAGAAAACTCCACAAACTCGAATACGGAAAACTGAAAGGGGTTTACACGATGGAAAACTTCAGCAGTAATACTCGTTCTACAATGGCACGGGTGCGGGTAAGGTATCGCGGAAGCGGGGCGCGCAACACACAATGAAACGCGAGTGTGCGCGGATAACGTGCGGGATACACGCGAGAAAGCTGGGCAAATCCCTACTCTTCGCGTCCTCGAACCCTTGTAGTCGATAGGAATCGAGTATTTGGTTCGTTGTAAATTCGTTTTCGTGGCCATTGTAGTATACAAGGCAATAAGTGCACGGATTTACCGTGGGTATTTACATTTTTGTTTTAATAAATATGTGCGCACGGTTTGGAAGTAGTATTTACGCAGTGCTAAACACCGTGAAAATATAAAAAAATGATGTGTGCAGATTATAAAACTTATATATNGAAGTAGTATTTACGCAGTGCTAAACACCGTGAAAATATAAAAAAATGATGTGTGCAGATTATAAAACTTATATATAAAATTTGCAGCAGACGATTATTTTTTATTTCGTAAGTTGCGGAACTGTACGTTTCTTTGTATTGTAAAATAGTTAAAATTCGTCACGATTCGTTCGCTCGTTCCGTTTATGTGTTCCGTGTCCGTTTTCTTACGCATCCGTGTATTGTAGAACGGGCTTTAGAAGTAAGCAGTAGGCAGTAAGCATCAGANTCCGTGTCCGTTTTCTTACGCATCCGTGTATTGTAGAACGGGCTTTAGAAGTAAGCAGTAGGCAGTAAGCATCAGAAATTTAACTGACACAATAACCATCACAGAGCCTAAGTTATACCAATAGAAAACCATTTAGAGTGTGTTATTTGAAATCACAATATAAATGGAAATTTTAATAGCACTTGTTTCAGTCGACCATTTTTTTAGGAGCAGGTCAACATAAATAAATCTTGAAAGTTCGCTAACTGAAATCAAAACATAAATATGTGTTCATTTAAACGTACGCTCCTCTGTGATTGGCAAAACTTAAGAGTTGGGGATTTATTTTTCTAGTTTCCGATATTTCCTGCTGTAAAACTGAAGCACTAAGTAGAAGTAACTTCAGTGCGTGGACTTTAATTTGAGATAAGGCGCTGAAAATATTTCTAAGTTTTACTGCTTAATGCTAAGTTTTTCGTTGTGTAAACCCCTCCTTACCGAAGAAACCCGATGTCGAGTTTCTAAGGTCGTATAACCTTGGCATCACAATTTGTTAGTTTTTTGTTCATATATAAACAAAATATTTACTACTTACACATCGAGTAAATACACAATAAACAGTCATGTAGTTTTCTATTTATATATTGTAGAAACACGTGTTTGGTTCACATATTTTAGTGTTGATAGTGGTAGCACAGCCTTCTTTGTCGATGTAGCTTTCACACCTGATAGTTTGCCAATGAGTATTTTCATGAATATTGACATGAAATGTTTCATAAAATAGTATTCCACCTCCATGTTTACGATTCGCATTCTCTTCAGTGCAGTTGTGGTACGACAACTCGAGGATAAACGACGCAGTAAATAATATTACTCAGAAAATGTGGGCTAAACTTAAAAAACAAAAATAAGATACAGGCTAGCGACGTCATGCGCCTTGTCTGTCAACATAACAGAATGAACATTTGTAGTTTACTTTGTATTACAACGTTGGCAGAACTGTGGAACCTACTTTGACAAACAAACTGATAAGACAAGGTTTTCTCCTTACTCTTTCCTTCTGTGCTCGTTAGTAGAAGCTGGTAACATGACTGATTGACAACAGATTAATGTGCAGCAGGGTGGCGAAGATAAATGTCGGCACTACCAGATCTGTATCGCTTGCACACAGCACAGTCATGTAAGTGTCAATTCAACATCGCAAGACTACACACTTCACGCAGCCCCAAGGGATATTTATCCCCTACATATGCTAAGTAAATACCGTCTTACGAACCTGAGTTTCCCCGAGATTCAATGGCACTCTCCTCTAAAATTTCACTGGCTTAAGCTCACTCGTTACTGTAGTATTAATTTGGGGAAGGGGGGACTGAAAGTAAAATATACTATTCCAAATGCATTTATAGCAAGTATAAACATTTATATGTTCACGAAGCAAATTAAACTTAAGACATAATAATTAATGCACACAGGCAAATAAGAGTAACTTGTATCATATTTGGAATTATAGATATTGAAATCAAATAATTGCGGTAGGTGAAAAAAAAAAGAGAGAGAGAGAGAGAGATCCCCTTGTATTCCTCTCCCGATATGAGCACAAATGTTGTTAGACGCTATATACGAAGAAGTGTGGATGGTCGTCTCCTTCAAGTGCTGCGCCAAAATATCAATTCGATTTTTTTTTTTAAATTTAGCTGCTTCGTTATTTAGTAATTTGGGATTTTGTAAATTTCAGCTAGGATGTTGTCGGTAGTCACTTATTCATTGAAATGTTTACAGGAGAATATATGTTCAGGAAATGTAATTTTTATAAAATAAGTGCAATAAGTTTACATAATCTTCCAAAGGCCTGGATGCTATTCTATTCGCAAATTATTAGCCCAGCACCAATAGTTTACAACATAATTACAATGTTATAATTATTTGAAACAATAATTTAAAAGTAATTAAAAAATTTATGTCATGCATATTTTGTATAGGTTAAACTAATATAGCTATAATCTTGGGATTTCTTTATCTAGTAAATTAACGCTTAGGAAATTACGTTACGTTCAAACCTAAATACTAAAATATCATAAACATCATTTTAGGATACTAAATAAGATCACGTGATATTTTAATAAACTAAATTAAATACTTCGAGCACCGCCTGGGACCTACTGAAATCATGCTTGGCTCAGTGGTAAATGAGTTATTGACTATTCATCGTTTCTTTACACTTTTTGAATCAAACCTTTGAAAAATCACCCCATGTATGACGTGTTTGGTTGATTCCTTATTATGTTATGCANCTAATATAGCTATAATCTTGGGATTTCTTTATCTAGTAAATTAACGCTTAGGAAATTACGTTACGTTCAAACCTAAGTAATAAAATATCATAAACATCATTTTAGGATACTAAATAAGATCACGTGATATTTTAATAAACTAAAGGAAATACTTCGAGCACCGCCTGGGACCTACTGAAACCGTGATTGGCTCAGCAGTAATCAGTTATAGAATATTCGTTGTTTATTCACACTTTTTGAATCAAACCTTTGAAAAATCACCCCATGTATGACGTGTTTGGTTGATTCCTTATTATGTTATGCANCACACTTTTTGAATCAAACCTTTGAAAAATCACCCCATGTATGACGTGTTTGGTTGATTCCTTATTATGTTATGCATCATAAACGATTTATACTTGTGTTAACATAAAATAACATAAAATTATCTTATTTTCAGTTAAATTGAAATTGTCTTTATATTTTGCCTTTAAATTACATTTATTCATTAATAACGAACATAAACAAAAACAGTGAGAAAATAGGCCTGTTGGTAATGCCTAATATGAAATAGTTCTTATGCAAAATAGTATTACACTGAGTGTGCACGAAGGCGGTGCGTTGTCCCTTTGGTGTAATTTTTCTAAACTCAGTAAGATTGGTTTGTATTCGGCGGAGGAATATCCTGGAAGTAGAGCTTTAATGGGGCTTCAGAAAAGTTGGAAGTAACCGTGAATGGACTATAGCAACCCCTCCTGCTGTAAAAGTCCCCGATTAGATGTGAGTTCCCGGCTGTACGAAAATTTTTAGACGGGAGTTGCTTGTGTTGGCGTAGGGAGTTTGGTGGAAGTTTTTCCGCCCTTGTCTACAATCCGTCGCCTTTCTCAAGTTACCAAATTCATTCCTCACGCCGGCTGGGAAAATGTGAGTGAGTGAAGAGATTTGGGTGGCCCTTAACATCGAGGTCTTGAGAGCCGTCGAGGGTGAAGGTAGGTGAGCATGGAGCAGCGCTGGAATGAAAGGGCGGGGGAAACGGGAGATCCCCGAGAAAACCCGCCGACGAGCGGCATCGTCCGGCACGATTCCTAACAGCAAAAATCTGGAGTGATCGAACCCGGTTCGCCTTGGTGGGAGGCGAGCAGTCCAACCGCTCAGGCACCGTGGCCCCAGGGAAAATGTCAGACGTGTCCCTAGCACAGGACATAAATAAATACGGTCCACTTACGGCTACATCCAACTTTTATNAGGGAAAATGTCAGACGTGTCCCTAGCACAGGACATAAATAAATACGGTCCACTTACGGCTACATCCAACTTTTATTAAGTCCTGCTACTCCCAGTATATTCCTCCGCCTTGTGAAAACAAAAATTATTCGAATCTAGAAAATTACACCAAAGGGACAACGCACCGCATTCTTGCGCACTCCGTGTAATCACGTTGTGTATAAGACCTATTTCTTACAACGCATTACCAACACACCTATTTTCCCACTGTTTTAATCTGTATTGATTATAAATGAAATATTAAGATTTATAAACAAAATATGAATAAAATTTCAATTAAACGAAAAATAATGTACTATAATGTTAGCACAAGTATAACACGCTTGTGATACATGACATACGTAGGAAACAACCAGACACGTTATGCATGGGGTGATTTTTCAAAGGTTTGATTCAAAAAGTGCTAAGAAACCGCGAACAGACTATAATACTGTAATATACTAAATAACCCTCGGAGCCAGGAATCGAGGTCTTTCTCTGCGGGGAGAACGATCACCAGCTTAGAGGGCGATTTGAAGGTCCCTGCGTGCCTTGTTAGCTGAACTTACGACGTCTTCACTACAGCGGGGCCGCGGTAACGTAGCGGCTGGAGCGCTTGCCTTCCACCAAGGAGAACCTATTCCCGGCGGGGTCGCTCCCGGATTTTCGCATGTGGGAACCGTGCCGGGCGACGCCGCTATTCGTAAGAGCATGAAATGAGCTAGAAAACCAATAATTTCATTGAAATTAAAAATAGTAGCACAAAGACGTACCAACCAAGAATCGTGCCACCAAAAAAAGATGTCCACCTTTTCTGACGTGAATACATCTTTAAAATCAGACCCGTGCAGAGAGTACCAGGGCAGAAACGGCGATGTAACATTTGAAGTGTGATCCATTCCAATCCTATAACTTAGTGATTAATAACACGATTAAAATAAATGTGGTCTCATTCGATGGGCTATACAACTACGATGTGAGCATGCCTTCATGTTGGCGCCGCGCATGCGCGAGCTGCGGGTGGGGGCCCGCGGCGATTGACGGCAAGTTCGTGCGTGGGCGAAAATTTCCGAGACTCCGATGTGCTAACCGCTCTGATTTTGGTACCAAACGAAAGACCACGTCTAGATATTTCGGTTGAAACCACAAATGTCAAGTATCCATTCGTTACTTTTATTTTATTCACACATCCCAAAGGTGGCCACGGTGGTGTAGTGGTCAGACTATTCGCCTCCCACATAGGTGAACCGGGTTCGATTCCCGGCAGAGACGCTCCTGAATTCTCGCATGTGGGAATCGTGCTGGACGATGCCGCTGGTCGGCGGGTTTCATCAGGGATCACGCGTTTCCCCCTCCCTTTTATTCCGGCGCAGCTTCATTCTCATATCACTTCACCCTCGTCGGTCTTAAATCTCTCCACTCATATCCAAAAGAAAGTATCACCCGCTAACGCAGACATATTCACGTCACGCGTTTCCTCGACACAGCCTCCGCCCGATATTTTTTTCAAACCTCTGGGGCACCCTTGTTTTCGCCAGTAAAAGCGAGGGAAACTCAGGCAGGGTAGTTGGTCAGCCTGTGCTACTCCTACCTCTTAGTTGGCGCACTTGCGGGGCTTTCCCGACTCTCTGACCGGGCCAACGCTCGCCGAACCTCAAGTTCTGTGCCCCAGCCAACTTTCCCCTCCCACACTAATTTGTCTCGTCTATTACCACACAGCTGAATTTCTTCATTGTAATTCCTGCTTGGGCCCCAACGATCTAATTGGTAAGGATTCTAATATTACCAATCCGCCAGCAGGCCAATACCATTGCTATATCAGCCCATACATTCCTACATGCAGTGGTAACTTTGCAACGCACTTGCATGTAAACCTTAATTTTATTTACATACATAGATGGTTGTTACATGTTCCCGAACTTGAAATGCTTGGAAATGCTGACCGACTATGCTTATAACAGGGCTTAAGACCTACTTGACCTTATCTCCTGGACTGCCATCGGAAGTGATGTCCGTGATAGGAATTTGGTGGTCGTAGTTTCGGTGGGTGGGAAATGTCGACACATTTTTTCTTATAAGAGGGCTTGTCCCTACCACCCTGTTTGTCATTGGGAAGTGATTCCTTTGATATGAATTTGGTAACTATAGCCTAGGTGGGTGGTAAATGGTAGCCAACTATGCTTATACGAGGACTTAGAGCCTACTTGACACTAACATCCTGTTCGTTGTAGGTGGCGATGTCTATGTTATGAATTTGATTACTATAGTTTCGGTGAACGGAAAATCGCGGTCGACCTTGCTTATAAGATGTTTTAAGGTTTACTTGGCCCTACCACAGTGTTCTTCACCAGACGCGATGTTTATGATATAAATTTGGTGCCTATAGCTTCGGTGGGTAGGAAATGGTGGGTGACTATGCTCATAATTCCGTTTAGGACATGTTAAAACCTGTGGCGTTTTTCGTCGTCGGGGATGATGCCTATGTTATGAATTTGGTAGCTGTATTTTAAACGGTTCGGGAATTACAGCCAACTATGCTTATAAGTGGGCTTAGGGCGTACTTGACGTGCGCAAGGTGTGACTCTAGGTTTGTGTGAGTGGGCAGGCTTCGCTGCATGTCACGCAGTTGTAATTACAGAGCATGAGACTCGTCCCCCGCCAGGACGCCTGGTGAAAGAAGACCGGAAGGAATATGAGAAAAACCAAGGTGGAATGACAGAGCATGGGACTCGTCTCCACCAGGACGCTGGGTAAAAGGGGGCCAGATGGAATATGAGAAAACTAAGGTGGAATGAGAGAGCAAGGGACTCGTCCCCGCCAGGTGAAAGACTATAATGAATATGAGAAACCTAAGGTTGAATGACAGAGCATGGAACTTGTCCCCAGCAGGATGCAAGGTAAAAGGAGACTAGAAGGAATATGAGAAAGCCCACGAGTATGCTAACCCATCCGCACATCCGCAGCCAGCAGTCAGGTGGCGGGCTCAGGAATTAAAGAATAACTTTTACTCATATAAGATGTGTGTGTACGTTCGCGCACATGCTCGGTCCTTGCAGTCTTTAATTTGATGAGTTTATTGTCAGGTGAGCGCGTAGACCGATGAGAGTATTTGCTTTATTTCTCCTCATAACCGTGCTATGGCGATATTTTTCGCAATTACAAGTTTATTGTCTGGCGAGTGTGTGTGTAGGCCGATGCGCGTATATACTCTATTGTATATCCTNATTGTCAGGTGAGCGCGTAGACCGATGAGAGTATTTGCTTTATTTCTCCTCATAACCGTGCTATGGCGATATTTTTCGCAATTACAAGTTTATTGTCTGGCGAGTGTGTGTGTAGGCCGATGCGCGTAAATACGCTATTGTATATCCTAACACCTCCCATGCGATGGTGGTCGTGCGGTCAAGGCGTCGGACTGTCTACCCAAGGGTGGCCGCGACTATCCTGCATGCCTCCTGCATTTTTTGAGTTTCAAACGATTAAAGAAAAAAATTCCCAGCGTTCCTGGTGGCCACCACTTGTACTCTGCTGTGGGACGAGTCTCATGCTTTATCATTCGACCTTGATTTTCTCGTATTCCTTCTGGTTCCCATTCACCTAGCCTCCTGGCAGGGAAGTCTCTCTTGCTCTGTCATTCCACATTGATTTTCTAATATTCCTTATGAACTACTTTCACCTGACATACTGGCGGGGATGAGTCTCATGCTCTGTAATTAATTAGATAATTATGTAATTGCATTGTGTAGATATTTCTGGAACGGTTCTGTAAATGAATATGATTTGGTTTCTGGCTGTATGAGCTGATGTATGTCCATAAATTAATTTATCTATATTGTGGAAAATATATGTTATATAATATGAAATTTATATAGACATGTCCCACATTCCTGTTGTCTGCAAGGCACGTTAAAGAGATCACCGGAGTGAATTGAACATGAATAAATAAGACAGTTGTTCATAGTTTTTGCCTAGATAATCTCAAGCAAATGCTGCCGTTTCATAACAATTAATNAGAGAGAGAGAGAGAGAGAGAGAGAGAGAGTGTGGTGGGAGGCGTAGCGCGTGGAAGACGAGAGATAGAACGGACGAGAGGCAGGATGGATACTGGGAGAACTCTGAGACAACCCCACGGGCCTGGCATACTGGTGGGGAGCTGGGAGGAGTAACACGGATTAAACCTCCCACATGGATAGAATTGATGGGAGCATTTTGAGACAACCCCACAGGATGGAACGGGATGCTGGATGTGGAGCCGAGAGGGATAGCACGGAGAAAACTTGCCCTACAAGGAATGCAAGAATGTGAAGTGGGGACATCCGGTAGGAGGAATGAGAGAGTGTGAGAAAATAAAGGTGATCGGGAAGACTCTGAGACAACCAGATAGAAACTGGATACTGGATGGGGAGCCGAGAGAGATGGCATTGAGAAAACCCTCCACATGGAATGCAAGAGCATGAAGTCGGGATATCCTGTAGGAAGGAATGAGAGAGCATGAGAAAATAAAAGAGATCGGGAGGACTTTGAGAAAACACCACACTCGGAATGCAAGTGCGTGAAGTGAGGAAATCAGGTAGGACTCTGAGAAAACCCCATACACGGAATGCAAGAGCGTGAAGTGTGAACGTCTGGTAGGAAGGAATAAGAGCTTGCGATAAAATAAAGGAGATCAGGAGGACTCTGAGAAAACCAGATAGAAACTGGATACTGGATGGGGAGCCGAGAGGGATGGCATGGAGAAAACCCTCCACGTGGAATGCAAGAGCGTGAAGTCGGGATATCCTGTAGGAAGGAATGAGAGAGCATGAGAAAATAAAAGAGATCGGGAGGACTTTGAGAAAAAAAACCCACTCGGAATGCGAGACCATGAAGTGGGGACCTTCTGGAAGGACTCTGAGGAAACTCTCCACACAGAATACAAGAACGTGAAGTGGGGACATTCGGTAGGAAGGAATGAGAAAGCATGAGAAAATAAAGAAGATCGGGATGATTCTGAGAAAACCCACCAAAGGGAATGCAAGAGCGTGAAGTGGGGACGAAATACGGCCCCCATTGGTCAGAAATGACATAGCTGGAGGGGAAATCTCACATGGTCGACGTCGGCAGGGAATGACAGAGCAGGAGGTTGCCATTTGTCGTCATCCAATATGGCCATAGGCTCGTCCCCTCGTCCCCGCTAGGACGCCAGGTCACGCTAAATAGACTAATGTTGATAATGCTGAAAAAATACTTGATGTGATAACTAATAAAAATATATTCCGCAACCCTAAACCATGGTGAGTGGTGAGTGTGTGGAGAGATTTGGGCGGCCCTTAACATCGAGGTCTTGAGTGCCGATGAGTGTGAAGTGTGGTTAGTATAGAGCAGCGCCGGAATGCAAGGGCAGGGGAAATGGGAGATCCCAGAGAAAACCTGCCGACCAGCGGCGTATGGTAATTCAGAGTCGAAATCGCCTCGAGTTATATTAAACTACGTATATATATTTTTATTCAAAACAAAAATTAATTCTCAATTAATAAAGCAGTATACAAAATAATGTCCAAAATCTTGCAAATATAAAACATTACTACGTGTTCTAATATAATGTATATATTCACATAAAAAATAATTTGTGTCACACGCCACTTTTCGTGATCGCAAGATAAATTATTTTTTGTTGTGACGATGCGAATTTTGTAAACCAACCGCTTAAAAACACAAGTGGCCNAATTATTTTTTGTTGTGACGATGCGAATTTTGTAAACCAAC
Source organism: Clitarchus hookeri (assembly GCA_002778355.1). Taxonomy (NCBI): domain Eukaryota; kingdom Metazoa; phylum Arthropoda; class Insecta; order Phasmatodea; family Phasmatidae; genus Clitarchus; species Clitarchus hookeri. Next base: position 173,911 of record NQII01001844.1, on the reverse strand, counting down.
CGCTTAAAAACACAAGTGGCCTAGATAATTATGTAATTGCATTGTGTAGATATTTCTGGAACGGTTCTGTAAATGAATATGATTTGGTTTCTGGCTGTATGTGCTGATGTATGTCCATGAATTTATTTATCTATATTGTGGAAAATATATGTTATATAATACAAAATTTATATAGACATGTCCCATATTCCTGTTGTCTGCAAGGCACGTTAAAGAGATCACCGGGAGTGAATTGAACGTGAATAAATAAGACAGTTGTTCATAGTTTTTGCCTAGATAATCTCAAGCAAATGCTGCCGTTTCATAACAATTAANGTGAATAAATAAGACAGTTGTTCATAGTTTTTGCCTAGATAATCTCAAGCAAATGCTGCCGTTTCATAACAATTAATACACTATGTCAAGGTAAATATCTTGCTGATTGTTTTCCATTAGAAGACGCAAATGAGAAAAAAAATTAAGACTAAAGTTGTTTTAACCACAGAACGTTTTGAGTAGCGCGGGCAATTTTTAAACCTGCACCAGACTAAAAATGACACGCACGTTAACGAAAGTGATGAATTTTCAGATCCATCCGAATTTTTCACATATCGTGGAAATTACCTTTTCTCTTCGTGTTCACTTTCGGGGGAAAAATCTCAGCTCCATTTTGACTCCGGGACTTCACATGTTTACAGCCCTCCGGCGTTTAGTCGTCAATTCCTCGAGTTCTTGGGCGGATTCAGTTCCGCTTTGTTCTTCTCCTTCACACGCAAACACGCGCGCGCACTGCGGAGAACAGGAGAAGCTGTGTAAGAGACGCGCTCGCGGTGGGGTGGCGCGCGGAACTCGACAGGACACACGCGGCGTCTGACCTCTCCCGTCCCTCAGAACACGACGTCGGACGACTGGTGGCAGCGAAGTTAACTTCGGGCGAGCCGCGACGTAGTTACGCCATCTCCCCCCACCCNACGACGTCGGACGACTGGTGGCAGCGAAGTTAACTTCGGGCGAGCCGCGACGTAGTTACGCCATCTCCCCCCACCCCAACGGCGGCAGGCCGCGTGACGTTACAAACTGGACTGCGGCGGTGTAGAGTTCGCGGGTAAACAAACACTCTTCCTCGTCCTCCCCACACTCCTTTCAGCCGGACCGAAATGTGGCGGGCGTTCGTGCAGGTGGTTGCGACCGTAGACTAAAGATGAGGTTCGATCGATAAGTTATCTTGCGTGCCCGTACTCGACGTTGAACCATCCCAAACCAACACAGGGCCCGCGGTGGCTGAGCGGTTAGCCTGCTCGCCTACCACCAAGGCGAACTGGGCTCATTCCCCGCGCCGGGTCACTCTCGGATTTTCGCAAGTGGGGAATCGTGCCGGACGATGCCGCTGGTCGGCGGTTCTTCTCGTGGATCTCCCGTTTCCCCCGCCCTTGCATTCCGGCGCTGCTCCATTATCATCTCACTTCATCCTCCGTTGTTAAGAGCTGCATCTCTCAACTCGACTCTACCCAAACAAACACAACTCTCAAAATCACATGATCAACAATTATCAACGTGTGTGTTTGTGCCTTAAATTTCAAAATACAATCCCTTTATAAAAATAAAATACTTTTATCAGTTTGAATTTAATCGAACAGCATTAAACATTGGTTAAAGTAAGTTTAAAAATATCTCGAAACACCTGTTTACTTAACAGTGTTCTGACCTCAAAACCTATCCACGTCGTTTATGATATTCGTGTTGGCAGAAAAGCGGTCGAATGTTGTGACACGGAGATTGGTTTAGCGCAGCTAGTTCGATCACTCTACCGTATATTCAATCTATGATCAAACCATATGGACGTTACGAATAGTTATTTTCTTGTGTCACAGTCGCGTTAACAGCCCCAAAATTAATATGGAAATTTAATTATGCTTAAAACATCGCAAACTGAGGAACTGCCAAAATATTTTTGCTTAATTTACTTATGTCATGTTATTAGAAAAATAATTTCACATATAATATACAGTAAATTACATACAATGACAATTTTGTGACTTCATGCCATCGTTGCACACTGCATAGTTGATGCCCTGTTCCACTTGAAGTTTTGGCCTGCCGATTATTCGTATTTACAGAGATCGTTGATTTTCAATTTGGTTAGTGTGATGGACGTGAACAAGCGTTTGGGAAAATAAGCCGTAGTGAGTATTCAATGCCAAATTGAAAAAATCATTTTATGTCAACCCCTAAAATCATGTATGTCAGGATTTCACTGGATGAACCGTAGGGGGAAAAAAATTAATAAAAGCAAAATCGCCTAGACAACGTTGATATTAGCGAACATGGGTACCGTAAATTAACAGGGTAGCCAAAACCTTAATTCTTATCTTAGATTTTCCTTGTATTTATATGGTTTAGGGAATGTTTTTACGTTAGCAATAAAAACGTGATATTTTTACAATTTGTAGCTTAAAATAAGAGTTCGACGCAATATATGGAAGTGTCGTCTCTCTAACTTATTTGCTCNGAAAAAATCATTTTATGTCAACCCCTAAAATCATGTATGTCAGGATTTCACTGGATGAACCGTAGGGGGAAAAAAAATTAATAAAAGCAAAATCGCCTAGACAACGTTGATATTAGCGAACATGGGTACCGTAAATTAACAGGGTAGCCAAAACCTTAATTCTTATCTTAGATTTTCCTCGTATTTATATGGTTTAGGGAATGTTTTTACGTTAGCAATAAAAACGTGACATTTTTACAATTTGTAGCTTAAAATAAGAGTTCGACGCAATATATGGAAGTGTCGTCTCTCTAACTTATTTGCTCNTATTTTTACAATTTGTAGCTTAAAATAAGAGTTCGACGCAATATATGGAAGTGTCGTCTCTCTAACTTATTTGCTCTGTGGATCATACTTCCGCCGATGTTATGCCAGTCAGATGTGTAGGATTCTTGGTGGCGTTTTAAGGGCGCTGCCTACCGGATGGTGGTTGCCAAATTTAAATAGGTAAGCCCATGTTAAGGAAATTTCGCCTTAGTGCGTTAATTTTAAAGTAGGCTCTTCAAACAAATTTTTTAGGAGGAGATCCCTACGAGCGTATATTTTCAGCATAGATATGCAGTACATACTTTTTTTGTATAACATAAATTTCAAAAATTCCTTGCAAACAAGTTTTATATTTAATGGAAACATCTCCACTGTAGGGAACTTGTCCTAAAAAAACTCGCGGATAATACATTTCGTTTGAAACGTCTATCTTTAAAATTAACGCTGAGGCGAAATTTCCTTAACATGGGATTTCCTATTTAAGTTTCGCGCCTGCCAACCGGTAGGCAGCACCCTTAAGGGGACTTCCTTGTAAAATACTGCATGTGAAATCAGTGTTCGCGCATATATACATGTGACTAAGTAAATTAATGTTCTGGGAATACGACTTTTTTTTTCAGGAAATGTAAAAAAAAAAAAGACATTTTCTACAGCCACCACCTTTTACCTTCGTTCTATTAAACAATACTCAAAGACAAAAAAAATTTAAAATACTAATAAAATATAATTTTTAGGTGTTTTGTAAACAGATTCGTTAAGGAAAAGGAGAAAAGTGCACAGTGGTATTTGTAGTTTAATTCACTGGCTCATCACGTGTAATAATATCGCACTGTTCAGGGCTATTTTGAGAGTTGTTCAGCTTNTTATAGCCAAACGTGAAATTGAGAAGTTTAAAATTTTTTTTTTTACCAGGAACTCGCTTCCATGCTCTGGAATCAAGAGAGCAGACCCTGCATCTGAGAATGGCGGCAGCAGTCGGCAGGTGACGCCTTCAGCGTTGTTCTGAATAGACAACAAGAATATTAATTTGTTTACTCAATTATATTTTTTTACGTGGCGCAGTTAAAGCAGGGAGTAGATAGGCAGATTTGGGCACAAGGTCAACAGGCACCGGAGGCGCAGCCAGCCGGCCGCCCACCATGTTGTGAAAATCACCAGGTGGCTGTGTCAGATGACGTAATGATTATCAAACTATCCGGTTCTACCATAAACCACTTCAGGAATAAATTATTTTACTCCGAAATTACTGTTTCCTCACAAAATTTCCAAAAAAATGTGACCATTTTCCACAAAAGTCTTTAAATCAGCCTCGATACGTGACTAGATATGTGTAATTACGAACATAATATGTATATAATNTTTTCCACAAAAGTCTTTAAATCAGCCTCGATACGTGACTAGATATGTGTAATTACGAACATAATATGTATATAATGCCCAGCGAAATATGATGGAAGTCAAGCAAAAAAAAAAAAAAAACATAACACATGTCCGAGTGCATACATATTACCAGTAGTACCAACCAACTTCCGATAAAGCCAAATTTGATCACCAATCTCGAACTAGATCTTCTTCCGAGGAAAGAGAACGGGTGTAGAGTACATACTAATTACAGCATTCTGATTAGCAACACCTTCGCGTACAGGAATATTTTTCCAACAAACTATGTCTCGCGGTTCCACTTCAGACAAATCCGTAAAAGTAGTATCTTTTGCATTATGATTCTTNTTTTCCAACAAACTATGTCTCGCGGTTCCACTTCAGACAAATCCGTAAAAGTAGTATCTTTTGCATTATGATTCTTCCTAAAGAAACGAAATTCCAAAATACCACTACCGGCTTTAGCAGTTATGCCTTGGAGATCAAAGCGTTACAAAAAAGAAAGAAGAATATAACTCCCTTCTACACTTAACACTTTAACACACCATGTATCATCTTCATTATCAACATCAGCATTAACAATTAAAATATTACCATACGCCTTCCTAGGATAATACTTAGAAACACGATATTGCGTGTTTCTAGGTATTGTTCTATTATAGGTATTCTAGGTATTTCTCGTCACTTTCAGCCATTTCGATAACACAGTTTATTTATTCCACAGCAGCCAACCAGAGCGGAACACGGTGAACGTCGTTCTGGCGTACTCACATTTGAAGAGGCCGCGGTAGCTCAGCGGCTACGGCACTCACCTTCCGTCAAGCCGAACCGGGTTCGACTCCCAGCGGGGTCACTCCTGGATTTCCGCTCGTGGGAATCGTGCCTGTGCGATGGCGCTGGCTGGCGGGTTTTCTCGGGGATCTGCCGTTTCCCCCCGCAGTCCGAAACTCCCCACTCCACTGCCATTTGAACAAGAAGCGACTGCGATCGGAACACGTTCAGGGCCAGTGTAGCCGTGTTCAGAGCTGGACGTGTTTAAAGGGAAGTAGTTCCACGACCCACGTGACTGCGGCCTTACAGTTGCGCAGTGTCGCGCGATGGGCGAATGAATAATAGTCCTTAACCCATTCAGACCCAGTGAACACAATTGCGTACGTTGCGCATGTATTAGTGATGNGGCGAATGAATAATAGTCCTTAACCCATTCAGACCCAGTGAACACAATTGCGTACGTTGCGCATGTATTAGTGATGCTTGGTCTGTACTGCACTTTGCAAAGCTCCATGACCAATGGTCTTGGGGTGAATGACACGCAAACCGTCACACNCGCATGTATTAGTGATGCTTGGTCTGTACTGCACTTTGCAAAGCTCCATGACCAATGGTCTTGGGGTGAATGACACGCAAACCGTCACACTGGTCTAGGTCATAACTGGTTCAGTCGTATAACTGTAGTCGAACATACAGCCTACAGTTCATTGGCTGTGACAACGAAACAAGTGTTGTGTCGACTTAAGTACAGCAGGCATCATAATTTTTTTTTGTTTGCAACACCTGAAACTGTAAATTAAAGTGGGCGTGAACGAGTTAAGCTCATGGCAGTATAACCTTGTACGCATGTGGCGGAAGAATACTCAGATGCACAATTGGCAGAAATAAGACGCGACGGCCATCCACGACCCTTCACGGAAGCTCAGGATACTTAGGGAATATAGAAATGAAACAGTCACCTGTGAGAAATATATATTTGATTAACTGATATGAAATGTTACGAATGATAGCTTCTTTGCATGTCTGTTAGAAATCCGTCTTTAACCTCACTGCTGGCGAAACGTCAAGAAGCACTCGTCAACGTCAGAGAACAAAACGGGGCAGGATGTTCGAACTCAAGTCGCCACATTTCGCCAAGAAGGGATAAAATGCACGCGAGGAATTGTGGGTAATGAAGGGCAAGTGAATAGCAGTACGTGGCGATGCATTTGAACAAAGTTCCAGCCTGTAATCAAACCTCGGGAAGGTTCATGAGAGCGTGGTCTTTCAGTTGGCAATACGACCCTCTGCGCCAGTCGTACTTTATTTGCTTTTTCTCGCAGAGGTTCGCGGACAGAAGCTTGAAAGAGCAAAAAGAGCACGGCTGCAGACATAAAAGTGAACTAAATCCCTGCAGCCAGCGGGTTTCTCCAGACTCCCATTCCTCGAACTCGGCTGCCGCGGCGTCTGGAGCGCGAAGTTTTATTATCTGTCGAGGGAGCCGGTGGACGGCAGCACAAGTATTTTAGCCTCTGTTTCCCACCGCGGTGGTAAGTTTCTTGTCGTGCTTCGGGACTCGCTAGGTTAACCTAGTTCCAAATTAAGTTGCATTAAGGAGGTTATTTTTATGTTATGGCAAACACTGTTCAACGTGTTAACATAACGTGTCTATAGTTTTTGTACAATCGCGTTTCAAAATCTCAAGATTGCTGTTTCCTTAAACACACGGATTAAATAAATAAACTATGTAAATGAAACAAAGGACGATAAAAAGTGTTGTATTAATAATTTTTTTGAAAGTTGTGCTTAGAAAAAACGGTATTTTACAAAAAAATAAAGGACAGCCATAGTTAAAAAAAAAATTGCTATACATAAAAAAAAATTTCCCTGCGTCTTGAGGTATTTCATGAAACAGTTTTTTAGGTAGTTTATTTAATTTCTGCAAGTGAATTAATTTTAGAAAGCCGTTCCGAGAAAAAAAATGAAGTTGACTCATGCGTATAAAACTCAATCATTCAATTATATGCCTTAAAAGTACGCAAAATAATTTGATTTAAAATAGGATGATACATAAATGCCCACAAAACAAATGTTGTTCATTCTACACTACACGCACTTGAAGAAAAACTGAAAAAATTAAGAAAGACAAATGGTGCGAAGCAGTTTCTTAGACAATTTATAAGCAGTCTTAGTGGTGGTACAAAAAAATATTCGAAAAATAATATATCTGAGCAAATAATGCTACTAACAAGGATGTGCTAGATAGTGTTCCTTTTCTCAGAATTATTAGTTGATGAAAATTACAAAATTTATTTCTGTTGGTAACGATTTACAATTCAGTTGTTTGAAACTGGTCCGCTGACCATTGGTGGTTCATGTGGCTAGGTGATCCGCAGATCATTTCAAAAGTGCGATCAAGTATGTTAATTTATTTCAGATAGGCACTATTGAATCTTGATTAATTGGTTTGTGTTTTTTAATGTTGCGTTAAGGAGCTCGCCTATCTGGAGCTATTTTCCGCGCCTGAGGCCGAGAAGCACGGGAGCGATAAGGGCTAGACTGCTGTGCTCATCTAGTGTGCCATCGCCAATAAGCGCAGGGCTCTGAACTGGCGTGCAGTGTTCTCGTCGTGCAACGTGTACCTATGGAACTCAGTGCTAGCCCTTTAATTTTATTGGTGGAAAGTTTGTCGCAAGCTAGAATTGCTCAGAACGTCAGATTGACATTCATGAGTTTATGTAAAGCTATTTAATATGAATTGAAGTAATAGCGTGATCGCAGCTTTATTGAGTATTTTACTCTTTCTGTCTAGCCCTTCCAAGAAGTACTTTACCTTAACGTGTTCTGTGTTGGGTCGCATGAACTAAGACGGTAACACCGGCACGATTCCCACGTGCGAAAATCCGGGAGCTACCCCGCCGGGAATAAAACCCTGTTCCCCTAGGTGGGAGGTGGTTAGTCTAACCACTACACCACCCCGGCCCCGCGAGAGCGCAAGACAATCGGCTGTCTACGTGGGGAGTCGAATACCACTCGCAGAAAGTGTTATCTGTAATTATCGTGTTGCGAAAAGCAACCGGAAAAGTGAAAATGTTACGAGGAAAAGGCATTGCACGCATGGAATCGACAGAGATCGCTTTCAATTTGGCGCATCCCACTATCTTTATGAGCGGCTTCGTGACGATCCTGATTTGTTCAGTCAGTACGCAGGAATGACGCCACAAACCTTTGACTACATTCAAAATTCAATACGCAATCCATTTCCACAAGTTGCTACGAACGTCCTGATGCCGATACCTACCCGCCGAGGAGAGGTTACTTGTAACTCCGAGGTAAGTATGTTCAGTTTATAAAATACGAAACAAGCATAACGAGATAAAATTACAAGAAGCGTGCACTTTTTGAAACTGTGATAATCTACACATTATATTCCTTAAATCTCCGGCTTTTATATTCGCAATAATATATCATCAGAAAACATAGTGGCATACATACGACAAAAATATCATAAAATAAATTATCAACTTCAACAAAAAAAATGCACCGAGTCTTTGGCACAAACAACATAGAAACAAATACCACAAATAGGTAAGAAAGTGGCAAAAAGATAACGATACTTATTTATCAAAGGACCCTGAAACAAATAGAGAGTAAGCGATTTAACTCAAATAAATCAATCATGCTGAGTGATCGTACATGGCACAAAATAAAGAATCAAATAATATATATATACCAGACTTTCCTGTATAATTAATAACGTATAGGCCCAAGGGGGAAATATTTAACATCAATAACAAAACATGACTGGTGGTTGTTCGTTACTAAGTCTTTTGGTACCTTTTTTTTATTTTAGTTTGTTTCAAAACATTAACGATCAGATTTTTTTTTCAATTAATGATTGCTTGGAAAGCAAATAACTAATAACCTGATACATTGGTTAAAATTATCATTAAAACTTGAATCATCAGTTACTCAACCTAAAGGGAAGAATCTTTCGTAATACAAAATTAAAAGTATTTTGTCAGGTTAGAAAAATAGATAGTTAAAAGAGATTTCTTTCTTTTAATTAAACTTTGGTTAGAACAACATCAAAGTAAATCGACCGCTCGCAGCTTAAAATTATCAAAAGAGGTACCCCGAACGAAATGCAATTCAACATGGTGGTTACAAATAGCATATTCTTTGAAAACCCGTAATTTTAAATGTCTACACCNCGAACGAAATGCAATTCAACATGGTGGTTACAAATAGCATATTCTTTGAAAACCCGTAATTTTAAATGTCTACACCGATTTTTTTTGTGGAGCTCTGAAATCAGCACTTTACACCAGGTCCACACATATAGAAATGTATCAGATCCCTCATAGCCTCCAGGCCCTCCGGGACTTACCATTCTCTAGCTAGTTTAATTATACTAATTTCTCACAATTTTACAATTTAAGTTTACATAGAATATTTGCTTAAGACCACACTGCCAAGAGACCGTGGCAATTAGCATCGGATTATATTTATTATATAAGCAGAACTCTAAAATTTCCTCAAAATCAAAATTAAAAATAATCATAATTTAACAGTTCAAAATCAGTTAAAATTGTTTAAATATTTTGCACTTGGGAATCTCCGCGGGAGGGAGCAGTGACAATTAGTCTGGTAAACCAGTTCACGGGGGCCACGGGGAGACTGGCACTTGAGACCCATGCTCCCTCCCGCAAGAAATATATGTACAATTCAAGATTACATAAAATCCATAAAACATAAAAAGTCATGCCATCCAAATTGGCATACACCAGGTCCACATATAGAGTGAAACAACGTGTAACCCTCTTAGCCATTAGGCCCTCCGGGTCTCTTTTTTTACTACTATCTTTTCTTGTTTCGTAAAAATAGAATATTCATATTTCGATTGTTTTAAATATCATATTAAAATTATACTCGCTATCTTCACTGCCAACGGAACGTTTATTGAAAGTTTAAAGGTAGATAAAATGTTATTCTCAAATTTGAATTCTTAAAAATTGGCTCTATTATATTAATTAAATATTATAAAATAAAATAAAATAAAATCACTTCTCAAAATTAACATCTTTATAGTAATTTATCAATTCCATAAAGAAAAAAATTAAAAACAAAACCGTTTGTATTTAAAACTTAAAACTTTAAAATTTTAAAATTTAAAACTTTCAAATAGGTGTGGAATCTCCAGGGGAGGGAGTTGTGACATTTGCCTGGTAAACCATTTTCCACGGGGAGCCAACGGGGAGGCTGTCACAAAGACCCTATGCTCCCTCCCAGTATTACCTATTAAAACATATTAAAATATTTTATATACTTTTATCGTATACTAGATTATTTCAACTATAATTCTTATACTAATCAGATTTCATAGTTGGTTTTCTTTCTTAATCTATCTCGAGCATTTTTTAAGCAGGGGCAATTAATATCTGTAGCTCTATGTTTTATTATCTGATCTTCTTTTTTAACTCTTTTACAGTTAATACATTGTTATTCATTATTCTTACAGTTTATTTCACTATGACCTACCGTTGCACATTTACCGCAGCTATTTGCCTTTTCCCTACACCATTTTTGGGTATGTCCATATCTCAAACATTTCATACACCTCATTGGGGATAGAAATTCTTTTGCATTACACCAGGTCCACAGTGCTTTCCGCCCGCTCGAAGCTCGCTTCTGGAACAAACTGGATTGATCGATCCCGCTTAGCCCGCTTTCTTCCCGCTTCGCCCGCCCGCTAAACGCTTTCTCGTTCAACACGTTCATTGCCGCCGCTTACTTTGCCTGCCCGCTTGCCGCCCGCCCGTCTCGCATCAACCGCGTNCCTCGTTCAACACGTTCATTGCCGCCGCTTACTTTGCCTGCCCGCTTGCCGCCCGCCCGTCTCGCATCAACCGCGTGCGCGCAGGACCAGGCGTTATATTAAATGCACAAAAGCATACGCCATGGCTTCTTGACGTAACGTTTTGACAGCTTTCCTCTGCCGTATCGCATCCAGTCAGAAACAAATGTCCGAAATAAGAAATTGCTTCCTAACTAAGTAGCTCACTGCCACGAGTCCTTTAGGAGGAATCAGGTTTCTAGGCGAAAGTGAGCCATTCTTCGCTATCTGGTCCTGGGACCGGTGTGAACGGTCTGTTGTCAGCCGCAGCAAATCCAACAAACGACTTGGTGACATTAGTAAAGGAAAGTTTGAAAGTACGCCTTAGCCTTAAGGTCACTCCCTAGTAGTCTGTAAAACCAGTGTTTGCACGTGACTTATATGCAGGGTCAGTGACTTTTCGTGTAAAAATCGGAGCACACAGTAGACTTCAATACTACATACACACCTCAGCCGTTGTTATACCTCCATTGGCTGCTGGTGCCGTGTCCGTCTTTGAACAAGCCACGCAGGACTAAGTAACTCCGACACTGAACCTTCGTAATTCGTGTGCAAACGGTTAACACGGGCCTGAAATTTGTTTAGCCAATCAAAGAAGGTGGACGACCCTACAGTGCTTTGGACTGTATCTTGTATCGAAATATTTTCGCGAAATATCACTGCCCCTACTTATAAGTGTATGTAAGTAAATAATTGGCCTGGGAATACCTTTTTTTTCNCTTTTCGCGAAATATCACTGCCCCTACTTATAAGTGTATGTAAGTAAATAATTGGCCTGGGAATACCTTTTTTTTCCCCGCGGAAGGTAAAGAAACTACTATTTTCTACAGCCGCCACTTTTTACTTTTATTCTATTTTATATACATATTTTAAAAAATAACAAAAAATAGTTTAAAAAAATAGCAATTTTAGAGCTTCCTTACGCTGTTGCCTTTACAGGAAATGTTAAAAGTGCCAAGTGGCATCTTTAGTTGAATCCATTGGCTTTTATCGCGTGTAATAATGTCCTAATGTTATACATATAATTTGAGAGAAATTCACAATGCCTCCTTACGGCCAGACGTATCCTTGAGGCGTTATAAATTTTTTTACTAGGAATTCCCCTTTATTTATTGTGTAAACTTCCGTACCCAAGCATATCTCGCACCAAACGAAATGGCTGCAACTAAATATTCATACGAATTTTATTTTCTTTCCCCATGACTTGGAGTATAACAAAAAATCAACATTCCACATGTTTAGATGGATAATAGTGTTCGTTCCTGCGCTAGGATATTTAAGGACAATGGAGAAATGGGAGATATTTTTGAGTACTCAGTAGCAGAAAATCTCTTCACTTTGAACGAACCAATTATTAAAATACTACAGTTATTTTCTGGATTGATGTCAATTAGTGTCAGGATTATCAATAACAAATAAGAATATAAAATAAAATAAAATTTTGTAAAATACATTTGACCTGCAAACGAAAATTAAAAATTTTTACAATATGTTTTTCCAGCATTATTAGAGTTCTTGCTTCCCCTACCTACTTACGTTATGTAATCACACGCAAAAAAAAAATGCTGACAAATTTTTCATACTTCGTTGAATTTGACGTTCTCTACAAAAATATCTTCTCAGGGCCGGCTCAAGTGATCTTGTCACCAAGGACACACATTCAACAAATACCCCCAACCCCTCATTTTGCGTATCTCGCTACACGTAAGTTTGTTTAACAGGGAACGATGCAGTTCCAAATGGTCTCGGCTTTTATTGCACTACAAAATTGTTAAATATATATTTTTTTCTCACACAATAGCCAGTGTGTAACATTTATTTCGCTGTAATTTCGACCAACACATATTTCACAGTAAACATATGTAATTATAAAAAATGTGTAACATTTTTTATTTTGGGTTTAATTATTTTTGGGTAAGTGTAACCTTTATGCCTGAAGCGTGAAATTTGTGCAATTAGATACACACGATTTTTGGCCAAATTTAGGCCGCGAAATAATAATTTTGAAGATCCAATTTTCAGATTTAGATTGCCACCAACTCCTTCCCTCATTTACCGATGAGGAAANGAAATAATAATTTTGAAGATCCAATTTTCAGATTTAGATTGCCACCAACTCCTTCCCTCATTTACCGATGAGGAAAACGCATTGCCCTACTAGACTTGACATTATACCTTTTTTTTTTCTCGCGACCCTTCGCACTCTCATGATGATGANGAAATAATAATTTTGAAGATCCAATTTTCAGATTTAGATTGCCACCAACTCCTTCCCTCATTTACCGATGAGGAAACGCATTGCCCTACTAGACTTGACATTATACCTTTTTTTTTTCTCGCGACCCTTCGCACTCTCATGATGATGANGAAACGCATTGCCCTACTAGACTTGACATTATACCTTTTTTTTTTCTCGCGACCCTTCGCACTCTCATGATGATGATTACATTCAGTGAAATGCAAGCAGTCTAACCGCTCAGCCACGTCGGCCCCTTAAATGTGTTTCAGTTGGAAGTATTTTTATATTGCACTTTCTGAAACATGCTACTTACCCTACTAGACTTGACATTATATATAATTTTTTTTTTCGCGCGACCCTTCGCACTCTCATGCNTGCTACTTACCCTACTAGACTTGACATTATATATAATTTTTTTTTTCGCGCGACCCTTCGCACTCTCATGCTTTTGTTTAAATTCCGTGAAATAAATAGATAGAAGTAAAACCACAAGAATGACTAGACAGTTCAGCCCCCCCCCCCTCCTATCGATAAACCTTTAAATTCTTCATTTATTTCTTTTGTTTTATCAGTGTGTAGCACCACATACTTTTTCTCTCGGGAAAGTCTGATCCATATTTTGGCCAGCGTTTTTCTCGGCCCCAATGGCGGTGGCTGGCTCTTTAGACCGGCTTTTATCTTCTCGCAGTTAAAGCGCAGAGTTGGACATCATATTGTAATTATATATATTACTTGCTTATGTATAAGATTAATTTAAAAAAATATGATTTTAAGGAATAGAACATTATTTAATTATATATTGGAGATGANTCTTCTCGCAGTTAAAGCGCAGAGTTGGACATCATATTGTAATTATATATATTACTTGCTTATGTATAAGATTAATTAAAAAAAATATGATTTTAAGGAATAGAACATTATTTAATTATATATTGGAGATGATTTTTTTTTTCTTGTACCGATACCGCTTCTGTAGTCATTCTCAGAAGGTAATCCATAATCAATTCCCATTTATTTTANTTTTTTTTTCTTGTACCGATACCGCTTCTGTAGTCATTCTCAGAAGGTAATCCATAATCAATTCCCATTTATTTTACATGGAAAACAAATGACGGTGCTCCATCTGAGTGATATACTATCTCTTGTTGAAGAAGAAATTACAGAAATGCATTCTGAATACATTTTATGGCTCAACAAATGGTAACGCCACAATAGTTTCTATCTTCCTTTTTAAATAAAATATCTTATAAGAATCTTTGAGCTGCTTTTTCACTGCATACGCTTCTGAGGCAAAGGAAATGTTAATGTGGTGAAACACTGTAGGGAATAGTCCATTTATATTACTTATTTAAACAAAGCAGAAACACCAAATGATTACAACAAATAATTGTTTCATACAATTGCCCGCGCTTATATTGGGCTGTAGAAGTGAAAGGTTTTTATAACATAGTTTATTAATGTAGTTGGAGTTGTAATGAATCAGTTTCGCATAAACTACAAAAACACTATTAAATTTTCCAGTGAACATGCCTACTTAAATTCTTATTTATACACAATAACTCTTATATTAAATGGTAGTTTCGCAGAGAACTTATGCACTTCAATCAAAAATAAAAAGCACCTTGGGAATATTATTGACGTCTACGTGACATTTTAGATAGTGACTTACTAGTTTTCAGGAGAAGCATTCAGGCTGACTTCGCTTCGCAGACTTTTTTTTGAGAAGTTGTTTTAATGCGCAAATGCTTAATGGTCCCCAGTATTGTTAATACACGAGTATTTCAATGGTGACAATTTTGACAATTATCTCGTATAGTACACGCACACACACATACATATTTTTTATTTATTTGTTTACTTATACATTCAATGTTGGTATATGCTATTCACGGTAAAGTGAGCAGTTTTGAAAGCCCTCTCATTTGGAATAATAGTCAATAAAAATTTTTTATTTTAGCCTCAGACGTTGACTTCCGAGTGCCGTGGAATATACACACTGTGTTTATTACTAACATGGCCATATTTATTTAAAAAGGTGGCCAAAGGACAACAAATAGCTGAAAGCAAAAAGTAACTAGGGCCTCAGAAGTGCTCACTTTACCGTGAACAGCCTATACTTACATGGAATTAAATAACGTCAGTCAGAGTGGGAAGACACGTGAACCCAACATTCTGTATAGGATTCCCTTCCCCCTAGAATATAGACTCTTGTGTGGATTTTTTACTACTAAAACTGTGAGTTTTCCCCACGTATTCTTTATAATGATAATTTGAATAATGCCATGATTAACGCTTTGCTAAGCATGCTAATTATATTTTTAGAGTACAACATCATTTAGATTTAACTTTATAATATCACAAACTTCTTAAACACGTGTTTTATTTTCTAAAACAAAAAACGTCATTCCAGATATTATAATACTATATATATTTGAGTTGAGTTGTTCGAGACTGTGTTATTCACGAAGCCTTGTTTCCAGTTTCGGAAACTTCATTTGCAATGCGTGTGCATTGCTTCCTAGGACAAGGGTAAAATATCTTCGCATCTCAAACAACGGGTTGCGACAGGCAAGTTATGTATTAAAAAAAAAAAAACATTGAAAGGCAATTCCTTCGCAAGAGCTCGTTTATAAACATAAGAGTTTCTGTATTTTTTTTTTTTACAGAAAACTTGAAGATATTGTACGATATGAAGGTAGGAAGATCGGAACTGGAGAACGTCTTCTCACGACGCGATGCATGGCTTCTAACTGCACTAGGCGGCCACGTGATTCAGCGGACATTTATCAGCTCTAGCTGTTTCCGCTCCCATTTGTTCGTTTGTCTTATCGCCGGGTGACAGCTAACCTTTCCGCAGTGCCTCTCTTAGCTTAGCAATACGCGAACCATTGAAGTCGCAGTTGACCATAGAACTCTGATACAAGGTCGCTACAAAATATCATTATCAAATTTCCCTGACTTGTCCAGGTTTTCCAGCCTACAAAATACATTTTCAGCTTTCTACGGCGTTCAATAAGAAAAATTACCAAAAAAAAAAAAGTTTCCCTTTATAAAATTTAATTGAAATGAAATTCATGGAACTTGCAGTTTCTGAACATCATCTACACTGCAAAGAGTAGAACTGTTCACTTGCAAGTCTATTTCTAACATAACGCAAATTATTTTTCAGGACCCATTAGCTTTAAAAAAAGGTTCTTTGCTCTGCTACGGAGAATGTTTTCCATTCAGTGCTAACATTTTTATATTAAACGTTTAACCCGTGAATTATTATTTAAACTTCCTTGTCTGCTTGTTTTCATAACATACATCAGGTTGCCTAACAAATTTTAAGCTAGCCTAACCTAAAATATTATCCTTACCTTATATTACACTCGTCTATTCTGAGACTATGAATAAAATCTTTATTGCCTTATACGAAACCCTCCAAAGATTTTTCAGGCGCACACAGTGAAATAAATGTCACCTTATTAAAGAGTTGGACAATTAATGAACATTCTCGGTTTAATAGACAACTATCGTGACCTAACACAGGTGTGTACTGAATTTGGCGCAGTTGCTTAACGCCAAGGAAGCGAGTACTTGCGCCGGGTGAAGAGTGGCAGCAGGCCCGGGTCGACTTTAAAGAAGTGACAGTTTCCCCTCATTTATTAGCGAGGTTTCATCGACAGGCGAGCAAGGCTGCAAGACTCATTTCCCTCCCGCGTGTATAAAAGTGTCGTCGTATCCCCCGGGCGCAATTACCGGCTCGTCTCAATCTCCATTTGCGGGATAAATTATTGCCCCTCTCCCTTCCCCTTTTCAGGACCATCACCTCTCTCTCTCCGTCTCTCTCTCTCTCTCTCTCTCTCTCTCTCTCGAGCTGTATAACCACCCTCATCGCCCGTCCCAGCGAGCGTAATGAGACTGTCTAGTGGCGGCCTCGGTAAATAAAGCACAGCGTTGCCAACTCTGTGGATTTCCCACAAGACTTGGTACATTTTAATTTTACTACCTAGTGGTAAATTTTGTTATCTAGCGTTCAATGAATAATCTAATGGATTTTTTTTTTTTTTTAAATCGTTGGTGGCTGGGGTGAACAATTTTCTGGAAGGAGAAAAAAAAACATATGCCTGGAGTGTTCAAACTTTATGTTAAAATTTGTATATGATTAAGTGATAAATACGTCTAGCGCGTGCATCTATAGTTGTTATTCATGAATTGGTGGAATTTCGTAGTTATGCTTATTTCTTGCGTTCTAGTTCCTATTACAGCTTATTGCTAACTTTTACACGACTGCAGTAACATAATATGAACAACTGTGTCAGAGTAAAAAAATTTTCAGAAATATGTTTAAACTTCAATTTTTTTATTGATTTTAAAATACATATGAGGACTGTTATTATTCAAAATATGATTAAATATATTTTCATAACCTAGGAAATTCTGGTGGATTTTCACTTATAGCCTAGTGTAATCCTTCGTCTTAATGTTGGCAACACCTATAAAGCACGCTTGCTTGGAAAGAGGGGGGGGGGAGAGAAGAGATAGCAGTCTGCAGACAATGATGCCCTTGCTCCCCGCCCCGTATCAACGCCATTAAAGACCTCCGGCCAGCTATCCCAGGATTTATTTTCTCCCACCAACCAAGGAAGGATGACTCACTCGACAATATCCGGCACATCCGAACGTACTGTTGATTCTGCGCCGCGGATCAAGTACTAATCGCGTACGTGTCGTCTGCTCGGTCCGCAGGATTCGGATGGCTCACTGGCAGACACGGATTGTTCGATATAGGCGTAAACTACGTAACATATTCTCATCTTTGTATGCTTATTTACTTATCCCGTATTTATTACGTGTTATAACAAATTTTAGATTAATTCATCCCATATTTGATACACTAAACATGTGTGATTGTTCGTAAATCAGAGCTTAAAAAACTAGAGTTTCCTTTTTTTTATTACAAGTGTCAAAAAACATAAACTAATGCCGCAGTTGGCAGCCATGTTTGATCTCGTTCGGGAAGAGAATATTTAGTTTCAGTGGTTTAACATTTCGTGAACTGAATGCAAACGAAAGGAAATCATATAAACTCGAAAGCATGTTCCCGTAATTATTTATAATCGCTTCCAACACTTATTAGCGTTGTGTATATTTTTATTTTTAAATACACCTCACCTTATTTTAATTTTAACAGCATAGCACATGTTACTTTTAGACCTGGTTCATTATTTATTTCAATGAAAGCNTGCCGCAGTTGGCAGCCATGTTTGATCTCGTTCGGGAAGAGAATATTTAGTTTCAGTGGTTTAACATTTCGTGAACAGAATGCAAACGAAAGGAAATCATATAAACTCGAAAGCATGTTCCCGTAATTATTTATAATCGCTTCCAACATTTATTAGCGTTGTGTATATTTTTATTTTTAAATACATCTCACCTTATTTTAATTTTAACAGCATAGCACATGTTACTTTTAGACCTGGTTCATTATTTATTTCAATGAAAGCAGAAAATCCCACCAATTTCAGCCATCTTAATAGCAAAGTGTAATTTACTTGATATCAGCCAATGGGAGCGCAACACAGAAGAAAAGTCGTAATTACACAACCAGTTCACTTTTAACAAGGAACTACTGCGATCGGGACAAGTCCAAAGCCAGTGAAACTACGTACAGAGATGAACATGTTTGAAATGAAGTAGTTCTGTGTTTCGCGTGACCGCGGCCTAGGTCTCGGATATTTAAACACTCTTGTATTAGCCCACGTTTGTATGATCTGTAGAGAATCTTAACAGAAATAGCTTGACAATTCTAACGAAAAAAATTCTGCAGGTTTGAAAAGACACAGGTTTGAAAGATTTCTGCTTCATTGTTACGTCAAAATATTTGTAGGCATAAGCTAGGCCACGGGTTGATAATAACACGCACATGTCAAAGTTTAACATTTTCTTAATACTTAAGGGGATTTTGTGGGAGTGTATATATATATACAGGGCGATTCTAAAATCATGGGACAAACATTGAGGGGTGGTAGAGCTCGCTAAAACCAACAATTATTGCATAGGAATATATGGGCGGAAGTGACGCGTTGAGGCACAAACACAAAAACATAACACATTAATGGAAACATAAAATGTTCATTAGCAGCATACGTAACGAGTGATTCCGTACAGAAAATGTTAAACCAGTTGCTGGAAATGCATCCACCAACAGTCACGCATACTTGGTGACCTCTAAATATGGCGTGATTGGCTGACAATGGTGGCGATAGTTGAGGGCAGTCAAACGGTGCGCCAGTGACCTGCTGCATCAGCATCATCATCACTCCACCGACGCTACCAAGCTTGCATTACTGTCAGTGGTAGCAATTTTGAGCAATTATTATAAACATTGCTGTAAAAAGGAATTTAGCGGCGACGTTGTAAATAAACACTGTGTTGTATTACATGTGTTATTTTTGTGTTTGTGCCTCAACGCGTCACTTCCGCCCATATATTGCTATACAACAATTGTTTGTTTTAGTGAGCTCTACCACCCCTTAATGTTTGTCCCATGATTTTAGAATCACCATGTGTATATATATATATATATAGTTTATTCATGGTCACGCCCAACTTTTCCGAAGCCCTGCTAATGTTCTACTTGCAAACTATTTCTCCGTCTTAAGCAATTAAATCTTAAATAAGTCTAGAAAATTACACCAAAAGGACAACGCACCGCATTCGCGTGCACTAAGTTTATTAATGGCTTGCAGGAAAACTAATTTTACTACGCATTACCAACACACCTATTTCCTCCCTATTTTTATACACGTCAGTTATAAATTAATTATTATCATTAATAGATTATGTATAAATAAAAATCGATTTAACCGAAAACATGATATTCTTATGTTAACAGAAGTAAAAAAAAAACGCTTGTGATACACAACATATTTAGGAAACAAGCAAACGCGATTTTTTTTCGAAGGTTTGATTAAAAAAGTGTGAATATACCGTGCATAGACTATACTGCAGGTTTTCCTCGCCACTGAAATGTGAGAAAGCATATTGTACGCAGCTGGAACCTGAGAATGTAGCTCACGCAGCCAGCTATGCGTCCGTTACCAAGTGTGGGTCCCGTGGAGACCCCACCCATCGCCCTCTCTGCACCTCTTGGCATCACCACGCGAATCTCTAATGCCGTTTTGTAATATTAACCTATATACCAAGTGCATCGTCCATTCACGGTTACTTCCAACTTTCCTGAAGCCCTGCTAAAGTTACACTTCCGTAATATTTCTCTGCTTCGTGCAGACAAGACAGTCTTGAAAACCACACCGAAGGGACAATACACTGCATTCGTTCGCACTCGACGTAATAATATTTTGCGTAGCAACGATTTCTGACTAGGCATTACCGACGTACATATTTTATCTCTGGTTTTGGTTCATATTAGTTTTACGTTACGTATTATAATCCACGGGTAAAATACATGTAAGTTGAACTTAAAAATTTTAACAGATATAAGGCATTATTATGATAACAGAAGCATAAGACGATTGCGATAAATGACGTATTTAGGAGACGACCAAGCACGTAATACATGAGGTGGTTTTGAAAGGTTTGATTTAAAAAGTGCGAAGAAACCGCGAATAGACTGTACACGATTGTGTGTGTAACGTACGTGAAGGTTATTTTTGGCCAGTGCTGTACACTACGAGGCTCTGTGTGCCCAATGGATTTCCCTGCGAGGAACTGATTCGTAAACCGGGTCACTGTTCTACGTCAAGATTAGTTCATATTTCTATAGCCGAACACAAAGCCTACAAAGCATTGGTCGTCAAAGTGAAGCGCGTGTTGTGTCGACTTAAGTATAGCACACGCAAAATATTTCTTGTTTGGACATTTGAAACCGTGTGAATTGAAGTTTGATTATTCTTTTCGCTGCTATATATTTTTTTTTATGTACGCAGATGGGTTGTACTCGTGCTGGCAAAGGTTGTAAATTCGCTAGACGTGTGGAATATTATTTCTTAGAATAGTAACGCGAGGGAAGGATAAGAGAAAAATGTAAACAAAAGCGAAACCACCAAACCCTGGAAGACTGCGGCTATGAGGGGAAATCTCACTCATTTTTCACTTTGGTAAAAATGCGCAGCTGAAACCGCCATTGTGAAAAGTTGCCTTTTTTGAGTAACGCTAAGCAAAGGCTCCAAACATTCACTTCAAATGTTTACGTGCGATGATAATAAAAAACATCTTATCTGCAAATAAACATATTTCCAGTGTTAAGTATGACTCAGCACACCTTGTACAACACGTGCTTTTCATTTGCAGAAGCTAAGAATGAAAACTATAACGTTAGTAGTATAATGTCGTAGGTTCAGGGACAATGGCATCTTGCAGAGGCCAGAGGTTGACCTTGACCTTGACCTCCATCTGTCATTCCATGCCGCCATATTGTTTCTATAATTCTCCAGTTCATGCACTGTTATTATGCTGTGGTACATCATGCTCTATCATTCCATGCCACCGTTTTGTTTCTAGAATTTTTTAGTTCCTGTACTATCATTCCTTTACATGGCATCTGGCAGAGGACCAGAGAACTAGCCACCATCTTCATTACTTCACATGGCATCTGGCAGAGGACCAGAGGACTAACTGCTATCTTCATTCCATGCCGACATCTTGTTTCTAGAATTATCCAGTGCTTTGTCTGTCATTCGACCTTGGTACCTCCTGCTCTGTCATTCCTTCGCATCGCATCTGGCAGAGGACAAGAGGACTAGCCACCATCTTCATTCCTTCACATGGCATCTGGCAGAGAACCAGAGGACGAGCCCCCATCTTCATTCCATGTCGCCATATTGTTTCTAGAATTTTCAATTTCCCTGCTCTGTCATTCTACCTTGGTACCTCCTGCTCTGTGATTCCTTCTCGCCTGCTCTCTCTCTCACTCCAACTGGATATCGTCTGCTGTTGGCTGCTATCTTGGATGTCTGCAGGCCACCATATTGTTTAGTAGTGCGCCATATTGGTTCTCATATCTTTTCTAGGTGGTGCTAGTATGGGTCACCATCTTGGAAGTTTCTTTTATTGCCCACCAGGGGCGCCATCTTGGTTCTCCAGCTGTCTGCTAGGCAGCACTAGTGTTGCTTGATGTCATCAGCTGCTAGGAGCGCTGGTGTCGGCTGGAAGCAAAGGGATATGTTCCATGTACTGTATACAGAGACTCGTCTCTATCGACGTGACATGGTTTAGTACTGTATAAAAAGCCGTGGAGGTAAGGAGCAGCAAACTGCCAGACCTTGGATTGGTAGACAGATGCCCTAACCGACTGAGCCACTAGGACATGGGTACCAGTACAGGTCTAAATGATGTATATATAAAAATAACAATTGGGATATGTCTATTTGAGAGGTAATGAAAAATATAAAGTGAGAGATGTCATCAGTTTATAAGCATAGTTATGCATAAATCACAAACCATATGTGAGGGTGGTAAGGTCAATGATGCCTTAAGACCTCTTATAATAATAGTTAGCCATAATTTCCGAACTGTTTAAGATATGCGCATCAAATTTATATCATAGGCATCGCCCCTGATACCTATCAGGATGGTTGGGTCAATTATACCTTAAACCCTCTTATAAGCATAGTTAACCATAATTACCGAACTGTTTAAGATATAGCCACCACATTCTAAACAAAACTAAAGAATTAATTGGATAAAATATTTTTTTTATAAATATATTTGTAAATAACATTGTATTCGAACCAATTTTGAAAATATTCGTGAACGAAATTACATTATGCACTATAGTTATGTTTGAAAAACTAGTCACTACATTTTAAGTATTCTTCTTTAATATAATGTGGAAACTGACAAAGTGAGGCAAAACCTGTTCCATAGTAAATAAATGTGTCCCGCGAAAAAAAAATCTAGAGCTCTACCCTGATTGCCTACTTTCTCCAAACTAGTAATTACTAAATAAAATGTAAGATGTATCTAAATTGGACAGACAAACTTCTGATGTAGGTTATTTCTAAAAAAAAGGAGAGAACGTATATACGACCTACGGTCTAAAGTGAATCCTAAGGGCGGTACACATATTTGAAGTTGGACCTGAAACATTGGTTTATTACAAATGCTGGAGAAAATTTTTAAGATGAAACACCGAGTCTCTGGATAATGTGTAACGGAACAATGGTATAACACCACGATACCTGTCTGTCGCTGTCATCAAGTTATTTCATGGAAATAATCACGATTAATATCTTTATTTCATCGTAATCTCCATGACGGTGTAGCATAGTTGGGATTTAAAGGGCGGATTATCAACCCGCATGTCACAATTAACTTCACGCATTATTCAGACACTCAGTGTTTCATCTACAGTAGTTGTAACAAACTAGTGATTCGGGTACAACTCCAAATATACACTGAAGAGCCAAAAAAACTGGTACACCTGCCTAATATCGTGTAATATCGTGTAGGGCCCCCGCGAGCACGTAGAAGTGCCGCAAGATGACGTGGAATGGACTCGACTAATGTCTGAAGGTATACAGGAGGCAATTCACACCATGAATCCTGTAGGGAAGTCCACATATCCATAGGAGTGCGAAGCGGTGGAGATCTCTTCTGAACAGCACGTTGCAAGGAATCCCAGATATGCTCAATAATGTTCATGTCTGGTGATTTAGGTGACCAATGGATGTGTCTAAAGTCAGAAGAGTGTTCCTGGAGGCACTCGGTAGCAACTCTCGACGTGGGGGGTGTCGCATGTTATCGCTACCTCGGAGATGCTATGTCCCATCTCTCGTGCGCCGACTATTAACACCTGTTCAAACTCACTTAAATCTTGATAACCTTCCATTGCAGCAGCAGTAACCGATCTAGCTGCCGACCGCATCGCGTTACTCTGATTGGTTCCATACCTCTGTTATTTGCATACGCACGCCTACGCCAGTTTTTTTTGGCTCTTCAGTGTAGACACCGCCCTTAGGATTCGCTCTAAGACTATAGGTCATATATGTTTCCATCTTATTTTGCCGTGATTAATCTGCAGCTTGTCGGTCTAATTGAGATAAATCCTGTGTAAAAAATTTGTAACTCCTGAAGAAGCACACGTTCAGCTGAGTTGTGTCTTGAAGTCGTACACCGGACGGCAATCTCTCTCTATTCTTAGGCAAAACTTCAGGTTTTTCCTGTCTCCAGGCAGGGTCGAGATGGATGATAAGAAGGCTTGCATACATGGAACCTGCTGCCCTGCCCGAGGTTCACACCGCCGTTTCAAATACTGCTTTCCGACAGAAGCTGATCCTGGCCTCCTCTCCACCATCTCCCAGAACTAATCCCTAATGTGGGATACTGCGATCACTATAGTCTATTCGCGATTTCTTCACACTAAAAAAAAAAAAAAAAAAACCCGCATGCATGACGTGTTTAGTCATTTCTTATAAACATGCCATGCATCACCAGCGCCTTATACTTGTGTTCGTAAAAGTAACGTTTTTTTTTTTTTGTTAAATTGAAATGTTATTTACATTGTATCTGTAAATTATAATGCTTCATTTATAAATAATGTGAATAAACACATTAAGAAAAAATGTGTGTGGTTAACGCCTAGTATGAAATAGTTCTCATGCAAAATATTATTACAACTGAGTGCGCACGAATGTGGTGCGTTGTCCTTTGGTGTAATTTTGTTGACTTATTTAAGCGTAGTTTGCACGAGGTGGAGGAGCATCCTGGAAACAGAACTTTAGCAGGGCTTCAGAAAAGTGTGAAGTAACCGTGAATGGATTATAGCTTGTTTCTTTCCTGCGGAGGACCAAATTCTCGGTTTTTTTGGTCTGTTTATATTTTTAAAAAGAACACTTCGCAAGTGCGTAAATACCCAACTAGCTATTGACTTTACACAGCAGTGCAGGAATAACGACTGAACTACGAGCTCGTGATTTGTTCACAATATTAATTTCGAGGAGGANGGGGGTAGGTTCCCTTAAGTCATTCTTTGGGATCCTGCAGGCGTTTATTTAGGCCTACCACCTTCCCCGGAAAAAAAAAATTACTATTGAATCGACACGTCCCTTATTTCAAAACTAACCATTATCCTTCGTCTAAAGAAAGTTCTTTTTTTAGCTAGGTTTCTCATATAAACCCATAGTTATGCCATGCCATGGCTAATGCCACTTCATTCATCTGCTTCAACCTCTTACTTGTCATATTTGGTATGTTCTTTGTTAATCATTAGTAATGTAGTTATAGTAAAGAATTATTGTTGCCATAGGTAAGTCGCTGCCCAGGCAGCGCGGTGGAGTCAACTTGAGCGACTTTAAACAATGACACCTCTGCATCCACTAGTTTTCGCCGACCATTAGTCGTTGCAAACAGCCAGAGAAGGATTGTTGCGAGGAGAGGGGGAAGCGAGACGAGCATGGATAAGCGCCGGAATGCAAGGGTGGGGGAAACAGGAGATCCCCGAGAAAACCCGATGGCCAGCGGCATAGTCCGGCACTATTCCCGAGTGCGGATATCTGGGGAGCAACCCCGCCAGGAATCGAACCCGATTCACCTTGGTGGGAGGCGAGTAGTCTGACCACTACACCACCGCGGCTCCAACGAGGTGGAGTAGCAATGGAATGAAGATGGGGGAAGGAATGTGAGCACTCCGAGAAACCCCCTCACTCACGCACGCCATGGCAGTGATCCCTACACTCCCCACAAGTGAATTCTCCGACCGAAAAAAAAAATCCCTGGCATCGAACCGGGACACTAGCGGCGGGAGAGACAGTGACAACATTCATCCAACCCTGTGGGTTTAGTTTTTTTTTTAAATCGACTGTTAATTTTTTATTTGTGAGCCTACCCTTGCTCCCTAGCAGTACTGACTCAGCACTGCAGCAAGAGTGCTTCCCAGAAACAGCAATTTACAACTGTTGTCGGCTGAATGGACGAGACGGGACTGATTCAAACAGTTTAAACGGCACGCGGTTGGAGCGGTCTGCTGATGGAGCTAATTACTGCTGTACTCCCCCCCCCTTTTTTTGTTTCTTTTCTCTTTTCGAGCAGGAATTCCAATTCCCCTCATAGCGCGCTCTCTATCTCTGTCTCTCTCATGGCTTTGTTGTAATTCCTCCGCTAGAGCATGTGCGAGGGAGCACGCTAAAAACGCGAGCACCGAAAATCATGTAGTGTTTCAGAATATACAGTAATGCCAACTGAGCATAATATTTTTTTTGCGACCGCAAACGCTTGTTAGAGTAAACTTAACAGTTAAAAAATCAACAGTTTGTTAAAAATTATATACGTAATTATTTATGAAAGGAAAGCAGCCAATCGGAACTAGGTACGGTAGTAGGTTCTCTTGTCGAGAGATTTAAATTATTTTGGCGTGAGCATTCAAAAAATAAAATACGTGACTAGGGATTATGAGTCTGTTCTTGACTGTAGTCCACAATTACGAGAATCTCAGTCACAATGTCCAGTATCGAAAAAAAAAAAAACATGTATCGAAAGCTAGTTGGTGGAATTTAGAATTATCATGTGAATTGTGAGTTGTAAATACAGGATACCTGATACTATGTGAGCGATCAATGCTTCTGCGCAATTATGAACGAATAATTTTTAAAAATGTTAATTCATTGTAACTACAAATTGCCAGACAATTTGGGGAAACCAGCGAACTCACACAATGGCTCAATCTGTACAGGTGGTGGGGTTTTTGGATAGTTTCCCCCTCTTCAATGTTACTAATCCTTGTTTCTTTTTACAGTTTTCCTTTGGAGTTCCAATACCGCCCTTTCTGCAGAAGAGAATTGTTTAACGCTGGAATGCATGTATTCCATTTTACTGTTCCTGTTATTGCTTCTTGTAAAGGGTCATACTGTTAATAAGAAGCATATGAAACCAATTTTAAAAAAATCTGTACGAAGGGATGTTTTACGTCTTGAAAATCAAATATCGAAAGTTTTGCTTGTGTTCAATAGGCACAATCGACTGTGTGCTGTCCTGGTGCGATGTCTGTATTCTCGCAGCGTCTGAATGCGAAATCATAGAGTAATTACGAATCAGAGGTGAAACCAGCGGCGTCTCGTCTCACGCGAACTACAGCCGAACCCGTTAGTAAAATGGCGCCACTGGCCAGCAAAGTGATGGAAAGCCGTTCGCCAATCAGCGCCTGGTAACCTATTCTCCAGCCGGCAGCGCAGTCAAANCTCTTCAATGTTACTAATCCTTGTTTCTTTTTAGAGTTTTCCTTTGGAGTTCCAATAGCGCCCTTTCTGCAGAAGAGAATTGTTTAACGCTGGAATGCATGTATTCCGTTTTACTGTTCCTGTTATTGCTTCTTGTAAAGGGTCATACTGTTAATAAACAGCATATGAAACCAATTTAAAAAAAATCTGTACGAAGGGATGTTTTACGTCTTGAAAATCAAATATCGAAAGCTTTGCTTGTGTTCAATAGGCACAATCGACTGTGTGCTGTCCTGGTGCGATGTCTGTATTCTCGCAGCGTCTGAATGCGAAATCATAGAGTAATTACGAATCAGAGGTGAAACCAGCGGCGTCTCGTCTCACGCGAACTACAGCCGAACCCGTTAGTAAAATGGCGCCACTGGCCAGCAAAGTGATGGAAAGCCGTTCGCCAATCAGCGCCTGGTAACCTATTCTCCAGCCGGCAGCGCAGTCAAATAGGGAACCTTCCGCATCACGCAGTAGCCAATCAAACACGAGGCCCGTTCCCATGTGCTTCGCACGACCAGTCAGAGAATCGGTTAACGTGCACATCAAACTAGAAATTTTCACCGCCAGAGTGCACTAGTATCGCACGTCTGCAGGATTTTTACGTGTTGTAAGAAGGTAAATAGAATAACGGGCAACGTGCGCATTTTTTTTGCTGGCACTTGGTTTTCATTAATTTATGTATTAGAAAAGTATTCACAAAATATCACGATTTAAAAATTAGTTTTGAAAAAAGTTATGATTGAATNGTATTCACAAAATATCACGATTTAAAAATTAGTTTTGAAAAAAGTTATGATTGAATGAAAGTTTCACGTTTGAAAAAGCCCGCCAAAACGTGTCTGTCGCGCCTGCTCACTCCGTGACGTCACAAGTCAGATACAACCTCGGCCGCCACGTTTGTTTACTTCAGCGGTGATGCGTATTTGGTTAAATATAAATTGTTTGAAGTAATTAAAAGAGAAAATAAACAGTCAAGTAAACCAAAATCATAGAAATGGTTTATTGTACCGCAGTGTACTAGTACATCTCGCAAAACACCTGATAAAATATTAGTTAGTTACAAAAAACAAAACAAACAGGAAAACGTGGTTTAACGTAGATAGGCGAGACATTGAATATGTTTCGCCAAAATCAGTTATTTCTGTTTGCGAAGACCATTTTGACGTACGTAATTATATTTAAGGTGTTTATTTTTCCCCTATGTAGGCAGCTTTAACACTGAATTTCTTAATATTTACTATTTACATCTGACCTAACTTTCATTACAGTACTATGGTATTGTTTAATACGCACCACAGCGCATTTAGCAATTCATATGTAATGTGAGCATAAGAAAATATGTTAACGTATTTCAAAATAATAAAGGCATTAAATATGTTTACAAATGATTTAGCCACACAATGTAAATGTTACATTTTGTAAGTTTATACATTCCAAGTTAGGTCTAACATACACAATTTGGTATATATATTTTATTAATTTAATATTACTTCTACCGTTCGTTTAAATAGCACAGCGATCATATTAAGGCTATATTCACACTGTATGCCTAAATAATAACATGTCACGATGTTAAGCCATGAAAATTAAACANAGGCTATATTCACACTGTATGCCTAAATAATAACATGTCACGATGTTAAGCCATGAAAATTAAACATTAAATTATTGGGGTGGGGTTCAAGAGTCCCTCTTGCAAAAAGTTGGGTTTATATTATACAGTATTTTTCAAACATAACAATTTCTAATAAATTTATGTTGTTTTGATTTTTCTCTAGTTAGCTTTCATAAGCCTAACATTTAAGTTAAATAGAAACTTAATTTTTACTTTCAAAAAACTAAAATGCATGTTTTTAAAAACGTTTATCAAGGATGATCTTACTTTCATATTTGCCCTTCTCCTTTTTTTCTAAGTTACTGAGACGGACGTTACAAAAAATTACGAGACTAGGCTCACAAAATTGACACTAATTACCCTACGCCTTTTACGCAAGTAAGCTGTGTTACTTTTATAACACACTCCCTTAAATAAATAGAAAGAAAACAGCTTTTGAGTTTAAAACAAATTCTTAAGCTTTTATTACGGATTATCTTCGCTGTAATTAATCTCATCCCAGGTATTAAGTGTTTCTCAAACTACCGTATCTATATTTTCAGCTTATGTGGACAGTTCTTGCAATTAAAAAGAAAGTGTAGACACAGCTATCGTGATGTCAGAATAATAAAAGGTATGTTAGGTACACAAAACATAAGAAACAATAAGATAAGCAGGTTATTTTTTACATAATTTTTTAGTTTCTAAACACTATATTTGGAGCCTTAATATAACGATTATAAACGAGGTGGAACGTGGAAATACAGGTTTGCCGGCCGGCAGCGCGGCGTTCTGCCCGCCACCGACCCGCAGCTGCTCGAGAAGTCGTACGGTGTCGGATAGAGACTAGCGTGCTGGTTTTAGGCCTACTGTCACCATACTGCTCGTTATCTGACATTTATAGAGCTAAAAAGGTTCTTTATGAATACTGAAACGTGTTTTAGAATCCGGAAACATTTCTAACCTTCTTTCTCAACACAACATTACGTTTCATTTCCAAATAATGTACGTTAATTTATCACAGACATCAAGCATGGCACGCGACAACACAGTACGCTCACTGCAGTCGCCGTCATTACAATTCTGTTACTCTCGCGAATGTAATACCTATTCCATATTTTAATTTCCAGCTTTGAATCTTAACAATCGCAAACATAAACACAGATGATAATGATAATACGTAAATAAATAAAACGAGCAAACAAATAAGATTTAACATGTGATGTAGGCCTTCAGTCGCTTTGAAGATCACGATTGCGCGATATGAGACACGTTCTTACCTTTGTAATTTCACACCTCTTATTTCAGGTTACACAAAACAATGGGAATTTAAGTAATCAAGTACCATATCGGTATCTACTCGTGGCAGATTGTTCGACTGCGCTTTCACAAAGTTGCCTTCCATTTTAGTGCTGCGTGTTTGCAACGTGCCGGAGCCGGCCGCCGGCGTATGACTAGTGACGTCACACCAATGAGAGAGCGTTCCGCATTCACGTGACAGCGGCCGCGGAAGTTACTGTTTTAATAATAAAATAACTTTGTAAAAACCGATTTTTATGAAAAAAAAACGGCGAATTTTTATTTTCATACGCATATACAAATATGTTCGTATAATTTTCAACTATATTTGCGAAATTTTCATGTTGCCCATTGCAATATTCACAAAATTAATTTAATTTGTAAAATATTCCTATTTTCACTGTTAGAATTTACGAAAATATTAAACTTTGTTTTTATTACTAAGAGTGGAAATATAACGAAATATGTCCACATGTCGTTTAATATTCTGTTGAAAAACTGGGTTAAGCAAAATGTCGGCTTACACAATTGATTAATTTAAATATGAGACTAAATAAAAAAATGATAAAAATGATTAAAAAATATTTCTTTTATGGCTTTACTGAGCAGAATCCTTATAAGAAGACAGAAAAATAGAAAATTTATATTGATGGCAGCTATATTTATTTTGCACTTAAACTTGTAACTTTTTTCCTTTGAAATAAGCTTGCTTATGAACGCTCAGTGACAATAACAGTTGTATTTTTACGGTTTGGTCTTTCATACAACATTGGAAGGCGTGAATAATAGTCACGAAATAAAGTTAATACTTAAATTTTGTCTGGGAGAAGTACAATCACATTTCGAACAAAAAACAAACGTTTAAATACGCATAAACATAATTTCACCATTTACCGCTAGCTTAAAGGCGACCTCTTTGGAAGACCAGCACATGACACGGCGGAAATTTGCCCTATGGCAAACTCTCCCATGGGGAATCTCGTTTTGTTCCCAACCTGAGTAGAATAAACCTTACCTGCAGCACAGAGTAGATAAAAACACAGAGACGAAATAGCGTGGCGGTTTATTTGACGCGGGCGTGCCCATTAGCTGCCCGGGGTTCTGGAAACAGTCTGATTGGCTACGGCGTGCTTCGAAAGATTCCCCATTGGCTGGCAAGAAAATTACCGGGCGCTGATTGGCGAGCAGAGTTCCGACATGTTGCTGGCTAGTGACGCCATTTCGCGGAATAAGCGGTTATTTCACTTCTGTATTCTTAAGACTCAGCTTCGCCCATATACAGAAAATCTTAGTTTTCGTGTCACAAATTCAGTTCCGAAGGTATTATTGGAAATGTTCAATTATAGAAAATTTACAATTTACTAGTTGTTTAATACTTTTGTATCTAATTTTCACTTTGTGTTATTTCATGGTTGCAAAAAGGCAGAAACTTATGTTCCTGACTTTTTTTACTACCAGCAGATAAAACACAGTGAAAATTAAGCACAAAAATATTTAAAAAACTCGTAAAAGGTAAATTTTGTATAGTTCTACGTTGTCAGTGATTACTCTAGGTCTGAAAATATGACGCGAAAACCAAGAATTTCTGTATAACAGGCGAAACCGAGCCTTAAGAACTATGTGACTGTAGTAAGGAACCATTCCCAGCATTCGCCTGGACTGATTTCGTTAAACCATGCAAAAACCGAAATCAAAATGGCGGTGCCAGAAATCGAATCCATGTCCTCCTGAATGACGGTCCAGTGGTTTACCATCGTCCCACAGCGCCCGGTCTGAATTGGTTGACGTTCCGTTGATCCTGCGCCTCGTTCACAAAAATTCTCCAAAGTGGTCGGAGGCCGTGTGATGAGTCCAGCGGAAGAAGCTAGAGGCGAACGTGAAACACACGCAGTTCCCCTCCCACCTTCAACAAGAGGAGCTGCGTGGAAGGCTGCTGGTCGATCCCCTCAGGGGCGAGGCTGGTACCGAGTTTCCGGCTGAGCGCCGTCCAAGTGGCCTATCCACGTTACATTCCGGTCACGTGACGGGTTAGCAAGGGGGTCGGCGGGGGCCCCAAGAGGCGGGAAGGAAACGCTGAGAACGGCACGTGAGAGGGGAGGAGGACGGAGCCCGTGTGAACCAAGCCTCTGAGTTCATCGCATTAGCGCGTCGTCACAGACTGAGATGGAAGCGAAATTAAGCTCGAAGATCACCCAAATCCCCTCATCTCCTCACTCACAGCGCACATACCCGGATTCAAAAGACCTCCATTCTCCACAGTGCATCTCAGGGAAGACAAACATCACAGACTTCAACTACCATCCAGCACCAGCAACAGTTCCAGTAAAAAAGAAGAAGACCATCCACCATAAGAACAACCGCAATAGAAGAACAGTGCAACGATCTCCAACAACAAGATACGTGAAATAACAGTGTAACCTTTAAAATTTAATGACAGTGCATCAGAGGTTTTTTACAGGGGGTTCTCCCCTTTTTCCCCACAGTGAAATAAATTAACAAAAATAAGTGAAAACCCAAGAATAAATAAAGTGTACCATCCTGATTCCTTAATTAAATAAGTTTAAGTATAATAGATAGCTAGCTAAATTAAACTTAAACAGTAACTTTAAAAAGCCATTTCCAATTGTGTTCAACCTATTTTTCTAATTAACTTAATAACTCTAACTCTAAATTTAAACTTAATCTAATAATAAATGTAGCCAGTGTAAATCCGGTATGGCTTACCATATAGAACAGATAGTATAGTTAAAAAAAAGATCAAGCTGCTGTTTCTTTCTAATGTTAGCGTACACGGTAGCTTTTTTTTTTTTTTGGCCTCGCGTGGCTTCGGTAACAGGCCCGTGTCTGGCCATGGACGTAACCGTGATTTCAAACAAATGGGAACTAAAAGTTAATAGATAATATATTTCAGCGATGTAAACAGATTTATTGGGTTATTCATTGCATAAATTTTCTCGTACGAAACAGAGAGTTGGTGGGTGGTCTTCTTACCCCTCCACTCCTGCCACCACGCTAGTGTGCTATCCGTGAACGTGCTTGTTCACAACATTAATTCTCGAAAGACAAGCACTTTAGTATTAATAAAATACTTTTACCAATTAGAACTTCATCAAACTGCATTAAAAATTCGTTAGAGTAAGTATAGAAACACCTTAAAGCACTCGTTTACATAACGAGTGTTCTGACCTTAAATCACATCCACCTATACGATAGTCGGTTCCCTCAACGGACTGCACGCCCCCGTTTCGTCGGGGTGTGTCCGGCAAGTTTCGCCTCTGGTCGTTCGCGTATTCTGTGTCGCGGCGCTGATTGTGTTGTGCGGTTGGTCGCCGACAGCGACCGTGGCAACAGCGGAGCGGGCAGGGGAGAGGTGCCCCGGGGAGATCAATAAAACGCCGAGGCAACACGCCAAGGCCCGTCAACGGGGACGTCACCTCCGCTGTCGCCTGACGGGCTTCCGAGCTGCGCGATTGGCGGAGGTCGGTCGGCGTTATCCCCGTTCTTCTAGTGTTGCCAACGTGGCGGCACTTTACCTCCACCAACTGGCAAAAAAAAAAAAGTGAACCTGAGCAAATGGGACGCAAACATGTTATTGGAAGCAAAATTACGGTCCTCTTTTCGTATCTACGGTATTACTTTTAAAACAAGCTATCAGTATTTAGTAAAAACACGGTTTAATCATTTAAAAAAAAATATATATATAGGATGTTCGCAGTCAATTGAACACGTTTGAAAGCCCTGCGCAATATCTACTTGTATGCACATTATAAGTTCTTCCACCAGTTGTAAAATCAACATTGCCATGAGCCTGATCAGCACTTAATCCATGTGTCGGTCAAGAGAAACAGTGAAATTATTAGAAAAGTAATTTAACAAATTTTCTTATTCTTACAGTTACACGCATTTAAAAAATAAAGCAAATTCAGTGTTCACAGATGCTTACCTAACACCTTTAATTCAACGTTAAAACACGGGACTTCTTTACCTCTGTTATTACCAGCCTTACCGAGCACAACCCTATTAGTGTGACCGATAAAATAAATGCTGATAGCGGCAGCGACATTTTTCAAAGGTTGATTTCAAAAGTGCTCACTTTATCATGAACAGCCTATTCCTCCCCACTCACTATACGTATTACAAACGTGAGCACACATTAAAAAAAATGCAGTAAAATAGTTAATCAATATGCACTGGAAATTTTCGGGGATTCATTTCAGGACAAGTTGCACTTCAAACACATGTATACATTTCTGTAATGTTTGCGAATGAATCACACAGTTTATTAGACACGCCCACGTGAACTCCAAGCCAATAACAGACCTGTGAGAAAAAAACGCACTGAATCCCGTGTCACGTGGTCTGAGGTAAAACTGGCTACAAACACTGGGGCAGCAGCCGATGAGCAGAAAACTGAGGCTAGAAAATATAAAGGCCAGTGGAGTCTCGCATACAGGTAAATTAAAACGCGAAATTTTCCTTTTCTATGTTAATTATTATATTTGCCACAATAATAAACAATAAAAAAATATTTTTTCAGTGATACCAATATTACGTAGTAAAAGTTACTCCACCTTCGCAATGTCTCTTGGATTAACAAGCCTCCGAAGACTCGTTCCCCCTCACTCGCTGCCTCTGGTCACCCGCCGCAGAGATCCTCGCGGTCCTGTAAGCAGTGGTGTGTGGTGAACTGTTGCAAGGTGAGCCGGTGCTTGCTCACTGCTGTACATTCTCGACGCACGCAGCAGGAGCCAGTGACCGCCGTGCAGCCTAGGGGAAACTGAATGCATGCACTCACAAACAAGCAGCGAGGGACCCGTCACACGCGTCCTGTGGCGTCGCCCACCGGACTAAGTTTCAATGGNATGCACTCACAAACAAGCAGCGAGGGACCCGTCACACGCGTCCTGTGGCGTCGCCCACCGGACTAAGTTTCAATGGCGGAAGTGTAAACTAGAAGCAGCAGGGTACAGCACAGAGCTGACGCCAGCTTACCTTGCGACAGTTCAGTCCACTGTTCGACCACACAGCATCTCCCTCGACACGCTGGCAACGCAACTCTTCTTCAGAGGTACAAACGTGTTATTTGCTGCCAGGCATTCCTCTTCCGTTCATTCTTCACGTTTTTCCAACTCGTTTCGCTTAAAGGCCGCCTCTCTGGATCTTACTCCTCGGCATTCTGGTAATGCGTCGTGCAAGCCCTCCAGGTCAACCTGACGTGTGCTTACTGCCCGACACTTTTTCTACCCATTCCAACGCAACGGGCCTTTCGGGTAGACAAGTACCACAGGCTTTGGCAAGGGGAAAGTGACGGCCTCGTAGATATATAAAAATGTATTAAATTTCAAGATTTGGAAGCTGAACGACTTTTCGTACAACGTGCCATGCCAAACCCTGGTTTTTACCTATGATCTCGAAACTCCAAATCTTGCTGTCTTAAAATACTGTAGTGTGTCAGTTTGTACAATGATATGCCGAAAGTGGCGTCTCTTATACTGTACGAAAGACTTGGGTCAAAAATGAATGGTTTTTTTNTTTGTACAATGATATGCCGAAAGTGGCGTCTCTTATACTGTACGAAAGACTTGGGTCAAAAATGAATGGTTTTTTTTCCCCTTCTATATACAGACGTTTAAAAATTATTAGAATTTTTTCTTGCCTTTAAAACTAACTTTGTTTTTCTTAAAACAAAAACGTTTTCAGAAGTAGGTGATTAAATTTACNTTTTTTTCTTGCCTTTAAAACTAACTTTGTTTTTCTTAAAACAAAAACGTTTTCAGAAGTAGGTGATTAAATTTACTTGCATTTCCTCTTCTTTGAGTTAACAGAAGTCCCTTCATATTCCAGTGTTTAAACTTAACCTGAGGGTCTGGAACTGCAGATTCGTTTCGTTTTTAGCAATACAATATTTTATTAGCTATAAATAAAATTTAATCTACATTTATCATTTTTATTTGCTGTTCACCGTGAAGTGAGAACTTTTGAGGCTCTAGTTACTTTTTTCCTTTCAGCCATTTTTTTATCCCCTAAGCATCTTTTAAAATAAATATTTCCATGTAAGTAATAAACACAGTGCGTATATTCCACTGCACTAGGAAGTTAACGTCTAAGGCTAAAATAAAATATATTTATTGGCTATTATTCCAAATGATAGGGTTTTCAAAAGTGCTCACTTTATCGTGAATAGCCTATACTAGCCAAGATGTGGCCCATGAGCACTCAACATCACCTCTCTTCTCTCTTCACAGTTCTTTGTCATAGTTATCTTCCTGTATTGCCTCGCCCCAGGCATCTTTCTTATCCTGTTCTAACAACCACTTGCGTAGAGAGAGAGAGAGAGAGAGAGAGAGATGATCTATTGATCTTTGTTCATTTCAAAATACTTTCATACATGCCTTCTTGATATTGTCCATAGGTCATAAATGACCATTCCACAACACCATACATCGGTTTATTGCTTCCAGCACACAGACACTCATTCCGTCATTTTATCTGTTGGTTTCATCCCTTACCTTGTCAACTTTCGTTTCCAACACTGACCTAATATATTAAATCGGCAAGATATAAGAAGAAAGGTACCTACCAANACCTTGTCAACTTTCGTTTCCAACACTGACCTAATATATTAAATCGGCAAGATATAAGAAGAAAGGTACCTACCAACAAAATTAGAATATAACAGAAGTCTTCAAAATCCATCTGCTGTCACGACAGAGCATAAAACATTTATACCGAACACGGATACAATACGCGATTTAAAGTATCCCAACCAGTGACGATGTATAAGAATGGGTAAATCTTAAATTTATAGAAAACACAATCAGCATTAGAAGCATTCAGAGATAAAACAAATCAGAGAGGGAAAATGACTTAAAATACGGAACGAAGGCTTTACAGAGAAAAAGGCGGCATATTTAGTGCATTGCAAAAGAATACTGAAGAAAAAACTGACGTAACATAAGAGCAATATACTTAATAATCTATTACTACTATTACTTACTAGTCAGCAAAGCTATTTAAATATGGGAAATATTTGTCCGTGAGATCGAAATTTTAGTTAATATAAATAATGTATAGCATACAAAATCCTTAAAAATTTAAATAAGTAAATAAAACATCTTGACAAATTAGGGGTTATAAAGGAAGAGCAATGGGTAGAACACGATCGCCGATCTTGAGGCAGAAGATGCTATAGTTATGAACTCCGTTGAAACTTCGGTGGAGGATTAGGGAATTGAAGAATTAAAAACAGCTATTGACGGATTTAAAAAAAAAAATGNTGAACTCCGTTGAAACTTCGGTGGAGGATTAGGGAATTGAAGAATTAAAAACAGCTATTGACGGATTTAAAAAAAAATTAAAAACACCTGGACTATATGGCATAACTGGAGAGTTAATTGAGTATGGAGGCCCAGTATTAAAATAATTAAGGTTTNAAAAACACCTGGACTATATGGCATAACTGGAGAGTTAATTGAGTATGGAGGCCCAGTATTAAAATAATTAAGGTTTCGCTACTTTTTGGACCAACGTTGGAATTTTAGCAATAGCACTAGTGAATGGCAAAAAGCTAAGGTCATGCCATTGTTTGAAAAAGAGAATAGAAGCAAAAGCGAAAATTATCGAGATATTAGTCTGTTTTCTAGTAGCTATAAACTATATGATAAAAGTTCGAATAAAAGGTTGGTTAATGTCTGACGAGTTTCTAATAAAGGAGGAGCAGAAATGGTTTCGGAATGGACTATTCTGCTCAAACGATATAATTTTTTCGGCNACGAGTTTCTAATAAAGGAGGAGCAGAAATGGTTTCGGAATGGACTATTCTGCTCAAACGATATAATTTTTTCGGCGGATTATGGGAAAACGCTGGGAATTAAACCTGGTGAGTCATTTCGCTTTTATTGACTACGAAAAAACTTCCAGCTTTCAATGGAGTAAGAAGATTTATTTTATGGGAAATTATGGAAGAAAGAGGTTACTCCCATCATCTAATTAAATTCATTAAAAATAATATACCAAATTATTTTAGTAAGTTTAGATCTGATCGAAGATATTAAAAAAAATTAAAACAGGACAAGGGATTTGGCAAGGCTGTGGCCTGTCCACAGTATTCTTTATTACACTCATTGCCATAAAAATAGCCCCCCCCCCAATACTTTGAAATTGAATGAAACTTAGCACAAGCAATGGGAACGATGGTATAAAAAAATATTAAATTATACAGATATATAAGCCGTTTGGCCATTTTTTCGCGTGAAATTTTGCAGTTGTGACGTACCTTTGTACCTTTAGTACATTGCTGCACCATCCCTAGCGTGGATACATGAGACGATACAGTTCGGCACGGAGTCATAGAGTCGTCTAAAGCTATCCTGTGGAAGATCGTCGCATAGTTGTTGCAACTGTAGTTCCAAATGCTGCAGACCCATTGATGGCTGAAGCTTCTGTAGGTAACAATTCTAGAGGCGGGGCTGATCAAGGAAGAGTGTCGACAGCACGGAGGTAGTCTTGGAAACTCTTACTATATGTGGGCGGGCATTTTCCTGTTTATGTTTGCCCATTGGAGCCGAGCTACGAAGGGAAGCGCATGATTATACAAAATCTCCTGAGCGAAATGCTGGGCAATTTGTGTTTCCCTGATCTCTACTAGGAAGACCGAAAGTCACAGGAGTTTGCTTCACAAGCCATAACGCTACCAGCTGTGCAGGTGTGACATTCAAAAATGAAATCCGGATGTGTGCACTGTTCAGTGCCTCTCCATAATCGAATACACTTGTCATAAGTGGCCGGACAAAACCTAAATTCGTTACTGAGGAGACGCCATCGCCATTTCATAGCCTCCCATGCTGTTAATTATGACAAACTGCAAGATGGCGTGAAATATGTTGGGAATGAAAGTCCTCATCCGTAAGTTGGCTAGCGAACGTGCTGATGGAAACAAGGGTCGCTTTTGATGCCGCCGCACGTCTGGATGCTGGTTGAGTTCGCTCCTGTCGACCGATAAAACGTTTGTCTCTTCTGGTAATCACACTGTGTCACTCAGAGCATCCCCAGCGCAGATGTGTACTCTCTTTATTCCATTCCTCCCACAACCGTCGCACTGTTCAGTCACAACGCACCAGACGATGAGCAGTTCGGCAAAACGCTCACCCTGCCTTCCGTAGTCCAACGGTTCTCCAACTCACAAACGTTGTAAAACGTTGACACCAGCGTATCATGCATCGCTGAGGCATGCTAGCTATTCACGGACAATAATTCCACATGCACGCGAATTATTCTACACGCAGCTTCTTCTTTCGACCGTTGATGTTACCAAGGCTGCAGCACTTGGTGAGAGTTATACGCGGCCAATCACAGTCAAATTTAAATCATTTGCAGTATTACCCGTGGTGGTGCCGTGCACCAAGTTTTGCCTCTTGTGTGTAATTCGGTCTAGGTACAGATGTTTTGACGTCGAAGGTAGCGTCGGACGGTTGCTAGACGCTATCCGTACACGCGGGAAAGGGGAAGTGGGTATCGGCGGGGTGAGGGGTGGGGGTCAGCCTCGAGCCTCCACGCCGACAGTCAGCGCACGCCTGCCACGCCAAGCCACGCACCTGC
>NQII01001844.1:113202-134068 GCA_002778355.1 Clitarchus hookeri | reverse complement strand
GCTGCCGCTATGACTCGGCCAGCTGCAGCTGTCTGCAGCTTGAACTGGTCTTGGGGGCACTCGGGTCGCGACCCGCGACGAGACGAGATCAGCGGACGCGACAAGCGCGCGGGCAAAAACAGTCACCGCTGTCCTGGCGTTTAACGTCGTTTATAGCCCGACTGACAAATTTGTTGTCCGGTTCTAACGGGAAACGGGTCATTACGGATGTTGAATGTTCCAACAATAACAAACGCAACTGCAGAAAGAGCGCGTTACACCCGACGGCAGCTGAAAACGCAGCTGCGTCGAAGCTGGAAGCGGCGTATACTTTACTGACACCCCTTACTACATCAGAATTTTGTGAAATTGGATTGGTGTGAATTCAGTTCCCAGGAATATGATTTTTGTTCGCTGTTCCCGTATCATTTTACCTCCTCACGTTGGGTGAGTGAGAGAAGAGATTTTGGCGGCTCTTCGCAGCGAAGTCCTGAGAGCCTATGAGGGTGATTGAGGAGAGTATGGAGAAGCGCCGGAATTAAAGGGCAGTGGAAACGGGAGATCCCCGAGAAAACCCACCTACCTGCGGAATCGTCCGGCACGATTCTCACGTGCGAAAATCGGGGAGTGATCCGGACGGGGATTGAACCCGGTTCTCTTTGGTAGGAGGCGAGCATGCTAACCACTCAGCCACAGCGGCCAGTCTTCACGTAGGGTTTTGTTGGCCGTTCACGCTGATAATGCTCGCACTCATGTTTTGAGAAATTGAATCAGTGGTGGCAAGTCTTTTTAAAAACAATTTGTTCCGTCTTCTTACCGCTGTCAGTGCTTCAATCCTGGTAAAAAAAACATGCAGTGCTTTAAAATGATATGGCCGTATAAATGCAAGCATATATCTTTTATAATGCCTACATAAAGTAACGTTTCGAATTCTTAGACCTTTATAAAAACGCTAAATGTTACGACTGCCCGTGCAGTAAACTTTGAAACAGGTTTTAAACCTGTCTTTATTTGTGAGGCACCAGTGTCTTACCGTCTGCGGAGAATCCAGTGAAAATTCGTTCTGCACGCTCCTGTGGTCACAACCCATTTCTCTTCCAAACTCACAATCGGGTGGGTCCTTTAAGATTCCTGTCTGGATCAAGTCAAACGTCCATCTTTCAGAAAAGCGCTTTATACGCCGCACAATGAGATGGCAAGCTGATATCACGGAGGGAAAAAAATAAGAGATGACGTGTTGAACCGCATTCTCGTGTATTTAGCTAGAATTTCTCTGTCGTATTTCCTGAACTCAAAAAGCAGAACACATCCCTTTTAACCAGTTTCGCGACATGAAAAAAAAATGTATATATATATATATATATATGTAATAGAAAATTTAAATTTAATTTTAATAGATAGAACAGGCCGTAATTTTGATTAATTACTGTCAGCCACATAGGTCCTTTTCTAAGAACCACTGATAAAAAATACAATTTTAGGAATTTGGAAGATATTACTAGAAGGGGCAACAATCACAACAGACATCAAACACTCCGACAAGGATAAAATATATCGCATAGCAATATTCATTACAACCAACGCACCAATTTCGTCATGGNCATCAAACACTCCGACAAGGATAAAATATATCGCATAGCAATATTCATTACAACCAACGCACCAATTTCGTCATGGACAGAACATTCAGAATAACAACCCCTCAATAAGTTTTTATGTCATATCTTGNACATCAAACACTCCGACAAGGATAAAATATATCGCATAGCAATATTCATTACAACCAACGCACCAATTTCGTCATGGGCAGAACATTCAGAATAACAACCCCTCAATAAGTTTTTATGTCATATCTTGGGAAAAAATTAACTGATTCCTACCAAATTTGGCAAACAAGTAGTTCTATGGTAGGCTATATAAACTGGTATGTTTTAAATAAGCCAGATGCTTATTTTAAAAACTATGGCATATTATATATATGAGCTTAGTATGCTCTATGTAACATACTTAAAGAATCAATCAGTATATATATATGCATACATTGCGTGTTATCTGCTAGTTGTAAAAAGTCGAGAACATATTCATATTTTATCAATACGTTCCTATATTTTTGCAAACAGGAAATAACACCCAAGGCAAATTACATACATAAGTATTTAAATAACTTGTAAATTGTAGATTTTCTATAATCAAACGGTAACAATAACACCTCTTAAACTGAAATTATGATACGACAACGAAGAATTTCTGCAAACTGATTGAAGCCAAACTTCAAGACTCCCGCCTATTTGGCGCTTGAAATGCGTTACGGAGAGTTTGAAATACTCGTTTTTCTACGGAACTATTGAACGCGCGACCAATGTGCTGGTCTACGAAAAGAACACACACGTCATACGAGGTCTGTTGGGTGTTTTAAAGACGTCGCGTACATTAGAAACACATTTTCAGAGCACTCCAAAAAGGCTATAAAAAAACGGCGTTTTGAATGTGCTGTATCTCAAAGTACACGCGTCAGATACACACAAAACTACCCAAGGGCCCTGTGTCGAACCTTCCTACATACTTCCCACCCATAAAATAATAGACTCGCCGTCGACAGTCACACAGGTACACGCAGTGTGACGAGAACACTGCGCGAAAGCTGAGAGCCTTGCGCTTAGCGGCGATGGCGCACTCGATTCGCGGGGCAGTGTCGCCCTTATCGCTTCCGCGCTTCTCTGCCTCGAACTCGGAAAAAGCGCTAGATAGGCTGGAGCCTTCATGTCAGCTACTTCTCGTCTTATCCATGACGCCCCTGCCTCAAAGGTGAGAACTACGCGTGGGTATCTAATTGTTTTCCTTTATTGCTTACCTTCAATTTAATTTTTAGAGGTCACAAAAAGAGGCAGCTAACAGCATAAATCAACAGTAAAAGAATTGCACGTATGCGCTTCGCGAAATCTCTGATTCTTCAAAATTTTTTTGAGTTAAT
This sequence comes from Clitarchus hookeri, assembly GCA_002778355.1. Taxonomy (NCBI): domain Eukaryota; kingdom Metazoa; phylum Arthropoda; class Insecta; order Phasmatodea; family Phasmatidae; genus Clitarchus; species Clitarchus hookeri. The sequence goes on along the minus strand of NQII01001844.1, from coordinate 131,118 downwards.
TATTAAAGACTCATGAAGGTAATCAATACACACGAGATGCCGCTTTGTTTTACGTTTTCGCGTACTTATTCTGGAGTTGTAGAAGTAAACAAAATTGAAGTTCGTGGTATTGCATTTTCGTTGCTCATTTTATGAAGTCTCAGAAATTCTAGGCTTCACCTTGAAAATGCTCATTTTTTGACAATGCTTGGTTGTTTTTCAAGATGTTTAAATATACACAAGGGCCTGAATTTGTGGCCGAGTATCGCTTTACTCCTCTGTAGTGTACTGTAATTGTCTTGGAATACTTAATTCGCGGGCCTTCGCAGTGAATTAAAAAAAGATACTTCATTTATTTATTTAGAGTTTTGAAACTAGCGGCGTTTAATTCGACGGTTGATGTCAAAAGTGTTTTAGGACTTATATTGTAACGTTTCTTTCAACTCTTCGAGACCCAACACTTGAGAAACGGAAAAAAATTCAGTTCAGCAATTTATTTATTTTATAATGCATGCACCTACAAAACGCGAAAAGGCGGTAATGTGTATTTACAACTGTGAATTCTTCCCACGTATTTCAAATGTAAAATAACTGCTAAAAAATTAATCATTTACAAAGTGTCACAACCAAAATTTTCCTGTCATATTTTTTTCATCGTTCTGTATACCATTGTTAATTTAAGTCTATTTATGTTTAAAGTGAATTATAATATTACTGTTTCCGCTTTACACGTGCTAAATACCAGTAAGTACGAGTTCGTCAAAAGTGTTTAACATAAACAAGATTGAATACATTTTAACAGCATGAGAAGTAGTAAACACATACGAACCGCAACGTAGCAACTGTCATCTCATAGCAGAACCGGAGGTTACTTCAGGAGGAATTTACATCCATCACACTTATTTTTTTCACGTTCACGTAAAAAATGCGCTTTTGAGTGGCAACTGCGCCTCGCGGTGACGTGGAAAGCGCCGTCGGTTTTTGGGAGTGCGTAGACACCGCACTCGCGAACTCCCAGCGGAGAACTGAGCACACAGAAGAATGTAAGGTGAGCAGGATAATACTGCGGACGAAGAGAAAAAAGGAAGACAGCACGCACCGCCCCCGGCGTTTACGTAACCGCCGCCGCCGCAGGCTGGTCGCAGCAGTACTGTTGCCGCGCGGTCACAGAGTAGTTAACCACACATAGACGAAACTATGTTAGGCGCATCCACTCTCCGATTGGCTGCGCGAGGCTCTGGGTATAGTGGAATCCAAGCGAGAAAAGAATGCGCAGAAGTCCAAAACGCGTCGGGCGATTACGTTGTCGCTGCACGAAGGGGGTGGGATTGTTCAGTTCAGTAGTGACAGCGGCCGAGTATGGTTGGGCAAGAGCTGCTCCTCGTGTGCGTATTACCTGTCGAAAAAAAAAATATAAGTCGCGCAGCGCGGTATTTAACTGCGGCCTATCAGAGAGGGATGTTATAGGCTGTTCGCGGTAAAGTGAGCACTTTTGACGNAAAAAAAAAAAAAAAATATTGCCTTGCAAGTAATAAACCCAGTGTGTATATTCCACCGCTCTCGCAAGTCAACGTCTACGGCTAACATAAAATATGTTTACTGACTATTATTCCAAACTAGAGGGATTTCAAAAGTGCTCACTTTACCGTGAATAGTCTATATAAGTTTGGTGCGTATAGCGCCAGTAATGTTACGTGATTTCCCCTCGCTCCAGCGGCGAGCGTTCAAAAGTGCCCTTCCCTACCGCTACGAGTTCTCCCTCAGAGCCACGCCAAGTTTATTTTCTCATTTGAACTTAAAGGCTGCTGCATGCTATAATCCATTCACGGTTACCTCATACTTCTCTGAAGCCCTGCAAAAGTTCTACTGCCAGGATATTCCTCCGCCTCGTGCAAACTAAGCTTTACCGAGTCTATAATATTACATCAAAGGACAACGCGCCGAATTCGTGCGCAGTCAGTTGTAATAATATTTTGCACGAGAACTATTTCTTACTAGGCCCTACCGACACACATGTTTTCTCGCTGTTTTTTATTCGTATTTATTGTAAATGAAATATTATAATTTATAAATAAAATACAGGTAAAACTTCCATTTTGACGAAAAAATAAGATACTTTCATGTTATCTGTGGCATAAAACGGTTGATACATGGCATATTTAGGAAATAACTAAACACGTCGTGCATGTGGCGATTTTTCAAACGTTCGATTCAAAAAGTGTGAAGAAACCGCGAATAGACTATACTAACATTTCCAGAGTTGGATTAACTACTAAGCAAAGTAAGCACATGCTTTGGCCATCAAGGGAAAGCGAGCCACCACATAAGTGTTACACGCCAGGTTTACTACAGATTGTATGGTGGAAAACTGCAACCTGTGCAGCTGAATCAGGTTCCACAAAAATGGACGCCTTAACTATATCATCCCCACTAAGTAAAGAAGCAAATGTGTTGTGTAAGGTAGTTTTGAAAATCTTGTCGAAGATTTTGCAGTCACAAAAAGTAAGAAAACGTTTCAAATATAAATGAACTTGAAGGATATAAAAAAAAAAACTTTTATTTTTTCGATCTTAGTAAACATTTTATTGCATATATAATATTACAGTTTTAATTTGTGTTTTATTGTTTACGTTTTAAACATAATTATGGGGGCACCAAAATGTTAAGTGCTTAGAGCCTCTAAGGATCTTAATCCGGCCCTGAACGTTTCACTATTGGCTGGGCTGCCAGCTGGCGAGTAGGTTACCAGGAGCGGATTGGCAAACAGCGTTCCAACTTTTCGGCGACCAGTGACGCCATTTTGCTGGCGCGTGCGGCTGGAGCTTCCTGAGTAAGCGACTGTTTCGCCTCTGCATTATCGAGCGGGTCTACTCTGTGTCACGGTGTTCCAGCCTCTGGCAGGATCGGCGTGGATGAGACTGAGTAGCGTGCTCGCCAATCCATCGCGGCCATGCGGCAACGACGTCGGATCGGTAAGGTAACGAACGGTACAAGTAAAAAAAAAAACCGCCGGCGTGACCTCATTTATGAACTATCGAGTCAGATAACTGGTGGTCCGGAAGCCACTCTAATCCTGGAAGTTCTATCTTCAGCCATTCTAAGCGTAACTGTATAGAAAAAATATATATTTGAAAGTAAAATTGTGCTTACATTAGCATACGTTGCAGCTCTCGTGTTTTTTTTCATGTTATTTACAGAGGTTGAGGTGGCGAAGCGGCTAGAGTGCTCGCCTCCCACCAAGGCGAACCGGGTTCGATTCCCGGCTGGGTCGCTCCCGGATTTACACTCGTGGGAATCGTCCCGGGCGATGCCGCTTGTCGACGGGTTTTCATGGGGATATCCCATTTCCCCCACCCTTGTATTCGGATATTAAGAGCCTTCCAACCTCTCTTCTCGACTCATGTTATTTGCATTATATAAATAACTCATAAACTCTCATAATATCCCTTTAATAACATTTTCTGTCATGGTCGTTCAAAGCAGCATAATTTAGGAATCCACTTTTAAGTGTTTACTAGTCTGTTCACAACGCTTTAAAAAAATACGGATTTGCAAAAAAAAAAATCAGTTTTCCTTTGCCTATTGGCTGTTGTTAATTGGTAGTAAAAGAACAGCAAAATGTATAGCCCACAAGCACAATATTTATTTACTGTTTTTGCAGCGATGCTTTTGTAGAACTCAGAGAGAGAAAGAGAGAGAGAGAGAGAGAGAGAAATGCCTTCCTTTATTTTCTCCCTTTTCCTCATCACCAAGTAAGCCAACAACTAGCGGCAGACTTCATAAAACGCAAATATTGAACGCATTTCTTTTAAACATTTTTTGTACACTTATTTTATTTGTTTTGTTCACATATGATGTTTTCTCAGCCACTCTTTCATTTAAACAATCTGTTTCAAGTGCCCTTCCTGTTGAGGGACTTTCGTCCGTGTTACAGTCGTTATCAACTTTTGATGCAATTTGTTGGGAGTAATTAATTGTGCTTTTCCCCCGAACGGTTTTACTTGTCACACGTTTTTATCTTAATTTAATTTTTTCATACGTACTGACGGCGGTATCAACTCAATCCTGTCGTCGTAATTATTTTTTTTATCATCTGTAATCTCGAAAATGTTCAAAATGTCTATATTTGTTTGTCAAAGTTTTAGCGTAATAAATTGTACAAAGCCGCAGTTTTTTTAATGTCTTATTCGACTCATTTTACTCTGCAAGGCACGAATGATTTGGAGTGTATCCTTTGAAATACTGTTTGCTTCTCCACGTCTTGGAAATGAAAGGTGACGTGCTGTGGTAGAAATGAAATCTATAATTTTTTCGGGCTGACATTTTCTCTTTTTTGCACTTAACTAACATTACTTCACCTACTTCATTTTCAGCTTATTACAGGTAAATATTTTTTATTTAAAGTTTTATTGCTTATAATTAATGCGTCCTTATTTTATAATCCTCTACGTGAAAATTTGCTAAAAATCGTAGATTAGATTATTATTGAGTTAGACTGAGTAACTTGAAACCAGAGTGTTTGGTGGCTGTATTTGTTATTACGCATTATTCATTATTGAGTACCAATGATGAAAATTGGCTAGTAAAAAAAATCACAGTTTGAAGTTTAACACGTGTGGTTCACCGAAAAAAAAAAATATATATTAGGAAAGTTAAACAGGTATTCTATAATCCACCCAAAAATTCTAGGTAAGGTTTTGTTAGATTATGTAATTACATTAAAAATGAAAATCTGATTTGGCTGGTAAGTTGCATCAACACATCGTTAGATATTTTGGTAATTTAACTGTTTTTAAGGAAACAGTTCGCAATAAAGTGCATTTTTGGGTGTGGATTTCTTACTTTATCATTGCCTAAATACGTAATTACGAGTTCATGCCACATTCGCAGAAATTGTGCTGTGTTTGCGTTTATGTCCCACGATTTTCTTGGTAATCATACCTCCCAACTGAAGAACTAATTGTTAAGCAACCTCCAACGAGCTTCAAAATACAATTTTCGATACTTTTATCGTTCAGTTTTGGCCCTTAAAATTCTGAGTTATCGATTTGGTAAAAGCTTATAATAAAATCACCAAAAAAATGGGGAAATGTTTTTTTTTTTGTTTGTAAGTTGCTTAATCATTGTTCAAAATGTTCCTGAATTCCGATTATATCGTTAAAAATACCACAACGAGAAGAGCTACAAAGTTCAGAGAAACAGTGAGGCCAAAATGTAAAAATCAATACATTTTAATTCAATAAAATTTTATCATAGCCATTTACGCTCCTTACGATGGACCAGGAACTCATAATTAGTAGAGGAAAGATTTTGTGGTGTTATTTCAACGCAAATTTCGTTTTTAAAAATAACAGATTTCGGTGTTATCTGTACGGTAGATTCATAAATTGAAACCTACTTAGTAGAATTATGCACTAATTAGAGCCAAAATTTTGCTGTTTTATATTAATGCAAATTTTATTATTAATTAGACTTGTGGATCAGTTAACAATAATTATATCCTTATATGCATATTTGCAAAAAAAAAATTTTTTTAACTTTTATACAATTGCATTAAACAAAAGCAAGCATTTAAGTTGCTTATCTACACGATATACAATACTTACGGCTGTTATTCATTCGGTCTGAACGATAACAACCTAACATGTATTTTTTTTTAAATTGTCATTAACTCAAAACTTATTTTTATAATCACTTGATTTATACAATTTTTGGTACAAATTGTTGATAATGGTTTCGCAGATAAAATAATGTATTTAGGGTCAATTGCATTATATTTTTTTACTTCAATTTACGTGTCAAACGGTGTATTAAGTTGCATTTCGGTTTTATGTCGGTTCTGTCGTTATTCACCATTTAATCTTGGCTCTAAATTTTAGGAAAATATTAACCAACAATTATACATATGAAAGTTGTTTTTCTGAATTACACCCCCCCCCCACAAATAGTTAAAGTCCACAAATAACATAATGGTTATATGAAAGTACCAATAGCATATACTGACCCGCTATTTTTCAGCATCATTTTCCAAACTAAAATGTCCTCCTCATTCGTTCTAAGCTGCACAAAAATGCAAGCTAGCCTAGACTAGCCTACGGACGTAGAATAGTAAGTGAATAAGTGTTTATTTGTTGTCACTTACAAAGGTCACGAGAAAAAATTATGTATTATTAAATGAAGACATAAGCAATAAAGAGGAAGCCATAGCGACACACGCAAAAATTATAAAAGCCGTAATATTTTAACTAAAGTTGTGATGAAAAGTACCACGACTCGTAAATGTAGAAGTATGGAAATATGCTTTTGAAATCCCCACACAGGTAGACACAAACACTCAATGAATTACATGATAGGCTGTTCACGGTGGAGTGAGCACTTCTGAAAGCACTGCTTAAGAACAAAACGAGATTTCTGATGGGAGAGTTTGGCACAGGCAAGATTTCCGCCGTTAGGTGCGCAGTGTTCCAAAAGGTAACTTTTCATTAGAATTTTAAGCTACGTGAATAATAAATGAGAACTATTTTACTTATTAACGAAGTTATTTTATAATCGATTTATGGTTATTGCAATTATCCTGTATTTTAACGTAGAAAATAGAGAAAATCTGGTACCTTGCTGACACTAACGCTTACCTAATAGAGAGAAAATTTTCCCTTTGCAAACGTCAGAGTCACATGTTCAACTGTGAGAAATGTGTTTGGTTACACTCAAATCTTCAACAGACGCAACCTTCCATATTGTTGCATGAGTGCCTGAGGGGCGTATCTGTGTTAGTGAGGGATGGATGTCTTAATTCAAATAAACGAACTAAATTTGATCTTTAATTTATTCACACAGTTATTATTTAGAGCATTAAATTATCTGTCTCCACTCTTTCTCTTTTTATTTCACAGTGAGCGCAATATTTAATGTCTATTCCAACTAATTAACGTCCTGCTATATGACTGTTTGGTTACAGTCAATTAACTCATACTCATCATTAACACACGTTCAGTCTATCTGTTGCCATAATTTGTAATGTCTTTCACTCACGCATCCAGTCTAATAGTCCAGCCTGCAGTCGTACTCTTCACTGCTCTGATATTCGCAGTCGCATATTTTCCTCCCGCTAGTCACTCCTCTCGCCGCGCGCTTCTATTCTCTCTAGTCGTCTATCGCTGAAGATCATCCATTCAATATCTGCCGACTCGCAGGCCTGACGCGCCTTGTATAGCCACTGACCTTGACCTGGAAGGTTCACCGCACCCCGAGTATATCTGAAAGAAACAAGGTCAGTAATCCAGAGAATTCTCCAGAGGTCTCAAAGACACCCGATACCCAAGGCCTAGAGCGACACGCGCCCTGATAAGGCATAACAGGCACGCTTTGTAAACATTCCTTTGTGAAAAGCCGCTGCGTCTCCGGTTGCAGCTGATAGCGCGCGCGCGTCAATAAATCATCTAACTACTTTGTCCTTCTCTTCCATTCGCTCGCGCCGGACAAAACAGCGAGCGCGTAGCAATATGAATAAAATACTTTGACTAAGTTCAATATACTCTAGTTGCATTAAAACTAGGCTGGAGGAAGTGTATAAACATCTCAAAACACTTACATTACCAGTGCTATAACTTCAAATCCTATCCACGTTGTTTTTTTATAGTGTTGTTGGCGGAAAAAATAGTCCATAAGTTAGAGCACGGCGAGTGGCTCCTGCGCATCTGGAATGAGCACTCTACCGCATTTTCCCTTTGCGGTTCTCGCCTTTGAAGCAGCTCGACATCTCCCGTCATTTTACGGAAAGTGTTTGCAAAACTATTTCCCGAACTGTCCGCAAAAGTATTTTCCGTAAATGTTGCAGAACTCTCTCTTCGTTCACGGAACCTAGCCGCAAATTTTCTAGTTAGATTTTTATATATTTCAGGTTTGAAAAAGTGTTTTCTAAAATAAATTCTTTAATTTTCGTTATGGAGGTGTTTAACTGTGTATAAAAAAGACATTTTAGTAACTTAGGGCGAGAGTTGAACACTGATAAAAAGTATTGCATCCATAGCTCTTTCCACTCACGCACACTTTGTAAGAAAATGGGTCTACAAATATGTTATTTCTACAAGTGTGATATACGTATCCCTCTAAATTTCTTGCGGTGTTTGCGTTTCCTAAGTGTAACTTACTGAGAACCTGGTGGTACTTAAAACATCGAAAAAAAAAAAANTTTTGACGTGACAACGTCTTATAATTCGATAGAGCCGGCTGCACGCACGAAAAAACATGACTCATGCGGCGTTACCTCGCTCTGAGGCGTTCCATGTAAGGCTTGAAGTGCAAGCGAGAGCGCGGAACGAGCGAAAAAATGCTACCATTCCATCAGTATTTTCTTAAGACGTTGTCACGTTCAACTATCGTCAGTAAACCGACTTTACAGACAACCAATTTTTTAACACGACATGCGCCTTAGAAAGCTAAGATATTTGCAGTCCATCGCCTGTAAAAGTAGAAATGTTCTGTTTTTTTTTATAATTCTCAAATGTATTAAAGCTGCGGCTTTAGTCACACGACGGCATCGTTGTATATTTGCTAGAAATAATAATTATTTTTTCGATAAATAGAGCATCTGCTTACTGTCGTTTGTTTATTAATATACAATATATTAAACATAAGACCTTAAAGCTGAAACGCTGCCGTGAAATGAAAAGTAGAGTAATCTGCATTAAGAGTTATAATGATGATGCATCGCAATTTTGGTAGGAATCTGCGAATTCGTTCAAATTTGGGGAGGGGGAACAAAATTAACAAAAAACACGTCCCCATAATATCACGGTTATCTTAAAATACGGGCCCTCCCGAGATAACTTATTTCCTTCAAAATGCTTGCATTTCATACGGTCGTTCGGTGCAGTTTCTTTCGTTGTCTCTTTTTTCCTTTAAAAAGTATGTATTATTTGTATAAGATGTTCACGGTTAATTGAGCACTTTTGGCAACTCTGCTTCAGATATACTTTCCTCCTCAGTTCGTATCGTCTCACCATATGTAAGACTAGCGAACCGGCCCGGCTTCACCCGGGTACAATTTAATTTTACAGTGATACAGTAATAAAGAAATTGGGAAAAGACAATTCATTTATGTGAAAACAGAATTATAAAATTATACTTTGTGGCCTAGGTTTTTAAGTGATAACGGCAACCCAAAAGGAAGGAAATATTTTTTACCCGATAACTAAGAAGTACGGTTTTTTTTTTAGTGTATCTGTGCAACTATCGCGTAGTTGCCACATTTCTGCTTTCCAGCGCCGATGTATGAAAATCAAAACTTGAGTTTCAGTAAGTTGTAGCTTTAGAAATATGTGTACCGAGGTACTACTTTTTGCGCTTGGCTGAGGGATCTTAATCGATCCCCAAAGTTAAGCAACGTTACCAGCGACACACATTTGGATGGGTGACCGTTTAGTGGCATAACATCTGAGCACTTCCGGGCTTCGGAGGGCACGTTAAATATTCGGTCCCGGTTGTTATCGATTGATAGCAGTCGTTAAGCCATTTCAGAGGTCCTTGGGCGGCCTGATAAACTCAGGAACCGTAGAATTTTTCGGGATAAAAAGTATCCTATGTCCCATTCCAGGACCTGACGTACCTACATACCAAATTTCATCAAAATCCGTTCAGCCGTTATGGAGCTCACTTCGATCACGTTCCCAGCCTTTGCAGAATTACGTTCTGTTGTTATTCCACAGTAACCGTACGATTTTCTGGGATAAAAAATATCACATGTCCTATTCCAAGACCTAAAGTACCTACATACCAAATTTCATCAAAATACGTTTAGCCATTATGGAACTGAGTGGTAACAAACATACGCACACACACAGAGACTTCAGCATTTATAATATTAGTAGGATAAGATTTACATGTAATGGGCTTAATGACTTTATTCATACGCCAGTTCAGTGAAAACTACAAATTGATAGGAACTTTAATGTGTGTTACCAATATGCCAATTCGAACTGTAGTGTGAATACAGCAAAAAAAAAAAAACGCGAGCTTGATTTACTATAAGTTTAAACATTACACTCGAAATACAACGTCAAGAGTTGGGGCTCTTTTTTCATAATTCGCTGCCAACTTAACTGAGATTTTGAATACCAGGGTGTGCGGTAGCATATACGAACGCAGTTAAGGGCAGTAATTTTTTTTTCAAAGCTTTATTTTAAATTTTTTCTCCCTTTACAGTGAACAGACTACATGAAGAATTATGTTAAACTAATGTTAAGTTATACATTATATAATAATTTCATAGGTTTGATATGAATTCCCATAGGTAAAACAGGTTTTTTAATCCACTGAAAAATATACTTTTCGTCCTTTTTGAACAGTTACCAGTTTAAACTAACTATATCTCTTTGTGCGACTATGTATGAAGACTAGCCTGTATGTCCCAGTGTTTGATGGGATTAAGGAAAAAAACGACCAAAAAAAATGCTCTTTTACAAAACAGGAGGGAAAAACTCTCTTGTTGAACATACGCCGCAGTTAGACGCGGGAGAATAAAAAGGGTTTTTACTATAGTAAATGGGGAAACTGTATTTGGTGTTTTTCTTTTGCGATGAAAGCTGCCTGATGAATTGAAAATCGCGAATGAAAGCACACTGAATGGATCAGGACATGCAGAAAAATATGGGAAAATACAACTAAAACATCACTAAATAGAAATATATTGTGGCATAATGCACCTACCTACCTATATACATACATGCATGCATCCATACACTCATGCATACATACACTTAGTTATCCCCATTTTTTTGCCATGCTTAGAAGCTGGAAATGATGTTACTGGTCAGTTATGTTTTTAAATTTAACTTTCAACTTTCCTCTTATTTTCACAGGTTTCAACTGTGCTTGTATTGGCGTTGCTTGTGACTTCCAGTGATATATTTTTTTCAGTTTCTTGAATGTAGGTCATACTCCTCGATGCTTCTGTTCTAGGTACGACCGCTTCTTTTATCTCCATTTCAAGTCCTGTCACATTTGTATCTTCTACATTCAGCTCACCAAGGCGTATGAGTAACGACCAAGAAAATCTTTTTTTGCCAGATGTTTACCGATCCATCCTTCGACAGCACCGTTCATTTGGTGCGTTGCGTCTTCACGTTACCAAACGTCGACTTACGAATTTGGATTCTGTGGCCTTTGGCGTACAAAGCATTCTTTCCTCGCGGTGCTGTGGCGTGCAATTTTAGCCGCCTGTCTTCAACATCGCTCCGAGGGATTCTCGCCAGAACACTTGACGTGCGTAAGTGAAGCCCCTCTTCTTCGACGAGAGGGTTAGAAATACAAGTCTTGACTACTGTGCCGCATGCACCGGGTAAAGTGGAAATACCAACTATTGATGGCGAAAGCCGGCAACTTTGAAACTATAGGGATTAAATGCACACGCATTAGAAAACAATCGTGATTATTTCTGAATTTCTGCCCGCACCCAGTCCATTTTCCTTAAAAGATTGAACTTATGGTTCCTCTTTTATTTAAGGGGGTGGTGACAAGAAGGGGAATATTACAGGGGAAATGTTAGTTTAGTCATCTCCACTGCCGAAATTTTGCCGGAATTGTTTCGATCCGAGTGATTTTTCTGTCACCAGACTTAAAGGTGCCATCCGCAAGGGAGAGATTACGGCACTGCCGTAGTGCATGGCACCTGGGGTTGAGGAGGAGGGTTATAGTATCTTGTGTTCTCGTTCACCAGCCAAAGAGAAGCTTGGTGGGAGATGAAGGCCACCTTGTCTCGGGAGGTGTGCAACCCGCACACCAGCAGGAGCAGTTTAACTCGTTTCCGTCGAAGTCCCCAAACAGGTAACCTGGGAAATCACATGACATCGAAACACCAGCGAATTTCTTCTTTTCAGAGTTCCAAAACGATGGCTGTTTAAATTTCAAGCTGAATTACCTGTAATCTTAGAAATGTTTTGATTGACTTATAACAGGTCAGTACTCTGTTAAGGCTATCGCATACGTTGCATTTAAAATTTAACTGTAGTATATTTGTAAGATGCTTTATTAAAACCAATACTCAATAATTATGTAGAGTAAAATGGTTGCAGGTAAATTGTTTGCGTTCAACTTCTCAAGACAGCAAGCTAAATTTATCTTTTGCTTTTACATTAACTGTTTCCGGATTTAATTTGTGCAGTTATTATTACACTTCTGGTGATAGTTAGTGGTGATGTAAATAAGGTTTGTATTCCTGTCATTTGCTTCTTTTCTATGCCGTAACTATGCCGTCCTGAGAACTCGTGGGCTTACTTTAGGACGATACCGCGTATCCGTAACTATTTTACATTGTAGTGTGCATATTGCAAATATAGAGTGGAAAATAGAAATAGAGAGACAGAGAGTTCTTAATAACAAGTAAAATCTAGACTTTTATATACTGATTGGAATAAGGAGGATTAATGTATATGTTTTGGCAACCACGCACCACGAAATATATACTACCGAACATTCATGACTTGAGGAAACTAGCAAAACAAATTGTTTGAAAATATTATGGGCACTTTTGAATTAAATACAAACTGTAGCCTACATTTCCTTCAAAAAATATTTTCTTTATTTTTTTTTTAAGGAAATAAGTTTAGTCCTTACAGGACGGTATATAGGTGGCGAAATAATTATGTCAGACAAATAAAAAATTGGAAATCATACGTTTCTTGTGAAGTGTACTAAAATGCAGTAAAACTTGCGAAAGGGTTTTAGTTACATATCAAACAATACCGAAGTCACGTATCTGCACGAGCATTTACTGGGGAAGGCGAAGGGCGAAGGCTTCCACACAAGAACAGTCAGAATTTTCGCAACGGATCACTCAAAATATCATTCCATACGTATTTTCTTACCTGCATTTACAAGAACGAATCCGCATTATGCACGTAAAATACTACTTTAAATTTTTTATATAGCTATTAAACAGTGAACACTTAAAAGAGCCATCAAAGTAACTTTTAACAACGTATTATTGTTAAGTAGTTTGAAACAACCAAACGTTTCAACAGATTTGAACACCACCAAAATTGTTTAACTGTACCAACAAGTAAAAACGGTTTTAAACATTTTAATTCATCTGCTTGTTATAATAAAACGCATTAAGTCAAAACGATAAGGTTTACGAAGTGGAATAATTTGAATGCTCAGTAGAAACACCATAGGCTCTAGTATCACTCCCCTGGGAGAGAACACGAAGCAAGGAGCATACGAGGAAAGTGTTGCAACTCAACAGTATAAAGAGAGAACATTATCTAATACATTTATCTATCGAAGTTGGATATACGGTGCTGCCAACATAAGAATATTAAACCACAAATTTCACGTTCTTGGGTTGGCAGACAATGCGCATAACACCGCCAGCGTGTATTTTATTTTTAATTTAGAATTAGCCTATATTTTATTCCTACAATGTTTCTTCAAAGTTAGTTCTTATCACATATGCGTTGATAAAATTTGAGTCTGGATCATGGAGCTGAAAAACTACTACTTAACAATTTCAAGCTAATATCCATTGAAATACGCCTGGCATATTATAACAAACGTGACAGCACCGTGGACAAACAAAGCTGTGTTGCCATCATCGGGATTTAATCAAGAAAACGAACAATGTGTTTCTAAAATAAAGTGAGATACTGCTTAATTATACACCGAAGAGCCAAAAAACTGGTACACCTGCCTAATATCGTGTAGGGACCCCCGAGCACGCAGAAGTGCCGCAAGACGACGTGGCATGGACTCGACTAATATCTGAAGGTATGCAGGAGACAATTCATACCATGAATCCTGCAGGGCAGTCCACAAATCCAATCTGCGCCAATTTGAGAAAGGGTTTCACGTCTGTCACGTTTAATGATTCTCGTCAGTCGTCATTTGTCCCGTTCTTTCACGATATTTTCCGGCCCCAGCGATGTCGAAGATGTGATGTTTTACAGGATTTCCGATATTCACGGTACACTCATGAAATGTTCGTACGCGAACATCCAAATGTTATCGCTACCTCGGAGATGCTATGTCTCATCTCTCGTGCGCCGACTATAACACCACGTTCAAACTCACTTAAATCTTGATAACCTTCCATTGTAGCAGCAGTAACCAATCTAGCTGCCGACCGCATCGCGTTACTCTGATTGGTTCCATACCTCTGTTATTTGCATACGCACGCCTATAACAGTTTTTTTTTTGGCTCTTCAGTGTACGTTGTATATTTACGCAAGGTACACAAATATTTTGTTTTAGCGTGCAATAATAACGTAGGAAAAACTTGAAGGTGTAGTGGTCAGTCCTCTTGTCTCCAATTACGTCGAATAGGACTGAATTCCCTGATTTTCGCATGTGGGGAAATTTGGCAGGCGTTGCCGTTGGTGGTGGATTTTCTCGTGGTACTCCTGTTTCCCCCACCATTGCATTCCGTCACCACCCCACATTCTCCTTCGCTCATTCTCTACCTCGCTCTTCTAATGTAATGTTCTAAGACCGTCAGATTTAGACTAATTTTCTTCGGTAGGAATTCATATTTACTATTCGAGTTGCGGACAATTNGGTGTAAGTGTACTCCAGCTTCGCAGTGTAGTTTAAAACCTTTGTTCCGATGTACACGAAATTGTGACCGATAACTCTCGTTTTACCTGTTTTCAAATTATAAACAATGAAAATAATAGAGAAATAAATATATTATCTATGCTTAAAATATTCCCACCCCTTCTTAAAACATCCAATGGTGTCCTCCCTCTCCTTTCACAAAACCACCCGTTTATCTCAAATTTAGGGACTTATTTTCAAAAAGAACAAATAAATTCTTATCCTATGTTTATAAACTGCTGTTCGTAGTTTATTGAACACTTTTTAAAGTCCTGCTTACGTTCTTGTTTCTGAGCACGCTGTGTATTATTCCACAGCGTGCAAAAATTTACATCGACATGGGTCAAATTACATGTATCCTTACGTAGATTACGTGAAACTGTGAAATTTTTACAAATATAAATACGATACTATTACGCCAGTTCGTATTTTAATGTTCACGAAACAAAAGTAAACGAATTGCAAGTACTACTAACTTGAACATTAAATTATCAGTGAGACGTAAAGACATGGGAATACTTAATATTAATTGCTGCCAACTTTTCCAGGAGTAGTCCAGCCAGCGTCAACGTTAAAATATATCCAGTCATGGGCAGGGAATTTCTTTTTTTTTACAGTTAATTTGAAAATTGCACAGTTAATAGCGGACAACGTATAGGTGACGCATTTTGTTCTATGTTTTCTAAAAGTTCCAATGAAATAGAAATTCATAGTTCAATTTTTTTTATCTAAATTCTCTTTTAATTGTGTTTATGTGTGACGTTATTTAACCAGTATTTCCAGGTATCAGAAAAAAAAAAAAAAAGAAAATTTTACCTATGCAGATTCAAACATTTTCCCATGAAGCTCAAACAAATGCAAAAATCGTAACTATTATTTTGTAGATATAGAAAATATGAATTCGACTGACATAATTCAGCGACATATTCGACACAAAAAAAAGCTAGTTGAAATCATATTAATGCTTGTGGTCTAAACTGATTCCAACTGGAGGCCTATGTGTAGTAGGGTACAGCTGAATGACCACTTTATTGCAAAAATCAGGGGAAATACATAATGTAAAAATCAAAGAATATCTGCTACTACTGTAAAACCTTCGCTATAACCAACTTATTTAAAGGATATAGTCGGGTTCACCACCTTTATTTTGATCTCATTTTCGTGGCATTGCAGCATGACTTAGGTTTTAATGAAACTTTATCAATCTTAATGTTATAACAAACGAAAAACCTAAACCTTGTATCACTACCACAAAATTATACATATATATACATACACAAACACAAACGAGGGCTGATTCAGAAGTCATGGCAACTATTGCTTATCTCCCAAAAATGACCCAACACAGGAATTGTACTATGTACAGTTGAAAGAGTACGACATGTCCTTTTTAAAGATGTGACACCGCATGTGGTATGGATTCAGGAATGTCCGGCAAGGAACAAAGCCGAAAATGGCTGCTTGAAATCACAGTTTAATTGATACGTTCTCGTACAAACTGTATACTCTCATGTTAACGGGTACGAATCGTGCGTGTGCGAGCTGTTTAACATCTGCTAAGTAGTCTCTGAGATTGTCCACGGTTAGTTGCCAGCGATGAGGCAGGCATCGTCACAGCATTTCAACGAGAGGTGGCGCACATTGGCGGATCTCATGCAGCCGATGGTATTTCCCGCCTGCTTCATCGCTGGCAACTAACCGTGGACAACCTCGGAGACTACTTTGAAGGATGTTAAACAGCTCGCACACGTACGAAGCGTACTCGTTCACGTGAGTGTTTACAGTAGTTCGTATGAGAATATATCAATTAAACGGTGATTTCAAGCAGCCATGTTTTTCTTAGTTGCCATGACTTCTGAATCAGCCCTCGTATATATAAGTTGTTGTTGAAAAACATGCCAAAATTCAAATTACAGCATCTATGGACTAATATAAACAAAAAAACCTAGTAGCAAAATGTTCGAAAAATTCCTCTAGTATTTTTAAATTTAATTTGAAGTAAGGCATAACGACCCCGAGAGTCCGCTGCTAAACGTACCTACGTGAACCACAAGTTGCATATCTTGAAGGCGAACAGAATGGGCACGACCGTCTACATGCGAGAATACGTTGCCATTGTAGCTAGTATGACACCGTTCACCTTCGTTATATGCAACTTGTTGTTCACGTGGGACGGGTAGCTGCGAACTCCCGGCGTTGTTATGCCAAACTTTGAATTAAATTTAAAAATACTAAATGAATTTCCCAAACATTTTGCTACAAGGATATGTTTTTGCTCGTATTAGCCCATAGATGCTGTGGTTTGAATTTCGACATGTTATTCAAAAACACCTGGTTTGTAGGAGTTCGTATTTATATTTAATAACACGAAATATTGCAATATTTGATGCGTGGGCAACACGCAAAATCTCTTGATATAGTGATGATGATGCACTCGGGAGGGGAGGTTGGAGGGTTACCACGAGAGTGTGCTGAGAAATGCTTTAATGTACAACAAATGTAAAACATCTGCGAAAAGGAATTTTTCTATATGCATTACGGTTTCATGGAAAGACACGCTCGGGGGCTGAGAAAATTACGTTTGTGATACTAACTTCCACCATAAAAATAATCTTATCTTATTTTTGAGGCAAACGCTGTATTCCCGAAAAGTTATTATTGCTATTTTTATGATAGTATAATAACGAATTCAACTACGCAGATGGCAAGAAAATCGCACAAAAAATGAGACAACGTTTTTCTCAAATGCTCTACATACAAGTTTCAATGTCTGCAACTTTCAGTCATGAGAAACATCCTATTATCGGTTTACGGCATGCGCCTTCCCCGATGTAAAGAATGATAGATTTTCATCACTGATATAACACACATTCTGGCAGTAAATTGACAACATTGCCCCTAACGACCGCCCTGTCACGCGTTCTGAAAGTATTGCCTGATTTTCAATCTATCAAAATTCACGTGTAAACATACGCGTTCAGCACTGTTAACCATGCGACCATGGGTGTCACCAAGATCTTTTCCAAGGGGAGGCATTGGGATTAGAAAAAGTTTCCCTACAGAGGAGTGTGAGATTTAAAACTGGGGTTTGCCCTAAAAGCATGCAACACACATCCACGACTTGAAATGTGAATAAATTTGTTTATCGTTAACAATATGCAATTTAATATTAAATACAAATGCACACAACTATCAAAATAAAATTATGGAAAACCAGGAAGAACTCAATTATTACTCCCAGCGGGGACTTACATTTTGAAGTGACGTCACTATAAAATAAGTTTATTTGTAATAAAATTGTTATCCCACATTTAATAGAAAAAATACAGTTTCCAAGAGTGGGCAGGT
>NQII01001844.1:3233-113182 GCA_002778355.1 Clitarchus hookeri | reverse complement strand
CACCCACTGCCCGCTCCTGCTGACGTCTATACACGAGACTTTGACAGTTGTACTGGCGATAGGCGGGTCATCGTTGAAGACGTGAGCAGAAGATGAAAATCGGCTGGGCTGCTGTTCACTGTAAACTTAGTACTTCTGAAAGCCCTGCCTAATATCTAGTTGTATGCACATTGTGTATTATTCCAACATATGCGCAAATACGTTGACATTGGTCTAATCACTTTATTAATATGCCAGTCACGTGAAACTGCAAAATTATTAGAGAAGTGAATGTTTTACTAATTTGCTGGTTCTTAGCATTAAAAGAATTAAAAAAAAAAATAATAAATCAATAATTTCGGCATTCACGAATGTTCAACTAAAGCTTTAATTTAACGTGAAGACATGGAACTACTTTTCCTTCGTCGTTACCAACTTAACATGGGCGCCTGCGAGTCCGTGTGCCCTTTAAAATGTGTGCAGGTAGGGGCAGTGACATTTCTCAAAGATTGATTTGAAAAGTGCTCAATTGACCGTGAACGGTCTGTACCTCACCTTTAATCGATATTTAATTTCGCAAATGGAGGAAGGATACAAGCCTTGTCATAGAAGTAGATCACGAGCAAGGGGTTCAATAAGATGGCGAGTGCCCGAGCCGCGGTGGCGGGCAGAAACACCCCTCCTGCTCGGAGCGGGCGCACTTGGCTGGCTTCCCGTAGTGGGAAAGTGCCAGGCAGCCGGCGCGGCANCCCGCCACTCTGTAGCAACGGTTACTAGGCGCGCCCACCCCCCAGGTGCTCCCCTCCTCCACGCCCCTTCTCCTGGAACAACCGCGCGACCACGCCTCTGCTCCCGCCGGGCACCGCTGCCGGGCTGCTCTGGAGAGCCTATGGCCCTGCGACCGTCCGCTTCCTATACCAGGGTGTCTACTCATCTACAGTCGACACAAATTAATGTTTTCATAAACTCTTTTCATGCCATCTTCAGTGCATGACACAATGATAACCATTTTAGGCGCACGAATTTCATTGTCCCTGAGTGTACAACGCATGTTGTTGATGGGCGTTAAGATTTCCGCACATCATGTATTTCGATATCTCACGGGCGTACCAGCAGTTTTTTCATTTGCTTATTGGCCGCGTGTTTTTGCGAGAAGATATTTTCTTACTTTACCGGCCAATCAGAATTAGGCAACTGAGCTTCAGTACGTCTGTGATTTGCGAGCAGACGCCTAATACGCGTAACGCCTAAAGTGGATCTGAGCTAAAGTGTTATTAAATACAACTGGGCGTGAGATATCTTTTCGCGAAATTCGGGTGTTCCTAATCTTAAAAAAAATTATCTGTGGTTCCACCGTTTACCACTTAGCACGTAACACCAATGTCAATCGACAATGAGGTGGATATTAGACATTATACTGATACAAAAAAGACAATTGCATGACTACACAATCCATTTCATTACTTTTTTTTATGACTTTCATGACTAAGACATTCTGTTTATGCCGTTCGCATTAAAGGTCTTCTCTAGTTGTCGTATGGGTCTCAATTTACACAGTTGTGTCTATTGTAATTTTTAAAAACTCTGGAATAATTCGTGGTAAATATTTTTCCTGGACAGAGATGAAATTAATATGTTGTGTCCCATTCATAAATGTGGTATTTTGAAATTGCCAACGGTCGGTAAAAATCGTTGCAAGTAGCCCTCTATTTACGAAATTTGTTCTCCTGAAAAAAACAGTGTTTTAATCTATAGCGACAGTGCTGTACCTGTTATGAACCGATTGCTGTATTAAATCCCTGTAGTCACCGCTTGGAACTGCGACGGAACGGAACACATGCGAAGCTTGTTTATACCATTTTAAATCGCCGTCGCAAGGCTTCCTTATAATGGGATGTGACCTTGAGGCGTTTAATATTGTTTACTGAAGATTCACGTTGAGGTCGAATGTGCGAATGTGAGTGGCCTAGAACGGAGCGCTGAACTTGACTGTGCAACACGTAGAACTCATTAAAAAGTAGTACACACACTACTAAAATTGTCAGAAATTACGATTTAGGTTGAATATGAATGCACATTTGGCAACACTGTAAAATATTTCGCTAGAACTCACTTACTAAAATATTTCTAAAATTAATTAATAAGAGTCTGTTTTTTATTAAATTTAAGCGCACTTCTATTCTGAATGCTTCAGAAAGCGAATTTTGCAAAAAATAAATCAAACAAGACAGGCAGTTCGCGGTTAATTGAGCACTTTTGAAAGTCCTGCTTTGTATCTGTATCCTTCCGCCGAATGAGAAATGTACATTGATATGGGGTCTAATCACTTTATTCATGGGCTATCCAAGTGGAAACACGAAGTTGTTAGAAATGCAAATATGTTGGTAATGTGTATTTTTCGTACTCAAAGGTATATTAAAACAAGGAACACTAATTTCGCTGACCATAAATTTAGACATTACAACATCAAGTCTTAGAATTATTTTATTGACTGGTGTGACCATGTAAACGGTGGGACGAACAGTTACAAGAATTAAGGAAGGGAGTCAGAAAATTTCGAAGGCTGATGAAGAACAGTAGAACACATGCACTGACAGTTCAAATGGTAGACGAATGCCGTCGACAAAGGAAGAATTATTCAAAACTTTTAAAGAAGAAAGAGTCGTGGAGGAACTGCGTGACGAAAGAGGGAAATGAAGATATTTGGGGGCTATTATAAAAGATTTCGACAAAAACAAAAGCTAAAACGTAACCAGTACGTGAAGATCCTAACAAGACAAGGGGGAGAAATAATTGATGATCAAGAGAACGCACAAGAGTTATGTAGTTACATATCTCCTGCCAAAAAAATATTTCGGACAGAAAAAAACAGACTCAAGAACAGTAGCGACGTTGTATGGATGAGTTGCCAGACACAACTGAATACACGATTGAAGAGTAGGAATAAAATCATGAAAGAAATGAAGAATAAGCGGCACCAAGACGTGATGCAATCACTCCAGAGAATTTGAAGAGAGTCTATTTTATACTTTTCCCGCGTCACTGCCAGCTTAACCGTAAGCCTGCTAGTGTGTCCGTTAAAATATACGCAGTCATAGGCAGGGAATTTGTTTTTTAAAGGTTGGTTACGAAAGTGCTTAATTAACAGTGAACTAGAATTTATTTTGGCGTGTATAAGCGTGTCTTAGTAAATAAATGTTCTAGGTTGATGAGTTTCTCTCAGGAAACGTAAAAATAATTCATCTAGTGTTGCCACTTTTTACCTTCGTCTTGTAAGACATAAAAAAAAGTATTGAAAATTGTTTTTAAAAAAACCTAGAGCTTGCCACCGCAGTTTCCTTAACAGGGAGGAGAAGAATGCAAAGTGACATCTGCTGTTGTTCATTCAATTTCACTTCATTGGCTTCCGTTATGTGCAACGATATTCCACAACTGCATATTTAATTCGCGAGGAGCTCGGTTATAGCGCGGATCGCGGTGGCCGAGCGACTCGACTTCTCGCCTCCCGTCAAGGCGAACCGGGCTCAATCCCGGCAGGGTCACTCCCGGACTTTCACAAACGGGAATCGTGCCGGACGATGCCGCTGGTCGGCGGGGGTTTTTTTTTTTCAGGGATCTCTCGTTTCTGCCGTCCTTGCATTACGACACTGCTCCATTCTCACCTCATTTCACCCTCAGCCGGCTCTCAAGAACTTGTTTTAAGAGCCGCCCAAATCTCTTCACTCACTAACTCAGTTTTAGCGATCTCGTGTCGAAGGCTTTGAAGGTTGTCGCATAGTGATTTCTAATAGCCTGACTTGACCTTGGGCGGTTTTTAATTTTTGGCTCGGAAGTCGCCTTAAGGACGTTCAGGAGCCCAAAATTATTTTCTAAATTTTTATCATGTTACATATTTTTATCGTTGTGATACGAAATAATAGTCTCAAAAAGTTTGCCAATGGCGGAAAATTACTTATCAAAAACGAATGAGAGTAACTATATAAATTTCCAATAAATGTAATTTTTCGTAAAAATCTCAAAAACGAATAAAGCTAATACGCTGGTTTATAGCTCAAAATAATTATTCTTATCATCAGAATGTATAAAATCAAGAATATTTACTTGTAAATTAATATGTGTTTCAGCCGTATTTCAGTTTTAACTTCCGAGATAACATATAAAGGAAACACCTACCGCAAATGAACCAAAAGTAGGAATTAAAAACAAATTTAAAAATTCTACTCTTGTGACTTCAATAAGCACTTTAGCTAAAATCGAAATTCGACCATCTCAACTTGATATACTCTGCCAGTTGCTCTCTGTCGTCTATACACTGAACTTATGTATTTAAGTATAACAACTTAAATTTTTAGTTCAAACCAAAACCATTTTATGTTATAGATTGCATAAATCAGTTAATTGGACTTTTATCAGTGACTGTTGAATATATCAATACAAGTAAGCCGGTCATCGAACGTCAACAAACAATTCAGTAATAACAATGAAATGACCAAAGTAAAAAAAGCAAAAATAAAAATTCTGATACTAGAGGAAAGCAAATCCCAACTACTTTGGTCTTCATCGCATAACACTATAAACTGAAAAACAGCACTTACACAAACAAAAAATCGGCCTTAGAGCAATATAAAAACAGGACCAAGGAATCTACTGATATATGGATAAATAACAAACCATTCAGACAAGGAAGAACTTAAAGCAAAGAAAATGATACAGTGACAAACGATACAAGAAACAGCAATTAAAGAAAGAGCACGAAGAAACAAGTAGTAAGCCATAACGTTTCGGGAACTGAGATCTGTTACTTTTCTCGGGAAATGTGCACAACTGAAGCAGTAGCGACATTTTCAGGCGGTTCAATATCAAAAAGAAGCTGGCCTCCTGTTTGTTCACATGGCTGTATTTTAATCCTGGCCATATTACCCGTGGATGTTTAACGGTTTTTATGACGTAATAATCATATGTACGTTAAATTAGCATAAAACATGCCTTGGTGTAACAAGCTCAGGGAAATGGTTCTCGAGAAAACATGCAACGTTTGAAAGCGTACCGGAGGTTTTCTGTCAGGTATGCAACTTGATGACGGTCGAAGTTAGTACTCGCCAAACGTTCACGGATGGCAGATATCAAATCAGCGAACCAGGCTAACACTACGCACGGATTTGTCTTTTAATCTCACGTAGTTTCTGATATTTTGAAAATAACTAATTATAATTTTCACATTTCAAGGGCGTGTCTGTGCCTTAATAATCACGTTGGGTCATAGGTCGTGTTCAGTTTTTTTTCTTTTACCTCATTTTTTATCAAAACGAATAAGCTCATAAGCTTTGTTCCTGGAGTTAAGGGTAATCCTTTTAGCTATTTCTAAAACACTGAACAGGCGATATTCGAAAAACTCGTCTCGCAGGCAAGGGCAAAAAAAAAAAAATTAATTATGGCGTGACATGGAAAGGTTGACAGAAAATTCTGACGGGAATCACATCTCTTATAATCCTTCTCTCGCTCTCTTCCACGCCCGGGCTGCAGAATGAGTTACGTCTGCCGAATGTTGACACTGTTCATTACGGCGTTTCATGACCTCGGCCAGGGTGCAAGCACCAGGGCAGTGGGAATTGATTTCCTGCGTCGAGGAGTAGCGATGCCGCATCGCGACCAGGGGGGTGGAGGTGTGCGCCGGTGGACAGTAGCGCCACTGGACGTGAATAGGAGACGCGAAAATTTCGGGAATGAATTTTGAAGACGAACTGCAAGATGCCTGGAGAAATCGTGGAGATCGCTCGCAAAGAGAGGGAATCATCTCATGGACAAACCAGTTGTAAATCAAACTAGTTTTCTTTGGGTGCTTAGTAAAGCTTAATTTTCCGTGAGTCTTTGATAATATTGACAATTCAAAACTAAGCAGTTTTTTTTTAAACCTGCACGTTCTTAACTCTTGAAAGTTTGGTAGTAACTGCAGAATATTTGACCTGATAAGTTTTCATTCACAAGATTCAAATGCCGGGATTTCATATAGGCTTTAAAAAGTATTTTATAATGTTTTAGTTATTTGCATTTTCTTGGTAAAACATTTATAAATGCGCAAAAAAAAATCGACGTAAACATCTTGCCTCTGAGAAATCTTAAACCGCCGTTGTAAGAGCCGAGAAAACTGTTTTGGAAAATTAGGCCATAAATCTCAGTTTTATTTGTTTCTCCGAGATTTTCCAGAGCGTCAACATCTCTAGTCTGTATAATGCAATAGGGATTCCATCTAAAATTAATAAAATTACTCTCGCTGTTTACACGAAATTATGGCTGAATTGAGGTTAATGTAACAATTGTGGTATAAAAGGAGGTTATCACTGGTGGACGGTCATTACCGACAGAATTCTCCTAAATGAGCGGGAGTTCTCCTGGGACTCGTTTGCCCACCGTAATTCTTAACACTGCGCTTGCTAGTGTCGCATAACGCCTAAATTCTATGAAGCCTTTAGATTATAGTTAAGGTTAACTTACACTCTTCGCTTACACTCCACAATCTACATGCACAAATCCTTCTTTAACCCATTCACCGTTGCTTCCAACTTTTTTGAAGTCCTGCTTAAGTTCTACTTCCAGGATGTTCGTCTGACAAAATGCAAAAAAATCTTAACAAAGTATAGAAAATTACACCAAAGTAACCACACACCGCATTCGTGCGCACTCAGTGTAATGATATTTTGCATAAGAACTATTTCTTACTATGCATTATCAACACAACTATTTTTTCTCTGTCTTTATTCTAATTAGCTATAAATAAATATTGTATTTTTTTTTTTGACAAAACATAAGTAAAAGTTTAATCTAACCAAAAATATGGTATTTTTTATTATAAGAAAAGTAAAAAACGCTTCTGATGACATATTTAGGAAGCACCCAAACACGTCTTACATGCTATGTTTTTTCAAAGGTTTGATTCAAAAAGTGCGAGGAAACCGCGAAAAGACTATATTAAAAATAAATCGAATGAAGTGCGTCAAGCAGAACGGAGACCTTCGCAGATATTTGCCACGGGCAGTACGTAGAATCTTCGAAACTGCGCGATGCGGTTACGTAACCGTAACGCGCTAAGTGGCGCGCTGCGGTTACTTTCTTGTGGCCTCGTTTCAGGCATGGCCGGCCTTGAACTGCCAGGGCCTTTAAAACGCTTGGGACTTATTGCGGCTGAAAGCTCTGGTGCCGTCTTCAGAAATAAGCGCGATGGTAAGCCCGGTTACCTTAGTAGTTAGAAATAGGCCATTGTAAAAAAAGGGGCGTGGGGAGCGGGACACGGGGACTGGTGTCGGCCATCTTGGATGACGTCATTTTCCCCCTTTCAAAATACACAATTAATTTCCCCTATATGTAAGATAAAGATGTGAGGCTGTTGCCATAATGTTGGCACATTTGCAAAGTTTTTTTTGCAGATTTCAGTAACGTGGTTGTAGTATATCAGTCACAGTGTGCAGGAAACTGGACATGATCACAAATCATAAGCGCGATGGTAAGCTAGACATTTCAGCCGTCATTTTCACGAAGCCCTAAATGTAAATAAACAACAGCAGGAGAGAGAGAGAGAGAGAGAGAGAGAGAGAGAGAGAGAGATAGAGAGAGAGAAATAATTATACCACTACACCACAAGGAAAAATTATATTCCCAAATTGCAGATATGGTCGGAAGAATTCCGTAGGCCTCAGTCTTAAGGCATGAATTATTTATTCACAGAACACTTCAGCCTGTGCTTTAAGCAGATAACGAGTACCGTTGAATAGTGTTTTTTGGTAACAATAGATGATGATTTTCCTATGCAGGCTTTTTGCATCATCGCAATGAGTTCCCCGAAATCACCGTGAATATATAGTTTTCAACACATCTCGCGTATTGCAAACATCATTTCGACCCTTGAACATGTGAAAACAACTGACTGTTGTATCTTCAAATATTTCCTGTGGATATCTGCCAAACTTTAACAGGGTCTGCACTCCACTTCTGTGCCTCAAACACGGGGAAATGCTCCATCTGGACGATTCGTACCTCTAATAGATGAGCAAGTTGTCATGGTATATAGTCTGTTTGAGGTTATTACCACCTTTTCTGAAGTCCTGATAAAGTTCCACTTTCGTGCTACTCACTGCGTATCCTTCCGCCACATTTCCCACTTCAAGTCGCACAAATGAGATGCACGAAACGAACATGTCCTTTGCAATTTCAATTAATCTCTTACATCCTCACATGTATGACATAATCACGTTCATGCGAAATGTCGTAAGCTACATATTATCTAGTCTTGCAATAAAAACAGCTTTGATTCTTTTTTTCTGGTGAGAACTTGGTTTTCTTTATCCGATTTGTCCGACTCCCCTAATACCTCATTACGCAAGATTGCAATGTGCAAGAATGCACCAGTGCAGTTTGTAATTTGAANTTGTCCGACTCCCCTAATACCTCATTACGCAAGATTGCAATGTGCAAGAATGCACCAGTGCAGTTTGTAATTTGAAAGTTCAAGCCTCAGGCTTGAGGGTGGACGAATAACTGGTTTTGGGCTGATGTATGTGTATAGATGGAAGTAAACAAGTTCGGAAGGAAACGCCATGGAGGTACCACCGCACTGTATTTGTGAATTCAACATTTTTTTTTTCTAAATAACAATGAAAAGTGTTTCCATCGTTATTCATCAAAATTTATTTATGTAAACATTCCGCGTTTATTACACGAATATAATTGAATAATGGTATTCATCAAATTTATTTCATCACACTCGCTGTCTGTGAAATAAATACTCGCCCGGAAAAAAAGCACAAGTAAAAAATTTGTATTACTGTATTCAACAAACACTAAGTCAAGTAACCAGACGAGCATGCACCGTGTCAAAAGCGCATAAGTCAATTTTCCTTTTGTATTTATAGATAAATATTTTGGTTATTTACATCAGCGAAAGTATTGTTTACTTGCCACAGGCAAACATATTAACCTGTCTGTAGTAAAATTAAGTGTTTTGACTTAAGTGATTTCTCCCGCTGACCCTAGAATTAACAGACAAAATTAAACGAAAGCCTTCATTTAAATGAAAGTAGAATATACGTTGATAACTAAGTTATAAACTGCTTAAGATATGGATTTTTCGAGGAATGTACGAAACATATTATTTATGGGAAAATTGCTTGGTTTTATTCAGAAAGTGTGAAGACACTTTGAACAGATTATACACTGGAGAGCCAAAAAAAAAACTGGTAGAGGCGTGCTCATGTCCATTGTGCATTCCGACGGACGTGGATAATTCCAGCAGGACAATGCGACACCCCACACGTCGAGAGTTGCTACCGAGTGGCTCCAGGAACACTCTTCTGACTTTAGACACTTCCATTGGCCACCTAAATCACCAGACATGAACATTATTGAGCATATCTGGGATGCCTTGCAACGTGCCGTTCAGAAGAGATCTCCACCGCCTCGCACTTCTATGGATGTGTGGACCGCCCTGCAGGATTCATGGCGTGAATTGCCTCCTGCATACCTTCAGACATTAGTCGAGTCCATGCCACGTCGTCTTGCGGCACTTCTACGTGCTCGCGGTGGCCCTACACGATATTAGGCAGGTGTACCAGTTTTTTTTTTGGCTCTTCAGTGTAAAGGGAATCGTTATGTGCCGTGGCTTTCGAGGTGGGACGATATCTTGATAGTTTGCCGTTGCCGTACAGTATCGAGTCAAAACTCCAAAAACTTGAGCAATCACGGGTNTGGGACGATATCTTGATAGTTTGCCGTTGCCGTACAGTATCGAGTCAAAACTCCAAAAACTTGAGCAATCACGGGTCAGAGCCGGGAATCAAACCTCAACTCCCCGCACCCGAGGAGAGGCAACGCCGCTATCCGCAACACCAAGCGGAGTAAAGCAATAACATTTCCTGGAGTTCAGGTTCATCTGCTCGCTTCAGTTGTGCCAAACCGCACTCACCACAATCACGAATTCCTAAATATCACACTACATGTTTCCCCGCCCACCCCTAAGTATGTGGCGCCCGCATTCGTTGCACGTTGCAATGCGGGCGGTGAAGGTGTTGCCAGATTGCCGTGGTTTCAAACTCCGCCCGTCTTCATTTTGAGCACGTAAAACAAAACTGTGTCTCACGTCAGATATGCTATATGAAGATCTAACATACCATTGGATGCTTTATAAATTTGAACATTGTATTCAAATAGGGATGTTACAAGCCTAGACAATTCTTCCTTTTTAGTCACGTTTGAACTTAACATGCATATTCACATAGACACACACACACANTTACAAGCCTAGACAATTCTTCCTTTTTAGTCACGTTTGAACTTAACATGCATATTCACATAGACACACACACACACACCTATATGAATATATATATATATGTGTGTGTGTCTATGAGAATATATATATATTCATATATATGTGTGTGTGTCTATGTGAATATGCATGTTGAGTTCAAACGTGACTAAACGATTTACTAAGAGTATATNCATATATATGTGTGTGTGTCTATGTGAATATGCATGTTGAGTTCAAACGTGACTAAACGATTTACTAAGAGTATATATATATATATATTCTCTTAGTAAATCGCGTAAGAAATTTTGTGGATCAAATTCGTGCTCAGACCCTATAATACGATACATTTTAATAAAAACATAAAATAGTGGTAAAATCCTTTAGGTTACGGTAACTTTATTTATTAAATTAAGTAGCATTTATTGATTATGNAAACATAAAATAGTGGTAAAATCCTTTAGGTTACGGTAACTTTATTTATTAAATTAAGTAGCATTTATTGATTATGTTTTGCTAGAAAGGAGGTTCCAGTGTTTTATAATGTCTCGAGTATATGGCAAGTGCAGCTAAAAAAAATTAGGCTTCACATTGACGGTACGTATTTCATGGGCTAAAACTAAAAACGACACGGAAGAGGATTTTAAGTTACAGTCTTTAAATATGTAATTTAGTGGGAAATATATAAGTGAAAGTTCACAGTTGGAGTAGGTGTAGTCACACCTGAAAATTAAAGTTACAGTAAATGCAAGAGCCACGTAATACTGACAACATTATCGAAATACCACCTCACAAATAATGGCAAACCGACGGTGACTCACTCGTTTCGCAAAATATTCAATATCTTTATTAAGAATATAATTACTTATCTTGGTTCTATATTTGTTCTCACCTGCCTTGTTGGATTCTTTGATTTCTTACTGATTTGAACTTTAAAGATGATAATTTAGAAAACGCGACTATTTATCTTACAACGCCGTACAGATACAATGTTTCAAATAACTAAACTTTTAGAGGACAGTCGAGAAGCGATTACTTGTATACTTGCGTATGACGTTTCTCACGTTCCCTTATTTAGCACACTCCACCCAGAAATATAAAACAGGTTTTTAATAAAATGCTTTCGACAGAAGTTCTACCCGCCACCTGACTTTAAAGCAGGCGGTCGATGCGTACTGCTAACCTTTCTTGACTTCGTTTGTTCGCCGTGCGAGACAGAAAATGCCTCCCGCAGCACTTCTTCAGCCCGTTAGTTTGTAAAACCGATTAGGCAAAGGCTCAACAGCCTGATAGATGTTCATAGTCCATTCATGGTTACTTCCAACTTTTCTGAAGCCCCGCCAAAGTTCTACTTTCAGGCTATTATTCCGCCTCATGCAAACAAAGCTTAACTGTGTCTAGAAAATTACACCAGATGGACAACGCACCTCATTCGTGCACACACAGTTTAACAACATTTACCATAGGCATAACCAGCAAACATATCTCCTCACTGTTTTTATTAATATTAATTATAAATAAAATGTAATAGTTTGTAAATAAAATATAAGGAAAAGTGAAATTTAACCTCAATTAAGATACTTTTATTTTGAAGGAAGTTAAAACGCTTGTTATACATGACACATTTAGGAAACAATCAAACACGTCGCATGTAGGGTTATTTTTCAAAGGTTTGATCCAAAAAACGTAAAGATGCTGCGAATAGACTATAGGTATAGAAAGCACTGGGTTCTACGCCCGGTCGATCCGAAATCTGATTATCCTCGAACTGGAAATGCGGGGTGTTGGGTTATCAGAAGTTTTGCTGGCGTATACAGACTGGAAATCATACGGTATTACAAATACCGGGAGAGAGTTAAATGTCCCATAATAATGAAATTTACTCATTATGACCGGAAACACTTACTCGTGAGCAGTAGAGACTAACACTGTGCGCCTATCGATTATCTGACTATCACATTTTTCATATGGTCACACAAGGTCTGATTATTTTGTCGCACGCCTAAAACAATACTGCGACAACTAAAATAAAACTTAGTTTTGAGATAATCACGGGTGAAAGTTACAATTTGCAGTAGTACGTGCATTTTTGTGTGGATATTCCCAAGTTTCTCCACAAAGTGTGTTTTATTGTGACGTATATTATAAATGCGGTTTAATTGTTGTATCAGTTTGGTATATATCACACTGTAAACGCCAAACTACCCTATTCCTGATTTTAGCTCTATTAAATTATTAATTTAAAAGAAAAAAATGCCACAATTCACAGCGTAAATCTTCCACATCTCTAGGCGTGGTTTATTATGAAACAGTTGCAACAAAGTAAAACTGACATCTCAAAATGTACCACTCTTGCATTATTGAGCTGTCGTACTATTTCTGACAAACCAAGAGCAATAGAACCGTACTAGAAAACGTGGCAGTTTTGTTCTGTAGGACTTACAAAAACAAATAAACGCCAAACTTACGCATTTCAGATAATATTGGACTTACGGAATACACAGATGTGGCAGTTTTTCACCGGATAAAAAATCATTTTCAGGCATAAAAAATTAATGTAATTCGAAATTGACAATTTTTTTAATGCGGCGGTTTTGTTCTAAGTGCACGTCGTATGAATAAAGCATTAGAGAGATTCGATATATCTTCCAAATAGCTCCGTACTAAATCATCAGGACTCCACTTCATTCAACTCTGAGACATTTTACAGGTCATTATAGTAGATAAGAGCAATTACTAATTCAACAGCATTAAAAGTGTCCAATTTTACTTTATGAACATTACATTTATTTAACGTAGTTTCTGTTTGGTTTTCGCAAGTACGCCAGCTTTAGAGCTTGAATATTAGTAACATTAACATTCCTCTGACGGTTTCACAGTTATGCTTAACAGAAGTGTGAACAAAGTTATCAAACATATTACGATGTTAAATTTAATTTGGCTGAAGGCTACTCAGTGTAAAGTAANAGAAGTGTGAACAAAGTTATCAAACATATTACGATGTTAAATTTAATTTGGCTGAAGGCTACTCAGTGTAAAGTAAAGGTGATACTAAACGCAACTTCCAAAACAGCCTATACCAGCAAAAAGTCATAATTGTAGAAATAAATCTTAGAATGTAACTGTCCCGTAACTGCGTGTATTTTAATGTAAACATTGCTCGAAGAACTTCTATAAATATCAGCATTGAATTAGAACAAGTACATAGTTCTATGAGCTATGAGCATAGTTATATGCGATTCAATACATACTAAATTTTCAGCTGTCCATGTAATTATGTTAAAAAAGGTATAATTTTAACCTTCTCAGAACAGGTTTTTTTAAGGGCCGAAGGCCAACACACCCTCCAACCTCCCGCACTGCAACTGTACTCAGATGAGTAGGACAGTGCACGGCGCTTTCTCCTCTTGTCTTTGACTTTTCTTGGTGCCGTAACTCGGTGTTCTACCGGTTTTCTCATTTTAAAAACCTGTCCTCCTCGCCAATCAAGAATACTGCGACTTATCACTTTTATAAACCTTTNACCGGTTTTCTCATTTTAAAAACCTGTCCTCCTCGCCAATCAAGAATACTGCGACTTATCACTTTTATAAACCTTTGCCTGAGTATCCCATTATGGGTCATCAGAAATTCACCGATTCCATTTATCGAAATGTTCCAAACTCCTGCCAATTTTTGTGGCGAATTCATCCCATATGTTTATCTTCCATGATAGTTCCAATTCCCATGTGAATGCCCATTTCTTCCATCTTTTCCTCAAGCCAGTTTCTCAGATCTTCCGTCTTGAGACAGTGCGTGATCACATGTTGTACGGTGTCATCGACGCCGCAGACCTCGCACAACGGAGATCGCACAAGCCGCAGGCTGTGAAGCTTCGCCTTGANTGTACGGTGTCATCGACGCCGCAGACCTCGCACAACGGAGATCGCACAAGCCGCAGGCTGTGAAGCTTCGCCTTGAAGTTTCCGTGACCAGTAAATAGCTGCATGCTATAATGATTATAGTGTATTCGCGGTTTCTTCACACTTTTTTAATCAAACCTTTGAAAAATCACCCTATGTATAGCGTTATTAGTTATTTCCTAAATACGCCANGCTTTTGACAGAAGTTCTACCCGCCACCTGACTTTAAAGCAGGCGGTCGATGCGTACTGCTAACCTTTCTTGACTTAGTTTGTTCGCCGTGCGAGAAAGAAAATTCCTCCCGCAGCACTTCTTCAGCCCGTTAGTTTGTAAAAACCGATTAGACAAAGGCTCAACAGCCTGATAGATGTTCATAGTCCATTCATGGTTACTTCCAACTTTTCTGAAGCCCTGCCAAAGTTCTACTTTCAGGCTATTATTCCGCCTCATGCAAACAAAGCTTAACTGTGTCTAGAAAATTACACCAGATGGACAACGCACCTCATTCGTGCACACACAGTTTAACAACATTTACCATAGGCATAACCAGCAAACATATTTCCTCACTGTTTTTATTCATATTTACTATAAATAAAATATAATATTTTGTAAATAAAACATAAGTAAAAGTAAAATTTAGCCTCAAATAAGATACTTTTATTTTGAAGGAAGTTAAAATTCTTGTTATACATGACACATTTAGGAAACAATCAAACACGTCACATGTAGGGTTATTTTTAAAAGGTTTGATCCAAAAAACGTAAAGATGCCGCAAATAGACTATAGGTATAGAACGCACTGGGTTCAACGCCCGGTAGATCCGAAATCTGATTATCCTCGAACTGGAAATGCGGGGTGTTTGGTTATCAGAAGTTTGGCTGGCGTATACAGACTGGAAATCAGGCGGTATTACAAATACTGGGAGAGGATTAAATGTCCCATAATAATGAAATTTGCTCATTATGACCGGAAACACTTACTCGTGAGCAGTAGAGACTAACACTGTGCGCCTATCGATTATCTGACTATCACATTTTTCATATGGTCACACAAGGTCTGATTATTTTGTCGCAC
Organism: Clitarchus hookeri; assembly: GCA_002778355.1. Classification (NCBI taxonomy): domain Eukaryota; kingdom Metazoa; phylum Arthropoda; class Insecta; order Phasmatodea; family Phasmatidae; genus Clitarchus; species Clitarchus hookeri. Next base: position 97,933 of record NQII01001844.1, on the reverse strand, counting down.
GCCTAAAACAACACTGCGACAACTAAAATAAAACTTAGTTTTGAGATAATCACGGGTGAAAGTTATAATTTGCAGTAGTACGTGCATTTTTGTGTGGATATTCCCAAGTTCCTCCACAAAGTGTGTTTTATTGTGACGTATATTATAAATGCGGTTTAATTGTTGTATCAGTTTGGTATATATCACACTGTAAACGCCAAACTACCCTTTTCCTGATTTTAGCTCTATTAAATTATTAATTTAAAAGAAAAAAAATGCCACAATTCACAGCGTAAAACTTCAACATCTCTACACGTGATTTATTATGAAACAGTTGCAACAAAGTAAAACTGACATCTCAAAATGTATCACTCTTGCATTATTGAGCTGTCGTACTGTTTCTGGCAAACCAAGAGCAATAGAACCGTACTAGAAAACGTGGCAGTTTTGTTCTGTAGGACTTACAAAAACAAATAAACGCCAAACTTACGCATTTCAGATAATATTGGACTTACGGAATACACAGATGTGGCAGTTTTCCACCAGATAAAAAATCATTTTCAGGCATAAAAAATAAATGTAATTCGAAATTGACAATTTTTTTAATGCGGCGGTTTTGTTTTAAGTGCACGTTGTATGAATAACGCATCAGAGAGCTTCGATATATCTTCCAAATAGCTCCGTACTAAATCACCAGGACGCCACTTCATTCAACTCTGAGACATTTTACAGGTCATTATAGTAGATAAGATCAATTAATAATTCAACAGCATTAAAAGTGTCCAATTTTACTTTATGAACATTACATTTATTTAACGTAGTTTCTGTTTGGTTTTCGCAAGTACGCCAGCTTTAGAGCTTGAATATTAGTAACATTAACATTCCTGTAACGGTTTCACAGTTATGCTTAACGGAAGTGTGAACAAAGTTATCAAACATATTACGATGTTAAATTTAATTTGGCTGAAGGCTACTCAGTGTAAAGTAAAGGTGATACTAAACGCAACTTCCAAAACAGCCTATACCAGCAAAAAGTCATAATTGTAGAAATAAATCTTAGAATGTAACTGTCCCGTAACTGCGTGTATTTTAATGTAAACATTGCTCGAAGAACTTCTATAAATATCAGCATTGAATTAGAACAAGTACATAGTTCTATGAGCTATGAGCATAGTTATATGCGATTCAATACATACTAAATTTTCAGCTGTCCATGTAATTATGTTAAAAAAGGTATAATTTTAACCTTCTCAGAACAGGTTTTTTTAAGGGCCGAAGGCCAACACACCCTCCAACCTCCCGCACTGCAACTGTACTCAGATGAGTAGGACAGTGCACGGCGCTTTCTCCTCTTGTCTTTGACTTTTCTTGGTGCCGTAACTCGGTGTTCTACCGGTTTTCTCATTTTAAAAACCTGTCCTCCTCGCCAATCAAGAATACTGCGACTTATCACTTTTATAAACCTTTACCTGAGTATCCCATTATGGGTCATCAGAAATTCACCGATTCCATTTATCGAAATGTTCCAATCTCCTGCCAATTTTTGTGGCGAATTCATCCCATATGTTTATCTTCCATGATAGTTCCAATTCCCATGTGAATGCCCATTTCTTCCATCTTTTCCTCAAGCCAGTTTCTCAGATCTTCCGTCTTGAGACAGTCCGTGATCACATGCTGTACGGTGTCATCGACGCCGCAGACCTCGCACAACGGAGATCGCACAAGCCGCAGGCTGTGAAGCTTCGCCTTGAAGTTTCCGTGACCAGTAAATAGCTGCATGCTATAATGATTATAGTGTATTCGCGGTTTCTTCACACTTTTTTAATCAAACCTTTGAAAAATCACCCTATGTATAGCGTTATTAGTTATTTCCTAAATACGCCATGTATAACAGTCGTTTTATACCTCCGTTAACATAAAATTTCTTATTTTTAGTTTATTTGAATTTTTAACTATATACTATTTATAAATAATTATAATGTAATTTATAGTAAATGTTAATAAATACAGTTAGAAAATATTCGTGTTGGTAGCGCCTAGTAAGAAATAGTTCTTATACAAAACACTATTACAACTAGATGCGTACGAATTCGGCGCGATGTCCTTTGGTGTAATTTTCTTGACTTAGTTAAGCTTAGTTTGCACGAGGCGGAGGAATATCCTGGAAATATAACTTTACCAGGGCTTCAGAAAAGTGTGAAGTAACCGTGAATGAATTATAGTCTTAATCCATGTACAGCGCAGTCTTGTCCTGATGTCTGGAAGAAGTTCAAACGTCTGCCTGCCTTTGCCAGAGTTTATCCATCTCTCTTGCCCCTCTTCGATTAGTTCGTTGTAAACTAATTCCTTATCTTCCTTTGACAGCCCGCCAGCTCGCGATCTCTCCGCCACCAGGCCCCTGTATCTGACGAACAAGTCCACAGGCAGCACTCCAGCAACCACCGGGAACATTGGGAACAGTTTTATATGCGCTTGTAACGGTCAGCATTGCCGCTCTCTGCGCACTAATTAGTTTCCTTTTGTGCCACTAAAGTTCCGCTCGATGGCGCCACACAACTGCACCATAAGAAATAACGGCCTCGAAGACGGCCTTGTATATAGTGCGAAGGGTACTATAATTCAGTCCCCAGCTGGTGTTACCAAGTCTTCTGAGCTTTTGAAACACCCACCACTGCCTTCCATGACACTTTTCAGAAAAAATTAAATTTACTTTTCAACGTTGGGATCACAGTAGCTCTACAGACGCGAAGCGATGGGTGTGACTCAAATAAGATAATTTTCCAGCCAATTAGCACCGAGACTTCTGTGACAAAAATCGCCCGCGAGACAATATTCGCTAATAGGAAACAATTTTAATTTATTCACGTCGCAGGCGCGACAGCAAGATAAATATGTCTATACCGTCGTGTTCTTGGTGTCAAAGTTCTTCCTCTGCGATTATCCTCCGTATTTATAAGCAGAGAAATACATTTTTTACGTCTAGGTGTAATTACGTGTAGAGTATAAGTGGGGCATAGAAATAAGTTGTTGAATAAACAGAAAAATAAGAATGGAGTGGAGTGAAGAGATTTGGAGAGCCAACGAAGGTGAAGTGGGGTAAGAATGAACCAACGTCGGAATGCAAGGGCGAGGGAAACGGGAGATCCCTGAGAAAACCCGCAAACCTGCGGCATCGTCCGGCACAATTCCCTCGTGGGAAAATCCCGGTTCTCCTAGGTGGGAGACGAGTAGTCCGACCATCCTTAGGAAAAATAAGAAAAATAATCATTGATGAATGTTGCACAAGAGTTCGTATGTAATGGCAGGAAACGCTTTAAATATATTTTTCTAGTGTGTGTGTCGCGATGCGTTAAAACTATTGTTCACATTAATGCGAATCTTTAGCTTACTTTCCGAAAGAAAGGAAGGCTTATGAGATCACTTTCCCGTCTGCTTCACTGTGTGTGTATTTGTGGTGTCTGTGTGTGTGTCTATGCGAGTGTGTGCCCCCCCCCCTCATCCCCTTATTTTTGAACGCGTAAACCGATTTTTACCGAACTCGGTACATATATACTTAGTAAGGACACCTGACTTTTATAATTTTCGACTACGCCGGGTACTTTCAAAATGGCGGTCATTTTAATGTTTAGGGTTATATGCCATCTCAGGAACCATTCAACCGATTTAAATCAAATTTTGTATGCTGGCAGAGCATTGCATAAGCGGTAAATTTTTTAATGGATATTGTTGTTAGTCCGCAATTTTTAAATATAGCATTAAATGAAAAAATTAAGATTTTACATTATATCTCGAAAACTATCAAAGCAATTCTCACCTAATTTGGCAGGTAAGTAATACTATGACAGGTTAAGTACACGTAAGTTATTAAACTTTATTAGGTACTTATTTTCAAAATAGCGGCCACACAAATATTTTAGATTTATTTGGTATATGTACTATACCATTTAACCAATTTTGACCGAATTTTGTATGCTAAAAGTATATATTACAAGCATAATATATGCCAACACATAGTCTATCCGTTCAGCCATTTTGTAAAATAGCGCCACATCAATAAAATATATCTTGGGAAACAATTGATCACCTATTTTCAAAATGGTGGACATAATGCCATTTTAGCTTAGAACGCTATATTGTCGAGACCATATAATCAATTCCAACTTATCTTTGTACGCTGGCAGTTTCAGCGGACTCGAAAACATATTTGTTGACTATTATTCCAAATGAGAGTGCTTCAAAAAGTGCTCACATAACCGTGAATAGCCTATAATAATATTTTGCATAAGAACTATTTCATACTGGGCATTGCCAACACACGTATTTTCTCCCTGTTTTTATTCGTTTTAATTATAAACAAAATTTATAATTCATTTACAAAATATAGGTACGACTTCAATTCAATAAAAAATAAGCTATTTTATATTAACATTTTAATATAAAATAGCTTATATATACATATAGTAATATAAAATAACTTATATATATATATATATAGTAAGAAATTCCGTAACAAAAGTATATTTTATGTTCATAACAATTGCATAGTGTATCTTTAGCAGCAAACGAATACGAGTTACTAGGTAGACTGTGAAATAAATTTCTATATCAGCAGAAGAATACAGTGTGCGCTGGAGGAAGAATGTAAACAAGGCTCTCGCGAATCACTTAAAGTAGCTGGGCTATAATCTGCAGTCAGATCGATCAGCTGTGTATTTGAAAAAAAAAAAAATAATAATAAGGGGAGCTGCAGTTGATGTCGATATGAGTGTCGACGTGAAGGAGAAGCGTGAGTAGGAAGCCGGGCGTTATTGCTGTCTCCTAACTATCGTAATGGCGCCCTCTCCAGAGAGCGTCGGTTGGCGGCACTACAAGAGGCTGCTCGAGTGGCGGCGCCGGGAATCAGATAAGGCCTCCCCCACCGCCAACCTACCCCCTGAAGGAGTTGCAAGGGAGGGCACAACAAGAACAATACGTCATGGAGAGGAAAGCGACCCCCTCCTACCCCGGCCCGCCACTCCGTCGTCGTCATCTCCGGCTGCGTGCTCGTCGCCGATAGAGCGCAGCATTGTCGCCGGCGGAAATGCCTGTTTGTGAAAGCCATTGTGTGTGCGCGCGCATCATCTGCAAGTCAAAACGTTTTCGCTGCGTGTCGCGGTCCATCATTCCGCGCTCTCGGACGGAACGACGATTAGGCACGACGATGTTTGCTTTAATTACCGCACTTGAACCCTAACGAATTCGACCCCTCCCCCCCAGGCCTCGTTTTCTTTATCGCACCACTCACCAACCGTTCCTTACATTTCTTCTTAATTTCCTGGCATTTTACTTGTTCAGCCGTTGCTCGGTTGTTTTCTCATTCTGCAGCGTCAGATATTGGAAATTTAGGGTAGATGAACTGGAGCCACATTTAGCAGCGCTGCGAGAGTGGCAAAGTTAGGAACTAACTGGGGGACCTGATTATTCCGAAGTTTTTGTGTCACTCTGGTAAATGATGCAAAATATTGAAATTGTATTTTGTGTCATTCCGAAAATATCTATTTGCTAATATTAAATTACTCTTATCTCGTAGAAGTAAATAAATAAATCGAATACACTTTACTGCAATTATATATATGCTGTTCACTGTAAAGTGAGCACTTTTGAAGCCCCGGGTTTTTTTCCCCTATCAGAATTTTTTTTATCCTTCCACCACTTTTTACAATAAATATCGCCATGCAAGTGATAAGCACAGTGTGTGTGTGTGTATATATATATATATATATATATATATATATCACCGGATTGAAAGTTAACATCTATATGGCTATAATAAAATTAATTTATTAACCATTATTCCAAACGAGAGGACTTCAAAAAGTGCTCACTTTACCGTGAATAGTCTAATACAAAATTATATACATATATATTTATTATGCGTGTATATGTGTAAATATTACGAAATAGCACTTAATTGATTCATTTTATGTACATACTTCCTCACTTTTTGATCAGAGTAACCTTTAATAATTTTCATGAAAATTGGGGTGGAATAAAAATTAAAACTAACGTCGGTGTTGACGATGTGGCTGTTTCGGAGACACGGTCGTGAGTTTTACGTGAATACGTCTAAATTAACGGATAATATTTTCTTCTGGAATTAACCGAAAGTAACGAAATGTATATTTGGCTTTTATGGCTTAAATCGATAGATCTAAACGGGAGCTTTCTTTTGGCACCAAAATCTGTGCGCTAACACATTGAAGTCGCGAGATGTACTGTCCGGAAATTTTCGCCCACGCCCAAAATTGGTATGTCTAGTTGGATCTGAAAGCTATGTTTGATATGCAGTGTTATATTGTGTCAATAACACGATGTACAACAAATTGGTGCTAAATAAAATAATAGGAAAAATTTACTGATGTAAATGAAGAGTTCATTTTTACGGTACTTTGAATTTGGAAAATGGCCCTTAGAACAATGTCATAGAGTTCTTCGAAGGGAATGTACCTTCCATTTTGTATATCATTGTGAAATATTTGCGTATTTATTGAGTTGGAATCTAGGTACCCATTCCATGCAAGTATCAGTCAGTTTTTATGCAATGCACACGTGAATTACACATGCATTTATAAATACTTTAACACAATTTAACGATAACGTTAGTAATGAGATAACATGAAAACGTCTGATTGGTCAATAACAACGTCACAACGAGGTCGTCATACGAAAGACGTGACATAGGTATGACGTCTTACACGAAAATAAAGATAATTGAGACAGTTTGCGATCGTACATTTTGAGTCGTTGCCACTGAAGCAGCAAGAGAGGAACAAATGGCTGACATTTTACATGANAGGGGAGCTTTCTTTTGGCACCAAAATCTGTGCGCTAACACATTGAAGTCGCGAGATGTACTGTCCGGTCAGTTTTTATGCAATGCACATGTGAATTACACATGCATTTATAAATGCTTTAACACAATTTAACGATAACGTTAGTAATGAGATAACATGAAAACGTCTGATTGGTCAATAACAACGTCACAACGAGGTCGTCATACGAAAGACGTGACATAGGTATGACGTCTTACACGAAAGTAAAGATAATTGAGACAGTTTGCGATCGTACATTTTGAGTCGTTGCCACTGAAGCAGCAAGAGAGGAACAAATGGNGTAAAGATAATTGAGACAGTTTGCGATCGTACATTTTGAGTCGTTGCCACTGAAGCAGCAAGAGAGGAACAAATGGCTGACATTTTACATGAGTTTCCATAACCTCGTGAACTAAAACTTTTACGATTCAATAACGTTGCTTAGAGACAGTCTCTTCTGCGTGTTATTATAAACATATAAGCGCTTTGGAAATTAGTTCAAGATCGTACACTCTTAAGAAATCGTTCGTAAATATACCGCACCAATGAATACATATACAGGCTGATTCTAAAATCATGGGACAAACATTGGGGGGTGGTAGAGCTCACCAAAACAAATAATTATTGTATAGGAATATATGGGCGGAAGTGACGCGTTGAGTCACAAACACAAAAACATAACACATTAACGGAAACATAAAATGTTCATTAGCAGCATACTTAACGAGTGATTCCGTACAGAAAATGTTAAAACAGTTGCTGGAAATGCATCCACCAACAGTCACGCATGCTTGGCGACCTCTGCATATGGCGTGATTGGCTGACAATGGTGGCGTGCGTGAAATACCTGGCGTATTTGAATCTGTTCGCCAATCACTCCACCGACGCTACCAAGCTTGCATTACTGTCGGTGGTAGCAATTTTGAGCAATTATTATAAACATTGCTGTAAAAAGGCATTTAGCGGCGACGTTGTAAATAAACAACGTGTTGCATTTTATGTGTTATTTTTGTGTTTGTGCCTGAACTCGTCACTTCCGCCCATATATTCCTATACAATAATTGTTTGTTCTAATGAGCTCTACCACCCCTCAATGTTTTTCCCATGATTTTAGAATCATCCCGTAGTGAAAAAGAGCGGGCGGTAAGGTTTTTCCCCATACAACCATGGTAGCGTTCCTTTATTCGCTCAGGCGACCGCAGAGGGAAATTACCAACTATGCCTTGTAATGACGCTAGGCATTTCTAAATTTGCTGCTGATATAGACATATGATAGTATTTCCATACAACTTTCATTACATTTTAGGAGGTTTACTAAAAAAAAACAATAACAGTATACGTAGGATTTATTACAGACTGCCACTTTACGAGACACTATTCTGTTAATTAATTGCATTGCACATTTGAAGTTTATACAAACTGTAGGCCAATGTGACCTAGCAGATATCTGTGAATTACTTACACTGTAGCGTGCTGTATGCAGTGTAGCGCAGTGGTTAGCACCGTCACTTTCGAAATCAAGTCATACTGTATTTGTGAATTCTAGTTCGAGTTTGCTGCGTTATATTTTTTGTTTCATCGCACGGTTGTTTCACGTGTTAAAGTACCAGTTATTTTCATTTTCTTCGCGCCATGCATTTAAATTATAAAAAAAAACTATTAATTATAATCTAGGGTTTATATTCACATATTAATTTATTGCGAAGTAACATTTGACCAGAATACTCTTCTTTGTTGGATTCTATTGTCTGAAGAAAAAAAATCAACGCAGTACATGACAGTTGGTGTTGTCCGTCTCGGGTTGTCACAGTATGTGTGTGACCTGCTTGTTACCTACTTATAAATGTCTGGTAGGCTGCAAGTATTCGAGATGAATGTACATTGAGTATGGTCATGTACAAAAATATTTTGTTGGAGATAAAGTTCATTGCGATTATTGCATGATGTGCTCGATACTTAAATGTGTAGATATAACACACAGAAGCTTTTTAATTGCGTATCATGTTGTATTTTCACCTGTGCAATGATTGGACTCTCTNTTTTGTTTCATCGCACGGTTGTTTCACGTGTTAAAGTACCAGTTATTTTCATTTTCTTCGCGCCATGCATTTAAATGATAAAAAAACTATTAATTATAATCTAGGGTTTATATTCACATATTAATTTATTGCGAAGTAACATTTGACCAGAATACTCTTCTTTGTTGGATTCTATTGTCTGAAGGAAAAAAATCAACGCAGTACATGACAGTTGGTGTTGTCCGTCTCNGGAAAAAAATCAACGCAGTACATGACAGTTGGTGTTGTCCGTCTCGGGTTGTCACAGTATGTGTGTGACCTGCTTGTTACCTACTTGTAAATGTCCGACAGGCTGCAAGTATTCGAGATGAATGTACATTGAGTATGGTCATGTACAAAAATATTTTGTTGGAGATAAAGTTCATTGCGATTATTGCATGATGTGCTCGATACTTAAATATGTAGATATAACACACAGAAGCTTTTTAATTGCGTATCATGTTGTATTTTCACCTGTGCAATGATTTGACTCTCTNATGTAGATATAACACACAGAAGCTTTTTAATTGCGTATCATGTTGTATTTTCACCTGTGCAATGATTTGACTCTCTAGGGGATTGAACCTGCGATACCTTATTTTCAAGGACGATGCACTGTCCCCAGCACCGTCAGGGTACTTGAGTTATTTCCTATAAAAAAATTTCGATAGAAAACGTAAAAAGTAAGTATATTTTGTCAAGGGTGGCTTGATTACAATAATTGTAAGTGTGGAGTTGCTTTCTTGGTCGGTAATGTATACCATGCACGGAAAGACAGGACGGTCATTGTGGTCTGTGCTTCCGATGAGTTTACATCGATAGCTACAAGATGCACTCGCAGCCTCCAGGTCTTCTGTGTATAAAACAGCTACACAAGTTTTTTTTTTCAGTTAAGGTAAACCTCTTATCTTTATGTTTTGGGTCTTATAAAAGCAGAGTACATACATAGTTGAAATGTTTGTGTGTGTGTGTGTGTGTGTGTGTGTGTGTGTGTGTGTGTGTGTGTGCGTGTTGCGATACCTCCTTACTCGTCATTACAAAATTTGTACATCCAACGATATTTCTATATCAATAAAATTTGTGTAGCGGGCGATTAATGGGTGATTCTTTTCGTAATGTGCTTACAGTTCTAACACTATACATGGTACGTATTCAAAATAAGTACATGTATATACTGTTTAAACCGCAATAAATAGTTACCTTGTACTGTATAACTGAATTCTTCTCGTAAAGGGGATTGCACGGGTCGGCGAGACCTGCACGGTGCTCGCGCCGTCAGCCGGCCTCCTGGACTACCTTACAGATTATCAAGGTATTAGTTGATCGCGCAATGTCAGACAGGTCGGACGCGTTCCGCTGCTAGTGTTGCGAGTATTGGTCGTACTCTGAATTTGACGGTTTCGTTTCAGTCGGTTTGTAGATAAATCGTTTGCTATTCTGTTGCACTAACCAGGACGGGATGGTCTTGTCTATCATCGTTTAACACTGCGCACAGCACCCGATGCCTGTGTAATATGTGATTGCGCTGGTTGGTAAGTGCTTATAACTGTTTTCCTTTACAATTTAATTATTTTTATATCTGTTTGCATCAGTGCGTAGCAGTAACGTCTCTTGCATGACCAATGGTTTAAATGTATGTCGTCCAGTGGCAAGCAAAGGAACGCAACCTTTACAAGTCGTGTAATGTGTCTTCAAATTATCACCGCTAGTAGATAGTGTACCCCACTTGGCACATTGTAGACTTTTTTTTAGGTTGTTCCGTGTGAACATATGCTCTTTTCATGCCCTCGAGCATTACAGCTTTTTACCAAAGTTCTTGGTGCACTGGTGCCTTTTGTATCACTATTACGGTCTGCACTGCAAAACCAACGGGTACTGTGTTATAGTAACATGACCTATTTTTCACGTACAGGTTGGTTTCATCTATTTTACATGCCGTTCCCGCAACCCTCATGTCTATTTGCATTAACTCATACATGTTTTAATATAACCGGTGATTACCTACACCTTGTTCTGGTGCAATTGTGTACACCTTTATTTTTTCCCAGTGTATGGGTGGTTGTTGTTAAGGACTACCCATGCTGACGTGACATCGGGCTGCTGGCCCTTGTGTTGGGCTGATGGTGTTTGTTTATATTACTGTATATGTATTTTACTGTTACCTGCGACTATTTGTATCATACTCGCAGCGTGATTGTGTATACCTTAACTTTTTCGTGTATGGATGTCATGTTACCCGTGCTAACGTTTATTTATGTATGTATAACACTTGCGGTAGCATACTACGAGGGTGGTGGTGGGTGATTGACGAATGCGCGCAGACCAGAACGCATGTGTGCCATTTCAGGCCCAAGCCGGAGGAGACGCCAGCGACGTGCCTACACGGCCAGGAGCGCGGCTTAGAGAACACCGCACACCCGACCAGCTAGGGTGGCTGCCCCGTTCGGAGGGAGGCCTTGGAGAGAAAGTGGCAGGTGAGTCGACCACACGTCACTGCGTCCCGCACAACAGCTACTCAGGCACGCACGCACACACCACCGACAAGTTTACTGTCTGGTGAGTGCATAGGCTGATGCGGGTATTTACTTTATTTATTCTCCTAGCCACGTAATGATGATATATATATATATATATATATATACGGGGGCCTGTCCGATTACCCGGGATGGTAATAATTATATACGTATTCGTCATTAAAATAATTCCCAGCACTCCTGGCGGCCACCGTTTGAACTACACTCCCCGGTGCTAGCCCACCCTGCAGGTGACGTGTGAACTAACACACACATAATGGTTGCGTTAATACCACCACTCTTAGCTGCGAGCGGTAGAGCTTAACACACTTTGGTGGCGGGCGCGAGAAGTAAAGATGTTTGCCTACAGCATACGACTGGCGGCAGCGGGCTCGGTAATTAAAGATGGGGGACGTAAAAAGCAAGAGAGAAAAAGTTAAGGAGACGAGAAGGAATATGAGAAAACACAAAGGGATAGAGCAGACGAGAGAGAACGGGTGTGGGTGAGAGAGACTGGAAGGAATGAGAGAAGTTGCATGACAGGGCAATGAACTCGAACATTCTTCAGACAATATGGATGGTTCTGGCATGGAATGACAGAACGTGCTTGTAAATGATTGCACAATCCGGCGGGAATTTGTACAATTTCCGCCGGATTCCGTCGGATTGTGCAAAGTGCATTTTTTACCAGGAAATTTTTCCAGTTTTGAGGGGAATTCGAGAAATGTTTAGGGAGAAAAGGGAAAATTTAGACGTATTTGCGGGGAAAAGGGATTCCAAGAAAAAAAGGGAAAAAGGGAAATCCAAGATGACCGCCGTGGCATGGCGGAACCGCAGCCAGCAGCCAGGCGAACCAGACCACTCCAAAGCATACTACTTACTTGGATGCGTTTTAATTACAAAAATAAACATATGTTAAGAGAGAGTGAAATTCTTTATCTGATAACAGACTTTACATTTGGAATTAAATTATTTAATTTTTTTGCCGTTAACACAGTCTGGCCTTTATGCTTTCCATTTCCACCTTTAAATAATTTGTTTACAACTGATATAGACTAAATTTACATATGCGTGCGTAGGCTATAAGTTTCTTATAATGCAAAAGTGTTTATTTCTTTAAGAAAAGAAAACTATATTCTGGTAAATTATAATAATGTCACAGCTCCCGAGCGCTCACCCAGGTAGTTAATAGCGGTAAACACATTTGAAAGTTTGTTTTCATCAAAGTCTCAAGTTTATTTCTGTTGCGCTAGTAAAGACTTCAGAATGCTAGCGAAAAGTAAGCGGAAGACACATATAGTGAATTTTTCGAATCATCCTTTCAAAAAAAAAAACAGAGAAAGTGGCAAGAAACGTCCGTGTCTTCGGAGTAGTAATTGTTTTGATCTTATTCGTTAGTTAATTGAGTAATATGCATGCCTAATATTGACGCTAAATGCGTATTCTTCATTAATGAAACACACACGCACTATACACTGGAGAGCCAAAAAAAAACTGGTATAGGCGTGCGTATGCAAATAACAGAGCTATGGAACCAATCAGAGTAACGCGATGCGGTCGGCAGCGCCTATATAATACAAGCGTCTGGCAAAGTTGCTAGATCGGTTACTGCTGCTACAATGGCAGGTTATCAAGATTTCAGTTAGTTTGAACATGGTGTTATAGTCGGCGCACGAGAGATGGGACGTAGAATCTCCGAGGTAGCAATAAAATTTGGATTTTCGCGTACGGCCATTTCACGAGTGTGCCGTGAATATCGGGAATCCGGTAAAACATAAAATCTTCGACATCGCTGTGGCCGGAAAAAGATCGTGAACAAACGGGACAAACGACGACTGACGAGAATCATTAAACGTGACAGACGTGTAACCCTTTCTCAAATTGGGGCAGATTTCAATACTGAGGCATCAACAAGTGCCAGCGTGCGAACTATTCAACGGACCATCACTGATGTGGGCTTTCGGAGCCGAAGGCCCACTCGTGTACCATTGTTGACTGCACGACACAAAGCTTTACGCCTCGCCTGGGCCCGCCAACACCGCCATTGGACTGTTGATGACTGGAAACACGTTGCCTGGTCTGACGAGTCTCGTTTCCAATTGTATCGGGCGGATGGACGTTTACGAGTATGGAGACATCCTCATGAATCCATGGACCCTACATGTCAATAGGGGACTGTTAAAGCTGGTGGAGGCTATGTCATGGTATGGGACGTGTGCAGTTGGCGTGAAATGGGACCCCTGATACGTCGTTATACGACTCTGACAGGTGGCAGATACGTAATCATCCTGTTCGATCACCTGCACCCATTCATGTCCATTGTGCATTCCGACGGACGTGGACAATTCCAGCAGGACAATGCGACACCCCACACGTCGATAGTTGCTACCGAGTAGCTCCAGGAACACTCTTCTGACTTTAGACACTTACATTGGCCACCTAAATCACCAGATATGAACATTATTGAGCATATCTGGGATGCCTTGCAACGTGCTGTCCAGAAGAGATCTCCACCGCCTCGCATTCCTATGGATTTGTGGACTGTCCTGCAGGATTCATGGTGTGAATTGCCTCCTGCATACCTTCAGACATTAGTCGAGTCCATGCCACATCGTCTTGCGGCACTTCTACGTGCTCGTGGGGGCCCTACACGATATTAGGCAGGTGTACCAGTTTTTTTTTTGGCTCTTCAGTGTATATATACATATATATTAGACCCAGCATAACGTCAGAAACTTTCAGGTAAGCTTGTTTTCGCTCCATGAACAGCGGATTGGGGGCCGTTTATTACGGTAATGGTATAAGGGAGCGTTGAAGCTATGTGGAAAAATAATTCGGAAATGTGTGTTGCATACGGCTATAATGAAAAGTTTGTTGAAGGAAAATCGTTATCTTTTCACATGTAATATTTACTTGTTTAGATAAAGTACTTTTATTTTGCTTATTTTATATCAATGACGTACATTTAATCGGAGATAGCTACTTCGACAAAATAATTACAAATTTGTTACCGTAAAAAAAAAGCTAACTTTCGTATGACAAAGGCACTGTCTATGCACCGACGAACCCATTTTGTTTGCCTCATTCGGCAGTGCTGCGAACATTGCCGGAGCTGGGTCTATGATATACACAGTGTTCCACAATGTTCTTCGGAGTTTCGATAATTTATTACAAGAAATTTAATTAAAAACTAAGACGAAACAACAATTGGGCGTAACAGGAACTCAAACAATAAGTCTACATGTGTTTCAGAGGTACACCTCGGTTGACACTGCACGCGTCGACACGATGTTCCAGTTCTTGCCATAAACTTCCCAACAAGGGTTGATGGTGGTGTTCGCGGGTAGTATGTTGGCAAACATGATACTGGCCGTGTTACGACGTACGTTCTATCAACGCCCTGGTATCTATTGTTTCAAGTAGCGACGGACTTCGTAATATAAGTGGTCTGAACTACCATCCTGCTGAAGAAAGACGAAAAAAAAAACCCAGATGTTAGAAAAAATGTTTCTGTTGTAGCTAAAATTTTACAGGCTTTTTTTCTTTTTCTTTTGTTTTTATTGTGGACAAATACACGTGAACACTGATCATACAATTGTCAGAATTTACTTTTTCCGATAACGTTTTTCGTTATTTTTGTTTAGTGTGGGCCTATTACAATTCAGCTAAACTGAAAAAATTACTTCCGTGCACTCTAAAACAGACATTCTATTTTTTAGTAATTAATTATTGCAGCAAATGTTTATTTAATACTGCCGTATTTTAAAAACGCATATTTCGCTACAATTTTTTTTTCGAACGGTCTTCTAAATATGTTTCTAAAGAGAGAACCGGATAGTGCACTGCAAATCACACAATTAAACTGATGTAAGAGCGCGGATATGCCAGACGCATGGTCACGGCGTGAATCTGACTTTTAATGATATACGCCTTTTTCAGCCACGGACCCCTAGGGAATCAAGCACAATTTGCAAGGTCCCCCTTAATTAAAAAAACAGCAAAAAATTTCGGACCATTAATTTTAGTACTACAAATACAAAAAAAAATACTTTTTTTTATTTAAAAAAAATGCGTTAATGTGAAGGTTGGTGTTGCTTTTTTGCAACTAAATTAGTGATATTCGGGTTGATGTTACTACTAAGTTGCAATCTCAAATCGGATTCCACTTGCAATCTGTTCAGTCACGGCCCGCACTCATTTATTTCACTCACTTCAGTCAGTCTCGCACACCGCCCGCTGGCGCACGTTCGTCGTGCTAAGTAAGCCTAGCGATTACGAGACTTTTGGTGGCATTTATTTATTATTGTTAAATCGCGGACCCCCAGAGGTCCGCGGACCCCAGGTTAAGAAACACTGACTATGCCATAGTGAAAGTATGTAAGAAGGTCCAGAAAATTTGAGGTTTGGGCCAAACAAATTTCAAGAAATACAAATTAAAAAAATTATTAATACTAAAAACGCAAATTTTGTCCATTTGGCTAAGCTATGTCATAAAAATAAACGCCTTCAAGTGTTTGCTTAACTGAACTCCAATCAAACCGGATTCAACTTAGTTCAGGGTTTGAAAAGAGGTAGAAAAACAATGTTAGAGCTCTTTTTCTCTCCCATCACGTTACGGGGGACAAGCGATAAGTTGTTACGTTGTTCTAACCTATAATCAACAGTATTTTGTAATGCAACATCATGATCGTACTTTAGCTGTATTCCGTTTAAATTACCATGTTTGATATATTTGGACAGTAAAATAAATCTTTGTAATTAAATGCAATTTCAGATTAAACGACCAGAACTGATTTGCGGTCAACTGAGCACTTTTTAAATCAATCTATGAAAAATGTCCCTGTCACTATATAACTGCTTGTAATTTAACGGACACGCCTACTGGCACGCTCCCAGTAAAGTTGGCAGCGACGTGGAAAGTATTTACATGTTGTAACGTCATGTGAAAGATGCGATGCTTAAGTTCGTTGGCAATTAATTTGTTAAAATTTAGTTTCTGCCGTTTTTTTATGTGCCTAAAATTAAAAATTCGCAATTTTAATAGCATATTTACGTTCCTAAAGCCGTCACATTTAATCGACGGATGGTTTAAGCTGTAAGGTCCATGTTATGTTAATTCTAAAAATGACGGAAGTCCGCTCTCAAGACCTCGCGAAGGTTTATTCTACTCAGGCTGGGGAGCTCAATGCTTTTAGTTTGACAACTAAAATTTTTCGCCACTAGGTAAGCGCTAGTGTCGCTTGTGTACCGGATTGTCTCTATTTTCTATATTAAACAACAAAATAATTGCAATAATCATAAATATAAAATAACTTCTTAACTAAGTAAAGTTTTTCTTTTTTTTATTATTCGCGTAGTTTAAAATGTTAATTTTAAGTGACCTCTTTGGAACACTGCGCATCTAGTGGTGGAAATTTTCCCTATGCCAAACTCTCTCATAAGAAAACTCGTTTTGTTCCTAACCTGGGTAGGATTAACCTTAACCTCGCTGTTTATAGCCACCAAGATCTCTTCACTCACTCACTCATGGCGGAAGGATGCGAAATGGGGGGTGAAGTAGATCCTAAGTAGGAGTTTCAAAAGAGTCGGTTAACCGCGAACAACCTTTAGTTCCTTGCATGATTGTGCGATTTTTGCTTTCGGTTTCGATTATCAACCATTATTGTCAGTTCTATGATGTCGTAGATGTCAAGCTGGTAACCAACCAGAGAAAGGTTGGATTCGTTTACATTACTCGTACTACAGTTCAAAATGAACTTAATCTAGCTGCTCCATGCATATACAAAGTATTCATTATTTTACCCAAAGAGAGAAGGTTACATATCACTACGTCATCGAAAATAGTCCTACTATAGGCTGTTCAAGGTAAAGTGAGCACTTTCGAGGCCTTAGTTACTTTCTTATCTCAGCCATTTTTTTTATCGTTTAACCACGTTTTAAAATAAATATTGCCATGTATGTTATAAAAACTGTGTGTAGATTCCACTGCACTCGGGAAGTTAACGTCTAAGGTTAAAATAAAAAATTTATTCATTGACTATTATTCCAAATAAGAGGGTTTTCAAAAGTACTTACTTTACCGTGAATAGCCTATAACGTTCTGTATCCATTAAATGCCAAACAGCTGTGAGACTGCTTGATATTTGGAAAACAGCACATGCAAATTACTACCCATTTAATAGCCAAGGTAACACTGGTTAAATTTCCTCTGCGATGCATTTAGAGAGTGGGTAATATTTTTATTCACTTTCGTCTTCCCAGAAGGGAGCACGCCACTTTGCACCTGAATTACTCCGGCGATGATGTGTTTTAAACGCGTTAAATATAACTGTACTACGAGTATATTGCTGGAGGCATTAATTTTATTAGAAGCTTAGAATAACAAATATTCACGTACTTAACAAAGAAATTGATATAACGGATGTCCGTAAGGGTGGTCTATGTTTGAGACCCGAAAATGTTTTAGTTTTTTAAAAGAATGTGGCTGTTCCATGAATAACATTCTTGATTATTTATTGTTTCTCCGGAATGCCTTATAATAATTATTTTTAAAAAAATTATAAACACTAACTAAAATTCTAAATGACAAAATGTTTACAGTTAAACCTGAACTGGAAGCGACTCCACAGTTAGTTCCGCTCGATAGAGGCACGTTCGCCAGTGTCAGCATTATTGGGACGCGTGGATCGATGCAATACGCGGCCATGCGGTAGTGTTAATGGACGTACCGTGTAAGCATAAAATCGGCATTAACTGCCGTCATTTAACGCGAAAACAGTGCCAACAATTTTTTTTTTTATCGCCTTTCAGATATGTAGTTTATGCCGAAGTTGCAGGGGACATTCCGAACATGACTTTGGAGGAAGTTAATTATTTTTATCTTCATAAACGGCCTTGTATTCTGCATGCCGTTAGGCTAGCCTGGGGAAGGCATGCACGCTGTATATTAAGTTAAGTTTAAAGACAGAGACGGATATTCAACCCCGTAACTAAGTTATCGGATAGGCCATCCTAACTAACCTCGGAAACGGAAGATGCCTCACGAAGTCTGCGATCGCGCTGTCGGTAGAGTGAAGTCTCAGCAAGAGGGATGTGCTCGTGATCGTTGGCTCCGTAGAGGGGGGTCCCCTTGGAATGGACCCCAGGGATCCTCTGTGCTGATAGAGGTCGACAATTTTTTTTTGTGGGGGTTTCGCGGAGGACGGTGCCTGTGCCCCTCTGCCTGCGATACTACACCACCTCGAGATGCGTGACGGAGAGGATTTCGCTGAGATCGATCACGAGGCTCTCTCGAACCCGCGTCAGGAGCTTGAATATCGATACGGTTGTTGCTTACACCACTTAATTTACTTGCATCGAACTTCGTCAACAGGTCGCTCATGATTAAAGGCTGTTCACGGTAAAGTGAGCACTTCTGACATAAACCTTTGAAAAATGTCACTCCCCCTTACCAGCATCTACTTTAACGGGCACGCCGACTGGCGTGTTGCCTTATAAAGTTGGTAACGACGGAAAGAAAGTAGTTCCATGTCTTAGCGTTGAGTTAAAAGTGTCACGGAAAAAAATTGAGAAGACTGAAATTATTTGTTTCACTTTCTGTATTTGATATGCACATAAACGTAAGAATTAGCAAAATGGTAAAATACAGTATATTCTCTTCTAATGGTTTTACAGTTTCACTTGACTTGCGCATGAATAAAGTGATCAGGCCAATGTCAATGTCAATTTTACATATGGCGTAAGTATACGGAATGTGCATACAAGTAGATCTTAAGTAGGGGTTTCAAAAGTGCTCACTTTACCGTGAACAGCCTTTAACTGATTATATATATTTTTTAAATTCATTATTCCAAAAAAAAAACCTAGCTATAAAAGCAGATATTTAAATACAACCACACTGGCATAGTACAGCTATATAGACAGTATATAGTATTTAAATGTCTCAACGTCCTATTAAAACTATAGTACTTATCAATGAGTAAAAATTGAAATAAGTTTTTCTTTGCATACACGTTACAATTAGAATCGTAATCGTGCGAGCTGGCGCAGCGGTAAACCACTGGACTCGCATTCGAGAGGAGCCGTGTTCGATTCCCAGTCCTTCCTGATTTCAGTCTTGCATGGTTTTCCGAAACCACTCCAGATGAATGCTGGGACGGATCCTTAATACATGTCTTGGCCGATTCCTCCCCCGTTTCTGCTTCTTCGAGCAACTTGACGAGACATTAAGCCCTTCCTATAACCCGAATTGGTGAAATTGTGACGTATTGTTTCAAACAATATCAACACTGGTCAACACATGCCCTCAACACTGGCTCACAAATCGACGTAGGGAATGTTAAAAAATCACGCGTTAGAATAGCGACGTGCCGTTTGCTTACGTTTTGTTTTACAACAAACCCGTTCTTTTACAATAACAAAAATTAATCACTTTGTGCGTAACTCGAATACAACGTAGTTGCATTACAGTTCGTTCACAAGAAGTTCACCAACATCTTAAAGCACTTACTTGGGTCAAATTGAGCTAACCTTAGTCGGAGGCACGTTTCACGAACAGTTATGATGAGAAAATAGCACTTAAATTTTAGAACACAGAATTAGCAACTGCGGAACTTGCATACACACTCTACCTCATGTTCATTCTACGCGCCGAACCGTATAAGCCAATTGGGTTAAAGGAAATGTTCATTTTTATATGCGGCTGAGGATACACATTAAATGTGTCTGAATGAAGAAAGCAAGCACTGCCTTCAAAAGTGCGCAGTCGCTTGCGAACTTGTTAAAAGAACATTCACTATACATGAATGGAATGTTTTAAATGCAGTTCACGGTAAACTGAGCACAATTGTGAAGACCCTGCTTAAGATCTACTCGTATGCATATTGCGTATTCTTCCTGTGCGCATACAAGTCACTGTGGCCGTTAAAATGCGTGCAGGTAGGAGGCAGTGGCGATTTTTCCAACGTAGATTTCAATACTGCTCACTTTACCGTGGACAGTTACCAGACTCCGAACCGGGTGAAAAAGGTTCGATTCGATATGGAAAAGAACAAAAAGAACTCTGCAAGGGGCAACGTCGACGTCCGCACAGCAGTGTGCCGGTGATAAGGGAATCGTGCGAGGAGAAATATCTTGAAAAATAGTACGATGGCACTACGGTACTTTTTGTTATTTTGGGGCGACATTGCAGACGGAACTCGACGGCAATGGCTACTCTTCCTGTCAGCTGCGTCCCATCTTGAGGCGGTTGGCCGAGGGGAGGGCTGGTTGGGGCCTCCGTTGAAAATAGTGAGTCCAGACTTAATTTATACATTTTTTTTGCGGGAAGGGAGAGGATTCCAGAAGGTCTGAGGGTATATAATAACCGAAGGAAAGTTTTAAAACCATANAATGGTTAATTTCTTACTCATTATTTTTCTTTCCGGCTTTGCGTGTCTCTAATACCATGGCTCTTAATTTCACTTTTACCGACTGTAAATCTATCCTGTTAATTATCTCTCTAATTTTTTTCCCTCGTGCAGTTGTAACGTGCCTCTGGTTATGAGGGCCTCGGTAGGATTTTCAACCTCCCAGCCCTGCACTGTCCGCCCCTGGGTTGGCCCAACTCTGACAGGATGAGTCCCTCCTTCCAATATGTCCCAAGCCTCTCTCCTCACTTAGTTATCCAAGTTTCAATTTCATCCGAGGCTCATTACAAACATTAACTTTCCGTTTTTAATGAAAATTTCTCTTTTTTTCAATTCGTTATTAATTTAGTTTTTATTCTTGCTCTGTTTTTCTCTATCGTCTAAATATCTTCCACCCGTAGCTCTTTATTTTGCTTAAATACAAGTTGAGTAGAAAAGAATACCCCAACTTTGAAGGTATATAACATCAAAACCAAACCACCTACAACCTTGATTGACCAATCAAATGAACCGTGGAACCGTGAAGTTTGTTTGCCATACATTCATAAATGTTCAACGTGACCACCACGAGCGGCCCGAACGACATCTACGCGATAATCAAACTCGTTCCACACTCTTGTCAGCATGTTCGGGGTTACGGTTTGGATGGCGTTCATAATTCTCGTTTTGAGGTCGTCAGTGTTAGCCGGCAATGGTGGACGAAGCACTTGATCCTTTATGTACTCCCATAGAAAGAAATGGCACGGGCTAAGATCCGGGCTTCTTGGAGGCCAGTGATGAAGAGCCAGGTCACCAGCTGCTGCTCGACCAATCCAGCGTTGCGGCAACGTCTCGTTCAGGTATCCGCAAACAGCTAGGTGCCAATGGGGTGGCGCACCATCCTGCTGGAAGATAAAGTCCACCGCCGCCTCTTCTAACTGAGGAAACAACCACTCTGTAAGCATCCCCAAATAAGAGATTCCCCCATAGTGAAAGTGTTTTGCACTGTATCCAAAGACACGGTTTTCGGCCCTTTCTTTTTTCACGAGCCCACTGTTACTGGAATCCCTTATTTGGACATGCTTACAGAGTTTATAATTACGTGAACGCCTACGAGGCGTTCTGTTGTCTCGCCAGTTGCTGTTGCCTGCAAGATCTGCAACCAGCGCATCTCGCAGGCTTCAATTATTGCTATTCTGTCGTGTCGCATTCTCAACGCAATCCGATGATAACCACCTGCGTTTGTGAACATGGGTTTACGAACAACGTATTACTATTTTCTTCGTTTCGACCACCGCTATAATTTCCGCCAGTTTATTTAGAATAATGCTCGGTATACGACTGCGACGTTTTAAAAGGTGCTCTTCGTAATAAATAATTAAAACAGCAAAGTTTTTAGTAGTTTTGAAATAAAAGGACGGATTTCTGGAGCTAGATATGTGTCTTTGAGTCGTAGGCGTAGAGTGAGTATAGGGTAGAGTGATCTTGCTGGTTGCGAAAATCCTAACACTGTTTCCCAAAACTGAACTGCTTTGTTGCCAACACGACTATCATAAACGACATGGATGGGATTTGAAGTTATTTATGTAAACAAGTGCTTTGACATGTTTGTATACTACCAGCAAGAAACAACCCCGAGAGAGAAAAAGTACAGTAAATGAAGTAAACAAAAATACACATTTCTTCATAGCTACTAAACTAAATTTTTGTGTCTTTTCGGCAATGTATATTTCTTCGTTGCAAGCATGGGGCCTCCTTAGCGTAGGCAAGGAATACAAGAGAGACTTCAAGAATCACATCAACTATGTGGCACAAGACAGATGCCCGTGTTTCTTTCCAACAGTTTTGAATTCCATTCAATTTTTTTCTGTGCTGCTTTAGGCGATCCTCGAGCAGTGCTAGAAGTATCATCCCTTAGCACTGCTGGAGAAAATACCTTACCTTACCTTTATTGTTAGAATGTTTACCATACTAAATGTTTTAAATGCAGGAGGAAATGTTTTGCAGAAAAAAGTTAAATACGAAAAAATAACAGTACTGAGGGCTGCAAGAGGAATTGAATATCAATTAACATTCTTGAAAATTAAACTCAGTAAGCTTATTTCTAATCAAATAATTTTGCGACTTTGTATTTTTATGTTTTGTTGTATCAAATTGCAAAGTTTGTAACAAATGCCCTTCAGTTCACGTAACTGATTAAATTAATTTAATTTATAAAATAAGTTACTGGGTCTCTAAAGTTGAGATAATAATACCGACTATTTATGTGCAATTTCGCACAAACCATTCTCTACGTAGATTTTAGCCACGTTAAGCAACTGTTATTTAATCGCTCGTTCAGAAAATGCCGGATGTTTTCACGTTTCGTGATCTTTCTAGATAATATGTCCATGCAATCCACAGAAAACCGATCTGGAGAGTACGATTGCCATTAAAAATAGAAAGATGAATACAGAAGAGTGTTTACATTTTTAACTAACATATATTTGTTATCACATTTCAATAACACTTGACATAACAAATAGTTCTCGTAAGAGAAGAAATATTGTGAAAGCTGCCCCAGTATATGAAAGAGGATGACATATAGGCCTACAACTATTTGTGTACTGATGACTATGTAGTATAATTTATACATAAGAGTTACCGCGGTGGTGTAGAGGTTAGACTACTTGCCTTCCACCTAGACGAACCGGGTTCGATTCCCGGCGGGGACGCTCCCGGATTTTCGCATGTGTGTATCGTACCGGACGATGCCTCTGGTCGGTGGGTCTTCTCGGAGATCTCCCGTTTTCCCAGCCCTTTCATTCCGGCGCTGCTCCACATTCCCCTCGCTTCACCCTCAAGGTCTCTCAGTTAAGAGCCACCTAAATCTCTTCACTCACTCACTTGTTAAGTCACTGAAACTACCATTATCTTAGACCATATTCTTTTCAAGTCCAGTAGGGTTCTGGAATTATCCAGCCTTCTGTAGAAAAAATTGCTATACTGGCTCCACCTGTCTCCCGTTCTGTTGAAAATGCATACGTACTTGTTTTTCAGGAAGGGTCGGCATGGATGAAATGAGAGGAGGCTGGTTTCATGTAAAGCCAGCTGCACTACCCCGAGAGGCAGATTTTTAATTCCCGTTCGGTCTAGAAACTGGGCGATGTGAGATGAGAAAGGGATGGAGCAAGGACAGAATAAAGACTAGGAAATAAAAAACGCGAGCAGTGCACACGAATAAAGCTATTTAAAACACTGATGCACAGACAGCAGGTAGGAAATACCTAGCTGCGTGGACGGTGACTTCGCTCCTAACTATAACCTCCTCCCCCAGACTATTATATATTTTTCTATATTTTTCATATTTTTTTCCGAAGAAATTGTTATTAGACATAATCTATCTATACTGCAGTAACAGAAAAAAGACATAATATTGTTTTTAGAATTTTTGACATACTCTGTAATTTTTAACGTTTATATATTTTATTCTGTGGAATGGTATAGATTATTTCAGTGCCTTCAATATAAACCTGTATGCAATTTGTAAAAACGTTACAGTGCTATTTGCAAACAGGTCTAGTGCTGAACTATGTTCGCGTCAAAATAAACCAATAAAATAAAAAAGCCTCCACCTTACACTGTTATTGTGAGAGTAATCCCACCATGAACTCCCGATTCATCGTAGTTTGGAGATGGCTAAAGAGTAATGTTGGAATTTTTCCTTTAGTTTCAGTAGCAGGAGTGGGAACCGCCCAAAAAATCACGCCGACACAGACCGTATGTAATGGTCATCTTTATTATTCATTTGTGATAGCAAAATCACACAGCTGCCCATGGTAACTGGCAATATACGCTGTGCCCGCAACCCTAGTAATTGCTTGCTGCGAAGTAGAAAATACGTGATCATAAGAAAGCTTCCGTCTGATTCTGTATTTATGACAGTGGCTTCCGCAAGCGAATAGTAGAGTAGAAGTGTATTCCCCGGGATTCTGAAAGGAGAGAACTCAGGACGAGAGTTGCGATTATCATTCACTTTCCCGGATATCGGCAGTCCACTTACGTGACCATCGCTAGACGGGCGTAGCGAAGTTGACTATGGGCAGATGACCAACACACTTTGTGCCATGTGTTATGAAGTGACCGGGCCTTAGCTGAACGGCCTGCCAGATCACACCTTCAAACATTGAACCAGGGCACGAGCGTGATTGCAATAACACCTTGCGGAAGATAGTTGCAGAAATCCCCTCCACCGGCCAGTAAATGGGGCCGAAAATATTAAACAACGCACCCGATATAGGCCAACGTAACACTGGGAGCGAGGTCTTTTGTCATCGGGGCAGCGAACCAAGAATACATGGAGATAGGTGTGTCCGGCCGTCGTTAACCGCCTCCTAGAATCAGCCTCTGGCAACATGAAGAAGGTGGGGACTTTCCAATTAGATTGTAATAGTAATGGCGTTAGGTAATAATACTTAATATAATTAATTAGTATTTTGGTATTCTATCTAAGTCCCCCCGATCAATAGTCACGTAAATCGTTATTGTAAAATCCTAATGTTCAATAAACTCCATCTTATACTGTTGTGTTCTACCTAATCATGACTTTTTTATTATTTAGGTACGCCCATAACCCCTTTCAGGTATTAATTGGCATTAAAAGTAAATTCGTAATAATGGTGGAGGCTTGGTTACTCCCCACCCTCTCGCTGCCTTGCATCAGCTTCTCTACCATCCACCCCCATTTCAATAAATTTCCCACCCACCCACGCTATTTTCCGTAGAAATAATAACAAAATTTCAGCCACGTCAACTTTTAAAATTAAAACTTTTAGCTTTTAGGTAGCAGTATAATCAAAATAATGTCATAATATCTACTTTTAAAATGTATTAGGTTTAAATATAAATGTACCTTTTACAGCCCAATAACTAAACTTACAAAGTCATTATTTGAAACCTAAATAACAAACGATATTAATATTTAAAGAATTAGGGTATGAACCGCAAGTCTCTAGTTGCGTATATATAATTGTAAACAATTTACATCAGCAATACCATTCTAGTAATATAAATTAAGATATAGATTACCTGTTTGCGCTGGATGTAGTTAATTGAAATTAAACTATTACTGTGATAGTAATTCATAATCGTGTGACAATTTCCATTCAATTAACCTTCAACTAATATTAATTTAATAAATTATATACAAGACATAACAATATAGTGCACAGATAAAGGTATAGGATTTTATTATGCTCTCACATCAGTCAACATATCTTTAAGACAAATGCATAGAAATAGGGTATGCCAGTTAACTATGAGATTTTTTGTACGCTGAAAGAAAGCCCGTATTACGTTATTAGTTGCCATATGGAAGGAAGAGTAGTAGCGGCTACGTCTCACGCGACAAGACTCAGTTACAAAGTGCCGAGACGACACATTCCCGCATCAGCACTTCCCCGCGGCTCGAGCGCTGCTGTGTTGCGAAAAGGCGTGCCAGCATGCGTCACGCAAATGTTTCCCCTCGCCTACTTTAAACGTTGTTTGTATTATTCTAGTTTTAAGTTGCTCATACTCCCAATACTCTCATACACTTCCCACAATCCATTGCCACACGGACACGGGGCAGAATGAATTCCATTGGGTTCACGCAGTTTTGTGATCCGAGGACACAGCCAATCCTCGTGGCCTTCCGGCTTGCGAGACACACGCCCTGCCAGTCATGCCGCATTGTTTGATGCGCAGACTGCTAAACCTGACGCGAGAAGGAATAATTGTGTGCAATTTCAAGGGTATTTATATAAATGGGAATAGTGCCCGGGACACACCCACTTCGACTGTGACCGTCCGTTCACGGTTTACCCACATCCACCCAACTGTCAGGAGTTCTTACTCAGGAGGTCAAACCTTACGTTTCACGTGAGACGCGGAGCAATTTTTGGGCCTCTGGCGGAGTTGTGACCCGACCAGAGTGGCCTGTTTTCTGTGCTACACTAGCCTTGAAAGAGTTCAGGCAATAGGGGCGCAATCTGGATGCGTTGGATTTTTGCTGTGGGTCCGTTCTATACTACACAGTACTTTGAAAGTATACCACGAGGGTACTTTCGTTTTTGATCTCCCTGGTGTAAATCGTTGAGTGCAGATTTCCCTAATCCCCGTATGCTACCCCTTTGTGTGGAAGTAGAATTGTAATTAGTACCTACTTAATTATTTTATGTGTTCCATTCCTCTCTACTATCTTCTATTTGCATAATCAGTGTCATAATGTTTAACTTATACTATGTATTGATGTCCCTTGACCTTGATAATATTTTATTTGTGTGCGAAAGTACTATTATAGTTACTCTTTAACTATGCCCTCTTCTCCTCTTTATTACTATCTTAACTTTTTAATAATCAATATAATTATGTTCTACTTATACTATGTGTTTGTGTCCAGCGTACTTATTAACATTTTAATCATTAAGAGCTTTATGCGTGCGCACAGCTAACTACAATACATTATTTTCATAGAAAAAAATTTGTATGAAAACAGATACGAGCATAACCGTCCACATTTGTAGACATTAACTAAGAACTGGATCAAAAACAATAACGTAACTATAAAGTTGCAACATAAGTTAGCATCCACACACTGCCCGAGAGAATAATTGACAAAGACAGTTTAGAAATAAATTAGATTTAACTCACGTTTAAATACCTAAGCTTCCAAGGTCGGATACACCCAGAAATATAATAAAAAACAGAATTAAAATCACAATTTAATTTTAAATAACCATAATCTGCATAAACTATTAGGGCCCTCTTATTTATTTAAAGCAAAAATGTTATATAAGCTGTTTCGACAAACTGTGAAGGCATTCTGTTAATGAATTTCCTTGAAAGTTTCAGATCAAGGGTACCGCACGTCCCATGTCTACAGCAACCAGCAGTGACGTCACAACAAACCCTCCTCATGTAAAGATCCTCCGGAGGTCGGCGCAAGCAACGCCCACGAGAATACCTGTCCTGACGTCACGCGCAACAACCTTAGCACCGCGCTCACAGCCCTCAGCACCACCTTTTACCGCAACTCGCGAGCCAGACGTAAGAGTATTTACAGGTAACCAGCGTTCCACACTGCACCCTGCAGGTAACAGCAACACGCACGTAACAAACTTTTACTTTACTCAAAAGCTCCAACATGACACAAATCATCAATTAAATGAAAATATAATATCATAACTCACAGGAGGCCTCCAGTAGGTACCAATCTTTGCACACTATATAGTATGACTGAAGAGAAAAAAAACTTACAAACTAATTTTCCATTTTTACAGAATTTGCAATTTTGTTCCTTGCAACAACACATATTACGTGCACCTAGAATAAAACAATATATATTGCAATGATTGTAACAATATCAGTACAAAAAATAATAATTTTTCAAATACTGTCAACTTAATAACGGTTACGAATGGAATACTGTATTATATACGTAACTTTCAAAACATAAAGACGTCTCACATACAATATCACATTGAAGAACGGCCAAGTAGAAAAATTATGATGTTATTAAGATGTAAATTTTGACATTAGTAGTAATGACGGTTTTAATTTTGTTTGTAAAATGCAATACGTGTAGATATCATTTTCTTATTATTATTATTATTACTGGTACATTTTATGGTAACAAGACAACATTTCTGTCAAAATTAGTTTTTGCTGTTTTTAAATACTACTAGTATATTTTAAAATACATGTCATAACATTGTTAGTATAATTATACCCTTCTCCCCCTCCC
This sequence comes from Clitarchus hookeri, assembly GCA_002778355.1. NCBI lineage: Eukaryota > Metazoa > Arthropoda > Insecta > Phasmatodea > Phasmatidae > Clitarchus > Clitarchus hookeri. The sequence goes on along the minus strand of NQII01001844.1, from coordinate 69,385 downwards.
TTTTAAGTATTGAAACGTAGTATAAAAGCAGCTGCAACATTTCTTTTCTTTTTGAAAATTATGAAAATTTCAATTACTAATTAAATAATATTCTACGTTTTTATACCATCTCCTCAGGATCCTACCACTGTGACATCACGTACCATTTTAGTATGTAATATTCTCCTATTACATCACTATTTTTGTCAGTGTTCTTAAATGTATTTATTTTCAGCAAGTGCATTATCTGTACAAACAAAACACAATAATTTTTGTAACGGGCAGAGCAGTTAATATTAAGAATTCAAATTCTTTTAAGTTTAAATTATTCTTTTTCGCTATAATTACCAATGTTTTACGTTGTATTGCTGTTTCATTCTCTACAAGAATGAATGTATCAAAAGATCCACGCCACGAAGTGCTTAGGGACTCGTAACTTCAAGAAAGGCTGACGCGTTCTGTCCCACCCGGAGTGGTCTGCCACGCTTTAGCGTGGAAGATACTTTGCACACTCCAGCGGAAATGCAAGTTCAAGGCCCGCAAGGCCACTGCAAACACACAGCACAGCGTTTGTTAGGCCCACCTTGCCCGAGGACTGCACGAAAGCAATTGGCAGTCCCTTATACCTAACTTATCCGTCTACTATAATTACTTTCAAAAATTCCTACCGTAGCGAAGAGGACTTCACCTCGATCCATATTCCTACTGCCAAGCGATGAACCACGCAAATTGAAAATTATCTTCCACTGCCCCCACGGATTCTAGGGCGAGATGAGGGCATCTCGCCCTAGAACATTGGGGGAGATGTTATGAAGTGACCGGACCTTAGCTGAACGGCCTGTCTGATCACACCTTCAAACATTTAACCAGGACACGAGCGTGATTGCAATAACACCTTGCGGAAGACAGTTGCAGGAATCCCCTCCACCGGCCAGTAAACGGGTCCGAAAATATTAAACAACTCACCCGATATAGGCCAACGTAACACCGGGAGCGAGGTATTTTGTCATCGGGCCAGCGAACCAGGAAGACTTGGAGATGGGTGTGTCCGGCCGTCGTTAACCGCCTTCTAGAATCAGCCTCCGGCAACATGAACAAGGTCGGAACTTTCCAGTTAGATTGTAATAGTAATGGCATGAGGTAATAATACTTAATGTAATTAATTAGTATTTTGGTATTCTATCTAAGCTCCCCCGATCAATAGTCACATAAATCGTTATTGTAAAATCCTAATGTTCAATAAGCTCCATCTTATACTGTTGTGTTCTACCTAATCATGGCTCATTTATTATTTAGGTACGCCCATAACCCCTTTCAGGTATGAATTTACATAAAAGTAAATTCATAACACATGGTAACACCCACCCCTCGCCCTCCCTTCCTCTTCCCGCTTGTTTCCACGAAGTAAATCCGCTCTCGATAAGAGTACACGGACACACAAAGCTTTTTCACGCGTTAAAGGCACAGAAGCTAGGAAACGGTACGGGCGACACTAACACGCACGCCGGGCGACTCGTCGCCCTTACGCGCAAGGCGTGCAGTGTTTCCGCCGGTGAGCCGCACTATGCAAATTATATCTGGAAAATCCACAATTGAACTACGTCCGTATGGTTGTACTTTTCTCCTACCTCTTAAGTATCCCGCCTGCCTGCGTCGTTTTTCTCATTTTTTAGGCCGAGAAGCTCGGGAGCTATAAGGGTTACACTGGCACGCATTACAAGCGCGCCATCGCCGCTACGTGCAGGGCTCTGAACTGGTTTGCAGTGGTTTCCCAGTACTACGTGTACCTATGGGACTTTCATCGGTCACCTTACTATTTCTTTCATGAAGAGTCTGCAGCAAAGTTCAATACAGGCTCCTATCGTAGTTTGGCTCGTGTCCAGCTAGCATGTTTTAAGATACGGTGGTCTGAAAAAGCTGCTTTTTAATCTATATTGGAGGGATCCAGAATAATATTTACAGCATGTGTGGTAAGTTAAAAGTACTATTCCTTCCTCGTCTGGGTTATGATGTCTTTTCGTAGGTAAATATACTGGGAGCACGTTTAATAGTTTCGCTCAAAAATCAGGATTTCAAACACTCTGTACCGCAGTTCAAGCGCCAGGCAAGCAAGCTCTAAAAATTCTTTTTTTTTTTTTTGCCATTTCAATAATTTTTTATTTTCAAAAACATTAAATTATACAATGGAATTTTTTTTAAAAATACGGACTTCGATAGTTGTTTTTTTTACCTGTTCTGGCAAAAAATACGTATTACCGGAATATTTATTTAGTGATATATACGTAACCTAGCAAACACAACTACAGAAACAAAAAAAAAATTCAGGACTACCAACTCATGCTGGCGCCTTACGACAGAAGGTCCAAGACTCAGACGGACAACTTACCTCGCTTACCCGGACGTTTATACCGAAGGGGAAGCTGTTTCAACGTCTCGGGACTGGCATCACGCCGCCTCACCCCCCTTCTGCTGGTCTCCGCAAAAAACGCGAGGAGAGCTCCTTGCTGTACTGAAGGATGGCCAGGCCAGCTCCCGAGTGCAGAGGAGGGCGGCCTGGTGCTGCCTACATCGGACCTGCTCTCTTCGCCCACGCCAGGGCGCGCATGCGCACGCCACACGGCCACCCCCCTCCCTTCTAAAATCCCTATAATACACCCCCTTTACAAGGGACTTACATGATGGGTAGAGGGAGGGGGGGTCGAGGAATGACGACGACCCTCCACCTTTCCCATCCGCCGGTGATCAATACGCTACTATAACCGTGCTTGCCAGCAGGAAATACGCTCTGGATTAGGTCGCTCTTAGGTTCGCCCGTGTATTTCTAGACGAGCATGGGACCTACCACTTCGCTTTGTACATGACCTCGAAATCCCATGCACTCACCCCNCTGGCTGTATATTTCGGTGGGTGGGAGGGACGGACACTTAAATGTTTCATTTAAAACCATGTGTTACTTTGTATACTGTTACAACAATATACCTCACGATTTAATTGTTAAGTACCTAATGCAAATGAAATTAAGTGTAAGTTACTTTATTACTGTCAGACTATTAAATATGTGGGAATTTGGTTGGAGGGGGGGGGGGAGCTAAAAAAGACGAATTATTGGGTGGCATATCTTCTCCGTCCTTCTCTAGCACCCTGACTCAAGCAGAGTGCCTTTGTTCACTGGTTGCTGCAAACTCGGAGCCCAGTTTCCTGTTCGACTTAGTTACCGATCAATGTTTGGCATAGTCTTAGAGTCCTGCAAGGAATAACGAATGAAAGGAGGTCCAATGACGGATGTGAAACTACCACATACTTCCATGGCACCTAGCCCTGGCACAGAGTTGCAAAGCGAAGTGACACGCCTCTAGCAATAAAGGGATGTAAAAAGTATCTAAGGCTCGCCACGTGCAAGCCTTATTTCGCACTTAGTACGAATGTCTAAGATGTTAGCGGTATCAAACAGTGAAATTCTAAACCATATAATTACAGGTATAGTAACATGGCGTAAAAGCTGTCTTTCTCATAAACGAACAACACATTGTATTTCTTCCGGGTCACAAAGACACAGACGTATCCAGATTTTTATTTATTTATTTATTGGAGAGAGAGGAGAGTGATCTTGAATACGAACATTGACATATCATCCTAAATATTAAAATGGCCGCAATTTTGAAAGTAAGTGTCCGCCGTGGTAGTAAACTATAAAAGTTAAGTGTCCTTTCTAGGTACTATATGTGCACCGAGTTTGGTGAAATTCGGTTGATGCGTTCAAAAATTGAAAGGGGGACACACACACAGGGTCTTGGGTCAAGAGGTTTGAGTCTTGGATTTTGAGTCAAGGGTCTTGAGTCTTGATTCTTGAGTCTTGAGGCAAGTGTCTTGAATTTTGAGTCTTGAGTCTTGGGTCGTGAGTCTTGGGTCAAGGGTCTTGGGTCTTGGTTCTTAGGTCAAGGGTCTTGAGTCAAGTGTCAAGGGGGTTTTTTTTTTGTGGAATTTGTTGGGATTTTTGGAACTTTTTGGGAATGTTTTTGGAATTTTTTGGGATTGTGGTCAATGGTCAACGGGGTCAGGGTCAAAGTTATCGACATCTAACATGGCTGACGAGATGGACACTGACCAACCTGGCGAGGGAAGGTCGTGTCAGGAGGTTAGTCAATTCACCTTTTATAGAACCCCAAACCTCCTACATGTACATCCTTAAATAATTTTTTTAAATTTTTTTTTATAATTTTTCGGGTTTTATTTTTTTATTTTTTTGCGTTGAAGGCTATTCAATGTCACAGGCATAGAGTCAAGATCACGGGTCAAGATCAAGGTCACCCAGATCCAATATGGCGGTTGGGTGTCGCCACAACATGGCGGCCGGACGACGCCTGGCTCCTACTCCTGAATCCTTAGTGCCCGAACGCAGATAATTATTCCACTTACAGTGTTTAATGTTTCATTGTAGGCCTATACAATTATATTTAAAATGTACGCAGTGCTCCTTCATGTCTGCTTTAAATATATAGATCGGCAAACATTTGAATGCATGGGTTTGATATCGATCCATATATATTTATTACGTCATAGTATTTTCGCATTATAAAAACTATGTTGAGTATTTATTCTAATCCATGATAGAACTCGGACAGTTAGCATAGTTTCAGTATTTCTGTGTTTGTTTCTTTGTAACTTAATGTTTCATAAAAATGACAAATTGTAATACATCTTGTAGATCGTATTATTACAGTTCTCTGTAAGTAGCGAGTTTCATGATTAAAAAATAAAGGTTTATTTTGAATGAAATAATAACAGCTGAATAAAATTTAGTAATTAACTTACAATACTGCGTAAATGGTAAATGAATAGATGAGAATTTGAGTAAACCATCGTTAACTGTGTATAAAAGTTGTGCCAAATTTTTAAACACTTAAATGCGATACACGCATTCTGCTAATGTATATACGTAAAGCATTTAATCGAAGATTATATAATATGCGTGTGTGCATATGCATATATTGTCCATTTGCACAAGTTTTTTCATGGGGTATAAAGTTTTCCAGATTTTTTCATTATGTCTACATATACACACACATACAACTTTTAAGATCGCTAAACCTTTTCCTTTGGTATGAAGCTAGACTTATTTACTTTAAAGAAAACACGCTCGAAGAATGTGTATTTGCTATAAATATTGTAGTATTACCATTAACAAAAACATATAAAGAAACATTCTAATAACAGGAAACCTGTATGTGAATGTAACCCTCTCTTTGAAGTAAACCTATTTTGTATCACTGAAAACCAAACAGCCTCAAAGAAATATTTTTCTTTTCTATACAGAAAGCGTTGTACGGATTTTTATAGCGCATTATTTTTATACTGTTCGTTTATTAATAGCACGATTATGGAAACCAGTCTAAATGGCAGTAAATTTAATGATTTCCAGATGATTGTGAAGAAAATGTTAGTAACTTACTTCAACATTGACAGCGTGCAATTGTAGAGAATTTATTGTGTCATACATGTGGCAAGTACATATATTTAAAGTTCTCCAAATAATCACAGTTAATTACAATTCATCTATAATTAATTAGAATTTAGACTCTCTACTTTAAAGCCATAAAAATAAACGAGATATTACAAAGTTTGCTGTTCAAATGTCGCCAAGTCAATTCCGGCCATGCATACCTATACTTAATTACATGCAGAGCAGTGGTTAGAAAGTCTCTTAAATTATAAACGAATATTAATTCGAAATACAATAGTTGCGGGTAAAAAATAAAACTGAATATATAATAAGATTTGCTTATATGTTGCCTTCACGATTAAGGAATGTCGAGTAGTAGTGCCAGTGTATCGAAGCTCACCAAATTATTAATGTCTTTCACAGTCCTTTATGAAACTGTATGATTTAGAACCGAAAAAAAAATATACGAGGAATACCTTATTCATTAGCCATTACATGCTAAATAACTAACTACATTTCCAGTTAGTTGAAAAATTAATAAAATCAATATGGCAGTTATTCTTAATCCCCTTTCTTTATTAACAAACGGAATGACATTTTCAGTTTGTCACGGCATATTAGACTGCCTATTTTCTCGTCGTTTAAAACTTTACATTTTTAAAAGACAAGTTAAAAAGGCGCTGGAAATACATGCCTTATCTGTGCACCACCTCCTTCCCCAATCCAACTCTCATTTTATATTGAAAAAGAATATTTGTTGTTCTTATAGAACTGGCGACAAACACAGTAGTACGAGTCTGCATCGATCGCCATCTGACCACACTCTGTAATGGCCTTTGTGGCTGAGGAGCCACCACCGCTTTTCATCACTACCGAAGCTCCGAGCGGGGGTAGTTCAGGCCCTGTGAGGGACCCTTGACCACCCAACGGTGTTGTCATTTGTTCATACAGTGGGTTAGGAAAAGGCGAGCCCTTTCCGCTCACTGCATCATACCTATTCGTAGTTCGCAGCTATGTGGTTGAAGAGATTAACGGGTGAGCAAGTAGAAGTGCTCCTCCCCTCCACCCCCTCAAATACCCATGTTCACGTCGAGATACGCCTGCTTCGACTCCACTGCTACCTAGCGCAGATAGCTGAACTACTTGCAGCTAGATCCGGACATTTGTCAGTATCGCTTCCTGCTCTTGACTAGCGTTTCACCTCAAGAGCCGCCCAAATCTCTCCATTCACTCACGCTTCATACACACGGCCTGTTATGCGCAGTTGCGAATTAAAGGTTCGAAAACATGGCGGTAAATTATTGTGCACACGACCCTTGTTCTGTGGTTAATTTTATGCTTCCAATTGTGAACCGAGCTTAACGGTGGCTACGGCAAAGCCCTGCACAAGCTGGGCGCGTCCGTAGAACCCTGATGTGTATCCAGCCCGAAAATAGTCGGTCAAGACCATGGCCTGAAAAGAGCGGGTCAAGACCATGGCCCGAACGAGTACTGCCCGAACAGGTCGGGCCGAAGACCCGAGCAATAATCGGTAGGAGTGTATACGGGCGAACAGGCACAATGTATTTTAAATGGGGGCTGTGCGGCTGAGGTGGTCCTCGGCTCGACTCGGATGTGCTCGCCATTCTTCGGTAGACTAGAGGGTCGTCCATCAACCTCGACTCAGGGATTGCTTAACGTACCCGAAGGTACTCAGCAGTTACCACCACTAAACCTATATACATACCCATCTGTAAATGCGAGCCGGAGGCCGTATTGGTTTTATGGGCACAGGACATGTCAAGCCGAAAATCTTTTATTTTCGTCCGAGTTATCATTTAAAATTAACAGTGAAATCTCATGTATTAAACTGCGCTGAGCGTCAAGCTCTATATTCGTTCCTCAATTCTGTTCCCAAAATCTAATTTCTTAATTTATTTCATTCCTCAATTTATGGTATACTCACTATATTTTCCGTCATTTAGTGCTAGAGTTTTCTGGTAACTTGTATTTTTAGCATTGTTTGCTATAGTGTACTGATGGGGAAAATGTTTAATTTTGATGACGCCACATTGCTCGCTCGTGATTGGCTGTTAGTCACATGACAAATTGGAGTCTGCAGGTATTTAAGGTGGGCAGAGTCATGCATCGTCTCAGGAAGTCCCGTCCCCTCTCTGCTAGTTTTTAACAAACCACTAATAAATAGAATGGTTCATTTCTATCTGTCTCCTGTAGCATTTTCTGTTAATGCATGTAACTATTTCGAATTCCTTCTTGTCGAGAGTGTTTTTACGGTGCCTATACCGATTCCCCCCTCTCTCTCTTCTAAGTTATAGTTTAACTATAGGTGCACTCAGGGATGTAGCCATCGCCCCAATCGCGGCCATGACTGTCGAATCCCTCTCTGCCGTGATGTATGCCTCCTTGCATGAATTCCTTCCTCCTGTAGACGTATGGGGCCTAGTCCTTATATGAATTGAACTCCCACCCCTTCCTCAAACGCAGACTTAACACTTAGAATTTGGATAGGTTAGAAAAAAAATCGCATCATGAAAGTTTTTATTCTAATACGACGGGTGATAGATCATATTCTCTCTCGTGACCTTCGTAAATGTTAGCAACCAACAAAGCCGTCCGGCCACACAAACTAATATCAAGGCCAACCAAATAAGGCCAACCCAATATCAAGGCCAAGTAACCAATCAGACCAGCCAGCCATAAAGGCCGACTGTACATACCAACATGTAAGACCAACCAAACAAAACCGACAACCATAAATACCGACAAATCACACACACTGTTCACATCAGCTAACCATACCAAACAACTCAACAAGAAGTCCCAAAATAAAACCTCAAAATGAAACCTCAAAAATCAGACCTCAAAAAGAAATGTCAAACCAACGTCAAAATGAAATCTCAAAAAGGTACACGCAGCACGACGGAAACACTGCACGCAAGTACAGTGCCTTGCACATAGGAGTGATGGGGCACTAAATGCGTGTGCCAGTGTTGCCCTTATCGCTCTCTTGCTTCTGGGGCTAAAAAGCGCTAGAAAAAATCCAAGTAGGCGGTGCCCTTGGAAATNATGTCAAAAAATAAATCTTAAAATGAAACCTCAATATGGAAATCTCAAAATGAAACTTTAAAAAGAAACGGAAATATAATCCTCAAAAAGAAGCCCCAAAAAGAAATCTCAAAATGAAACTGCAAAACTAAACCTCAAAACGAACTCAGTCAACTGTGTTAATAAATATTTTGCAATAGTAGTAGGAGTAGAATGAGAGAAAAAAAAATTATGTAAATATAAATTTATTTTTTATTACTTTTATTGTATACACTGGATCTTTACAGATTATGTAGAGTACATAATTTTATCATTTGATATAACCCCTTTTCTTCAATTCATTGATGACTGAAGATATTTAATTAATGTGCAGTAGATCTCCACCTTCTTGAAAAGCTATCAAAAGTTTGGGCCTATAAAAAATTTAATTTGGGTCATCGGGAAATGTGTATGCAGTGTACTTGTCTTCTGCATTCTTAATAGAATGATTTGACAGCCGCCTTTAATGGATATGTCTATGTACACCTATGATGCGAAAGTGTTAAATTAATCAACGTTATGTCCTTCCTTGCTGTAAGTGTTTCACACTATCATTAAAATTGTAAGGAAATGCGGGAAATGGATGCTACAACAGGCATCGCTGCACAGCATCACATCACATGTTTCACAGGCCAATGGATTAGCAGTAAACAATAACTAACAGTGATTGTAGTGCCAATATACATTTTAGTGTTTATGTGTATATTATGATAAATTGTGTCAGTCATTTATTTCGGTACCATAGTATGCTACAGCTTGCCCTGCAACTTGACAGATAAAAACATCACACTACAGTCAAGTGCATATTTAATAAATATTTAATTCACTTCAAAGGGCAAATTTATATTTTTGGTACATACCTTCAGTACATACAAGTGTAAATGTATAATTAACAGTGTTCTAAATGCTTGTATTTTTTCTATCATTTATTTCCAGCAGACATTTCAAGGCAAATAAGGGGCCTATTTATCAATTACAGTGAAGGATAATAGGTGGCGTGAACCATGCGTCCACAAGCTCCTTGTGCCCACTCTGACCGTCGCAGTCACATCAACTGCGCCAGCTTCACCGGGCCGCACCAATATAACATCATGCCAAGAGTGCGTAGTGCAGGTTGACAAGAACGGAACTTACACCTTCTTGCCAACAGGTACTATGAGACTCAAGAGACCATCCTACTTTATTTATAATGAGAGGTAATTCTTTTAATAAATTAGTTGGCGATCCGAAACGGTGTTTACCCCAAAGCTACAGCTGTTGGGAGCACGGGCCATTGGTCGTAACGCCGTAGCAACTCGCGCTGCGACATACGATGTAACGCACCACCAAGTGATGTCGACTGGCCTGTCGACCGAAACTGAAGCGCTAAGTGCCCCAAAGTGCGACCAATAGTGCACAGAATTTTTCTAAACATATCACACAACTTCATCTCATTCAAAGCTACAGTCAGGGGTGGGTTTTATTGTATTAAGCGCCATCGAGCATGTCAACCCACACCCCTTTTCCCAGGTGAACTGGTCTATCCCTTCAGGAGACAGCCACCTGGCAATACAAAGACGTCATGGGAAATTAAATACAGAAACTTTTCACAAGAAAGTGTAAAAGTGTATTCAATGTCTATTTATAAGAAGGTAATTGTGTTTTCATAAAGGGACACTGCCTATAAAGGCCTTTATCACAGTAACATTTCATTAATGCGGTGACACTCCCTGTCAACTTCACAACATCCAGATTAACAGACATTTGTTAATCAACAAGGATGTCACCAAAGTGTTTCATTTAATTTATATAATTTTTCACCATTGCAATAATGTTTCATAGTGTGTATGTCATGTTTTAACACTCGATGTTTGACGTCGGTTCACGCGGTCTGTGGTGGAAGCCGACGCCATTCACCCAGTTCACCTCAGCACACGAGTCAGACCAGCATCCTAGTCGTACGCTTTTCGAGCCCCCTCGGTACCATCATTTAGACTGATCTCACTTCATTACAATAGTAATGTAATTAAACAAAACATTTGATTTCTTTTCTGTACCGAGGGGAGTACCACCTCCACTCTCAGCAAAGGGTTTAACGCTACTACGTATCTCCATAACACCATGCTGACTTAGATGATTTTCACGCAAAGATCACCGGCAGACCGTAAGGGCTTGGTCCGTTTCTTTTAGTATTCACGTGACCACTTCCTGAACATGTAATAAATTACGTGAGTAAACAACTTTACAAAATTGAGTGAGTGTTGATACATTGTCCTCCGGGACACATAGCGTGCTACACCCCTTGTAGTACCACCCAAAAATTTTCTAATATATTTCAGGCATACGAGATGGCTACATTCTCGCCACAAGGTTAATATGTGTAAGTAGTGTAATACGAGGGCAAATAAAAAAATAAGTTACACTAACTCACCGCGAGAGTGTGCTGTGTGTCGTGACCTTGGGCAATGCGAAGAAAGGAACAGTAACTGCTGAGACGTCCGATAGGAAGGTTGGTGTGGTTGCCCGTCGTGTTGTGTGTGCAGAGTGGGCTAGGATCAATGGTGCGTCAACTGGATGTTCACTCCAAATTGGAGGTGCGTGCAACGATCAGATTTCTATGGACTAAACGGTTTAATTGCAAGGACATTCATCGTAAAATCACGGCTGTACATGGTGAGAGTGCAATTTCTCGGCCAGGTATTGTAAAGTGGTGTCAGCAATTTGATGCAGGATGCAAGGATATCACGGACGAATATCGCGAAGGCAGGCCCGCAACGTCTAATACCGTTGCAAATGTTGACCGTGTGGATGCGATCATTAGAGAGAATCGGCGCATAAAACTCCAGGAAATTGCCACCATGCTGAACGTTTCGTATGGCAGTGTGGTTCTTCACTGTTCACGAGCACCTTGGATTTCGTAAACTGTGTCAAAGATGGGTCCCACGTCTTCTCACCGATGTTCACAAGTGACAACGTTTCCAATCGTCACTGGCATTTTTGCAATGGTATTCTGGGGAAGGCAACGAGTTTCTGCAGCGAATCATTACAGAGGATGAAACGTGGGTCTACCACTTCACCTCCGAAACATAGAGAACATCGATGGAATGGGTGCACACCTTATCACCAGTGGCCCCAAAGAGCAGAATCTAAATCACTACCATTTTACCCCAAGTGTACACCACGAGTGTAAAATGTGTATTGACGTAATTTCAAATTCTATCAACAGTGAAGTGCAACGACTTCCTTTTGGGGCCTGTGCTCCACCAGTGTCAACCTAAGTTCAGTCCCAATGGGCATCACTTGACTGGGGGGCAATTCAGTTTTGTTTTATTTCTTTATGTGTAGTAAGTGTGGAAGTGTATATGTTTTATTTTCAGCAGTCACAGGGTTTATAGACTCGCATAGACATGCTTTCAGCACGATGTGCACTTAAACCTAACAACACAAAAGTGTGTTGTTATGAATATTTAAGTAGTATATGTAGGTTTTAGAAGAGATAAGTTTTTGTAGAAAAAATCGGAAGATAAATGATAAACTGGAGTAGAGTATAACAGATGTATTTGGATACAAAAAGACATCACTAGAACAGACCGACATGCTATGAGAGCGCCATCATAGACCAGACTAAACAACAGCGTGGCCTTGGACAATAACAGCGACTCTCTGTATAGCCAGGATTAACAATAAATATAGCAGAGGCTAATATTCAATACTCCTCCTTAATCCAGGGATACATACATACTTAACAATAAGTACAAAGGAAAAGACAATGCAAAAGAAAAAAAAAGAAAAACTTAACACATATTAATGCCCTTAACACAACAATCATGCTTAACAGGAGGTAGGGCTTGAGTTATAATATCCGCAACCATTCTATTAGAAGGCAGATATTCAACATTCAAATGATTTGAGTCAACATTCTCTCTAATATAATGGTATTTCACATCAATATGTCTTGTCCTGTTTTGAGACATGGGGTTATACACTAGTTTCTGAGCACTTTGGTTGTCATTGTATAACAAAACAGGTTTGTCAACACCTACTATTTCATTTAGTAGACCTTTAAGGAACTTGGCACCTTTAACAGCATGGCTCATAGCAATATACTCTGCCTCAGTGCTACTGAGAGCAACACACCCTTGCTTCTTTGCTTCCCATGACACGGGACCATTCACCAGTTTAAAAATACAACCACTATATGACCTTCGATCAACAGGGTTGTGTGCCCAATCGGCGTCAGCATACCCAATGATGTTCTTGTCACCTTTGGTAAAACATAAACCTAGGTTTATGGTACCCTTTAAGTACCTCAGTACCCTTTTGGCAGCCTTCCAATGCTCCATCCGGTACCTTGTATTGAACTGACTTAAATAACTAGCCACATAAGCTATATCAGGTCTGTTAGTAACTGCCAAATACATTAAGCAACCAATAAGTGATTGATATGGAACACTAGGAAGTTCCCCTTCACTATCCACATCAATGAACTTACACTTATACTCTAATGGAGTGCTCACAATCTTGGCATCTTCCATTTCAAACCTTTTTAATATTTCTGCAATAAATTGAGACTGATTAACTTTTAATCCATTTTCACTTCTCTCGAAATTCATTCCCAGACAATATTTTATTTCACCCAAGTCCTTGATACTAAATTTACTGTTGAGATTTTCCTTGAGCTTATATTTTTCCATATTATTGTTGGAAAAAACTATGAAATCATCAACATACAAAGCATCAAACTTTGACTTGATAAAACCAAGTTTTAACGATACTTCTTCAATCTTCTTAAACCAAACTCTGGCCGACTGTTTAAGACCATAAATAGATTTCTTTAATAAACAAACTTTATTTTTGCTATTTCTGTCAATTAAACCCTCAGGTTGATTCATATAAACTGTTTCATTGAGTTCACCATGCAGAAATGCTGTATCAACATCTAAATGTTCGATACTCAGACCTAGATTCACTGAAAGAGCTAGCAGCAGTCTCAGAGAATCTCTGGGGTTTAACAGGAAAATAGGTCTCCAGAAAATCAACCCCATATTGCTGTGTAAATCCTTTCGCTACAAGCATGGCTTTATAATTTTTAAAGCCTTGTGCTGGTTTGATTTTGTAAACCCATCTACATTCTACAATATTACAATTATTTGGTTTATCCACCAAAACCCACGTATTATTCCTTATCAAAGCACTATATTTACTTTGCATAGCACACTTCCACTCGACACTTTCACTGCACCACATAGCTTCACCATATGAAGGTGGCTCACTGACACATAAATAAGAAAGATGATCAGGATATATCTTCGGTTTGCGCTGTCGCTCTGGATACCTTCGTTGAAAGTTGTCCTTGAGTCCTCTCTCAGCATTCTCTGGCGTATGAACAACCTCTGCGTTGTTATCCTCAATACTGTCCAAGGAGTTGCCCACTCTGCTGTCATCTGGGGGAAGGTCCTCAAATCCATAGAAGTCCGAGGACTCAGATGAGGGCAAGGACTCATCACACTCATCACCCACTATAACACCCTCCACTGGTAGTACAGGAGGTTTCTCAATGTTGTGTGTTTTATCATCAGCAGATGCTGGGCCCCTTGATCCGCCTTTTGGAATGTCAGATTCCATAAACTCTACATCTGTAGCAATAGTTACCCTTCCAGGTCTTCTCGGGTCATAGAGACGATAACCCTTTGTTCCCTATGGATAGCCAACCATGATGTACTCCTGAGCTCTGGCCTCCCATTTCTTTCTGTTATGCTTGGGAGTAGGTGCATAAGCCTTTAACCCAAAGGTTCTGAGGTGTGTCAGGTCAACTCTTGACCCAGTCCAAGCCTCTTCGGGAGTTGNACCATGATGTACTCCTGAGCTCTGGCCTCCCATTTTCTTCTGTTATGCTTGGGAGTAGGTGCATAAGCCTTTAACCCAAAGGTTCTGAGGTGTGTCAGGTCAACTCTTGACCCAGTCCAAGCCTCTTCGGGAGTTGCTCCAACAACCGCTGCAGTCGGTGATCTATTTTTCAAGTAGATTGCCGTCATGACTGCTTCGCCCCAGAATTTCTTTTGAAGTCCGGAATCCAAGAGCATGCAACGTGCCTTCTCAACCACAGTGCGATTCATCCGCTCCGAGACTCCCCCCTGTTCTGGTGTGTAAGGCACGGTTTTTTGGTGCTCAATCCCCGACCTTCTTAAAATGTTCTCGAACTGATGACATGTATATTCAGTGCCATTATCACTATGGATCTTCTTTATTTTTAGACCAGTCTGGTTCTCGACAAACGTTTTAAACTCACAAAACTTGTCCAAGGTTTCACTTTTTGCTTTGAGTAACTAACCAAACATCTTTCTGATGAAATCATCAGTAAACATGAGTAAATACCGGGCACCACTCATTGTTGTTTCGCTCATGGGCCCACACACGTCTGTGTGTATAAGTTCCAACTTTTCTGCGGCCCTCCTTCCTTTGTTATTTTCCTTGTTGCGGGTTTGTGCGTCTGTTTCCCCTGCAAAAAAAATTCACATTTCTTGAAATCACTTTCTGGAAACAGTACGCCACCAGACATTTCTTTCAGTTTTTTGAGTCCAACTGTCCCAGTTTAAATCGCAGCGAACGGTTTAAATACACGAAACATCCGCACGCCCTATCGGCTACTGATGAAACTAACGCTAGTGATATCAGTGATAACAATATTTACAAGTGGATCATTGACTCAGGGGCCAGCTCTCATATGACAAAGTTTGGCGATCATCTCGTAAACTTTGACGCTACCTTCAAGACTAAGGTAAATTAAACTAATGAGGCAACCGTTGAAAGAATTGGCAAGGGAGATCTGCGGGTAAATATGCCAACGGGCGACAGCTAATTACCGACGCACTCAGAGTACCCAAACTTGCAGCAAATTTGCTTTCTGTTAGCCGGATGACTGAAAAGGGTTTCGTCAATGTCTTCAAAAAGAACTGCTGCAAGATCTTCAGAGAGGAATAAGTAAAGGTGAGTGGTTCTCCACACATTGTTGCACCTCGTAAATTTGGTACTTATGTGATGGAAGCGAAACCAATAAAGAAGGAAACCGCTCGTTTCACAACTGATCAAGACACCTGGCACAGACGGTTGGGACATTTAAACTTAAAATGTCCCTCCTTTTTGCAATTGAAACAAATCACCGATTTCTTCTTACTCTCAGGTTTCTTCGTTCCTGAAGATGACAGTCTTGTCTTGAACTTAACAAGTAGTGCTGAATCTTGAGTTGAATCCCTTTCCTTAAGTCTCAACTCGACTGTACATAGTCTTTCAGTCAGGTTTATCACTGTTCGTTGTTCTTTCGGCATCGATTCCCAGGCATTGATAGATTCGAAATATTGAGAAGGAAGTGTATTTAAAATACGATTTATGAACAAGGATTCTGGAAGCCTTACTTTCTCTTCCTTCCACGTTTCATCACAGAGTTCCATCCACAATTTCTCGAGACGAGCAATATGCTTTGCCAGACTGTCAGAGTCCATTGATTTTATATTGAAAAAATCATTAAACAACCTGTTTTGCCGCTGTTCAGTTCGCTGTTCGTAGATACTCAGGAGCTTGGTCCACATATCCTTACTAGTACTACACATATTGACGAGTTGTCTCACTGCCGAAGTCATATTATTTACGATGACTTGCTGAGCTCCAAATTCTATTCTGTCTAGAATTTGCTTCTTGGTCGTATAATCCGAATACTCCTTTGCTGTTGACTGCGTGTTCTGTTCTTCGGGATATTGCAGGTTCCCTTCTAGCGCATCCATAAGACCACTACTTCTGAGCAATATAATAATTTGGAATTTCCAATCGCTCCAGTTGGCTTGGCCTTCCAACTAGTCTATATTTGTTCAGGAGTGAGCAAATACGCACGCTGTTCACTGTAAATACTACATTTACTCGCAGTTAGGTGCCTGGGAAGATAAATGATAAACTGGAGTGGAGTATAAAAGATGTATTTGGATATAAAAATACATCACTAGAACAGACCGACATGCTATGAGAGCGCCATCATAGACCAGACTAAACAACAGCGTGGCCTTGGACAATAACAGCGACTCTCTGTATAGCCAGGATTAACAATAAATATAGCAGAAGCTAATATTTAACAGTTTTTGTTAGTGCCAATGTCCAATCATTATTTAATTAAGGTAATTTTCCCAATCATTCACTGTATCAAGTAAGGGCTTAAACTTATTATCAGTTTATTTTACGCTCACCTGTTTTCTGACTTCTGGCATCTTCATGGCAATTGGCTTGAAAGATGCCGGAAGGCAATATAGTCTGAAGCGGCCATTCATCGGAGTAGGCTGCGCTGTCCGCAACTTCTAGGCACTTCAATAACTTATTTTTCTGCCATCAAGAACAATAGTTTTAACTTTTCTATCTTGGAAAATTTGATTTAAAGTAACTTCAGTGCCCGGGAGGAGCGCCTCTTCATATTGATGTGAACCGCGCGATAACGAGCTCCTTTGTGCCCACTCCGACTCCCGCAGTCGTGTCCACTACATCAAACACACCACACCGATGGGCTTGTGGGCACGAGTGAGAGTGTTCATAATTGCATCAGTGTTCATAATTGCATCAGTGTTCATAATTGCAGCAGTGTTCATAATAGCATCAAGTGTATTCAATCAGGGTATCTTATTGCATCAGTGTTCGTAATTGCATCAGTGTTCATAATTGCAGCAGTGTTCATAATAGTATCAGGTCATTCAATCAGGGTATCTAATTGCATCAGTGTTCATAATTGCATCAGGGTATTTATTCAGTGTTATTAATTGTATCAGTGTATATAATTAATATCATAATTGTCATCATGAAAGGCAGTCGACAAAGCCACAGCCAGGGACATTTGACATTTTACTTCTGGCAATACTATGGCTGGTACAATGAAAACGTTTAGGATTAATATAATAATTTTTATTGTGTATATGTATAAGGAAAAATTATGTTGTCTTAGGTTAATTTAATTCATGTCAATTCCATCTCATAATCAATTTTTAGTGTATATTGTGCTTTATCGTTTCGCCGCTTGGCATCGGCTGCGCTCAGGTAGCGGAAGCCACCCACGTTTGGTCCCAGTTCTCTTCAGCACTTGTACGCATCAAGATGTGTAAGTCTCTCGCTACGCAAAGACCCTCGGTGCCGACATATTAAGCTGAATTCATATTTACTGCAATAGACTTCACTTCATGAACCAGATCATTTATTTTATTTGTTATAGTGCCGAGGGGAGAGCAACGTTACCCTCATCGGGTAAGTTTTTAAACGCAATCGCGTTTCAAATTATAAAGCCACATGGTCACCGTTTCAGGCCGTTAAGGCCACATTTTATACTAAAGTTGTATGTGTTCATTAAGGAGACGCAAGGAATAAATAACTCCACAAGCATCGTAAGTGTTTCATTTGTAATTTAATTAAGGCGTGCGAGGTGGCCTCACCATCATATGTGATGGAGTCCCCTAGACTGACGACCGAAACGATCCTCATTTCATCAGCTCACCGCAGGGCTGTGGTGCCGGGCACATATTTCCTACATCATCAGCTCTGGTAACACCATGCGTCAAGTTGGCTTTCCCAACTAGGGACGAGAATTTCTCCGAACCATTGCTTGACCACGTCAATGTCCTGTAGACTCAAGGCCCCAGGAGCTTAACTACACACTTTAATCCGGAGAGCACTAGCTCAGTTTTTCCCGTGTTAGCCCCCGACGGGCTTAGTGCATCGGGTCTGCTTAACGACAATGTGAGCATCGTCAAGAGGGTATGTATTGTATCAAAACTCCAATAAATGAAGTTAATCTCTATAGTCAAACGTTTGTTGATTACAGTCCTTCCCGCTTATTGGCATATAGGGAACTGGATCCACCAACCAGCACTTTTCTGGGTTATTAAGTGTTTTTCAGTGTGACATGTATTTTCATCAGTATTTAATTTCTTCAGTGGCCTTATAATTCCGCATTTAGGTAATTTCATACCAGCTCAACTGTACATCTCACAATGGGCACCCGCGGCAGTACTGGGCTGACTATGACTGCCTAACAGCCCAACACACCATAATTAACACATCTTTAAATGAGACTTAGAGGATCGGAAGAACAGCCTAGCCATCTGGATGATTCGGCCACGACCCATCACAGCATAGCAGCAGGTTAGCAAGAAGCGAGACGCCTTTGGTGAATATTTCTCGCGAGAACTTTACACTAGTAACTGTGCATCTACGACGTCTCTACTATTCTCCACCGCCGATCTCACTACACGTTTATTAATAACATCTTCACGTTACAATAATTGCAGGAATTTTGTGTCACACAATGCAACTCTTACTAAACTACAAGAAGATAAACTAATTATGAAAATATACTAGGATAATAGCACCAAAATGGGTTTCAATTCCTTTCTTTTCGCGTAGCTGTCATTTAAATTTTCGTAATCGATTCAATTCATTACAATTTTGCACCAAGCCAACTTAAGTGAAAGTAAAATTATAGACTAAAATCTACACACACACACACACACACACACACATANTATAGAGCAATATTTAAAATTACAATAATGTGTCTATTCATTATTTCTACCTCCAGGCCACTATATTCAGCATACTCCTGCTTAAAAGAACGGTTATTGGCTTTTGAAAGTGCTGTTCTTCCTTTTAAGTGTTTTGGGGCCTGTAACGTATCACAAATAAATTGGACTGGTGATAGTACTCTGTATATTTGAGTTAGTTTGGAGTTACTGCCACGTATCAAATATGAGTACTGCCTTAATGTAGTGGACTCTCTTTTTATTCATTAATTAGCTTTTTTTGACATTTTAATTTTTGCGCTTACTAACCTGGCATCTATGTAGTCGAGGTAGCGGCGTAATTTTGTGATTGTGCTGTGTTGACCGATTTCACGAGATAAATGGTCTTCAATTTTTGGATACTTTCTTTTTTTTGCCTTTTTTGTGTGTTTCGTTTAGAATCGTCGATGTTGGCCGTTGGTATAAACACAGGCCATTAGTACTCCTAAAAAAAATTGGTTATTCACCTAGAGGTTGAAATTAGTTTGTTTAACTTGGTTAGATGTTGAACGTAGAGCTTATTTTGAGTCGTAATTGATTTGAAGGGTTTAAAACCGATGTAAGAATACGCGCAAACTGAAATGGAGAACGCAGTGGAAGTTATTGTAAAGTGGAGTGGGAAAGAGTACAAAATATCTAGTTTATCAGAGAACGATTCGGTGTATACTCTTAAAAATGCAATTCACAAAGAAACTGGTGTGCGTCCCGAGCGACAGAAACTACTCAATCTTAAATTCAAAGGTAAAATTCACCTAACCTTTTGTTATGTTTTTTATTTGGCTTTTGATCGTCTATATCAGGGTGGTTATGTGGTTGCATAATTTGTTAAGAAACGCCCATAATTTGTGTATGTGTGTGGGTTGGGGGGTGTAAGCATTACATGCCTACTATTTTCTGTGATCGGTGGGTTCAGTTAATCCACCAAAAACGAATTAAATACGTTATGCTTATGGCGATTCGAATAATTGATTGATTTAATAGTTTGTTTGTTGACAATATGAGACTACAAAATAATCTAATAATTGAACATTGAAAAAAAAAAAAACATGTATACCAGCGTATGCAATACGCTCTTCTACAAAAAATTGGTTGGTTGGAGAAACAGCAACTGGAAAAAAAAAAAATACAAACGTGTATTAGTTAGGAAATAGGGGGGAAATAACCAAAACCCCAAGTCAAGGTAATTCCGAAGGTGGTATTAAAAGGAAATACGGCAGATACAAAAGGGGAGTAAAACCCCCACGAAAGGAAAAGTAGAAACGTAAAACAATTCCACAGAAAATTAGGGAACTCTACAGAGTAAATACCTAAGGACATGTTAAAAATGGAAGGTATACTATGATTATTAGGTAAGCATATAGTTTACTGCGGGCTAGGGCACCTGTACATCGATAGGGTCAATGGAGTAAATACAAAAAATGTGTAAAAAGGAAAAGTAATGGGGAAAAAATAGGCGGTGAATGTGTTACTGCGGGACTAAGGTGCCTGTACAGCCATTGTTGTGAATGCAGTGTAAATAATTACTTGAAGGGCGAGAGGATTATAGTGCATATGTTACTTTCCCATGGGGCGGAGGCTCCTGTGCAACCAAAGGTGTTAATACAAGGAGAATATTTACCTAGAAGTGATAAAGGGAAAAAATATGATAATTTACTAGAATGTATATGTTGTCGACTGCGAGGCTAAAGCGTCCGCGCAACCATAGGTATTAATATAAGTAAAGACTAAGGTAATTATTAAGTTAAGGGGCTTTTCTGAAAAACACAAAAATATTTCAAAATTGTGATATATTTCTACTCTACTAATCACGTAGAACACGAATATATGGGGGGCGTTGCTTTAAAATAAGTACAACATATTAAAAAAAATTGAACAAAATTGCCAAATGAGCCGTATAGCCATTTTGTTTACGTTTATGAAAGAAACGTCCTAGACCTACAAAAGTTGCATTAATGGCTTCTGCACAGCTTACCTTGTTCATATTCAAGAGGGCGTAATGTTAAAATAAGTATAACATATTAAAAAACTTCCGAAATATGTTTGTTTACGTCTGTTAATGTCAGAGGAATTATACCAGCCCCCTACCTAGGTGAGTCAATTTACATTATTTTGGTGTGTTTTACGGTTCCTTTAAATCCCTACAATCCTACATTCATAGTTTAGTGTAAAACCAAAACATCCTAGGTTAGTGTGAAACCCAAACATCCTAGGTTAGTGTAAAATCCAAACATCCTAGGTTAGTGTAATACCCTACAATCCTAGGTTAGTGTAAAACCCAACAATCCTAGGCTAGTTTAAAAGTGTAAAATAGTGATTCACCCATCGTGGGATTAGGTTCTGTTAGGTGGGCACATATTACGAAATTAGTCGGACGTTAATGCCCCTAGTATATTCGTGTTCTACGTGATTATTAGAGTGGAAATATATTATAATTTTGAATTTTTTTTTTTTTTCAGAAAAGCCCCTAAACTTAATAATTATTAAGTTTAGTAACTTTTCTGTAAAAAAAAAAAAAAATTCACGGAAAATGGTATATTTCTACTCCATAATGACGCAAAAAATGAATATACGAGGGGCATGAACGTACGACTAATTTCGCACTATGTACCCACCTAACCTAACAGAACCAAACCCCACAATGGGTGAATCACTATTTTACATTTTTAATCTAACCTAGAATTGTTGGGTTTTAATCTAACCTAGGATTTTAGTGTTTTAATGTAACAGTAAAACATACCGGAAGTATGAGGGTAATCCCAAAAATAAGGTCTCCTATTTTTTTATACATAAGAAAAACGTTTATTGTCTACAATATTTACATAATTGTAAAGGTTGAACAGTTATCTATTTTTCTACATAATCACCATTTCTGTCGATGCATTTTTGTAGACGCTGTGACAGTTTTTGTATGCCCATGTTATACCAGCTTGCCGCCATGTTGTTAAGGAAGCGTTGAACCTCATTTTTTACCTCATTGTCTGAGCTGAATCGCCTTCCGGCCAAATGTTCTTTAAACTTAAGGAACAGGTGGTAGTCACTGGGTGCCAAGTCCGGACTATAGGGTGGGTGATGATGTTCCATTGAAACTCTTGCAGGAGAGCGACGGTTAGACGGGCGACGTGTGGGCGAGCATTGTCCTGGAGAATGTTCAGACCCTTGCTCAACATTCCTCTTCTCCGGTTCTGAACTGCCCGTCTTAGTTTTCTCAGTGTTTCACAGTACCTGTCTGCGTTTATTGTGGTCCCAGGAGGCATAAAGTCGAACAACAATACCCCCTTTCGATCCCAAAACAGAGTTGTCATGACTTTACCGGCAGACTGTGTTTGTTTGAATTTTCGCGGCTTGGGCGAAGAGGGATGCCGCCACTTGCGTGGTTGTTGTTTGGTCTCAGGTGTAAGGTGGAACGCCCAGGTTTTGTCACCCGTGACAATCGAGTCCAAAAAGTTGTCCTTTTCGTCTGCGTAGCGGTGAAGAAATTCATGGGAAGAATCAACACGTTGCCGCTTGTGGTCTTCCGTCAGCATTCGTAGTACCCATCTTGCGAACACCTTCCGATATTGCGACTTGTCCGTTAAAATCCTGTGAATGGTGTTTCGGGAAACCGCAGGAACCAAAATGGAGAGATCATCCAGAGTGATCCGCTAATCTTCACGCATGGTTTTCTCAACCATCGCGACTGTCTCGTCGGAAATTGACGGTCTCCCGCTCCTTTGTTCATCGTGAATTTCAGTGCGACCGGCTGTAAACTCTCTACACCACTTGCGAATGCCTACACGACTTGCAAACGTTTTTGACATCCATGCACGACTCGCCATACACTTCCTTCAATTGGCAATGAATTTCAATCGGTTCAACGCCTTTTGCGTTCAAAAACCGAATAACTGCGCGAACTTTGCACTTGGCGGTAGCGTCCAATGGTAACTCCATTCTCATTGGCTCCCAAGCCAAGACTGAGTGTCCCAGCGAGGCGCGCGCATGCTTATTTGAAAGGGCGGGAAGCACACATCACAACAATGTGGCCTATAGCTGCACAAACTGTTCTTTGTACGAGTATGAAAAAATAGGAGACCTATGTTCAACCTTTACAATGACGTAAATAATTTAGACAATAAATGTTATTTATAAAAAAAAATAGGGAGACCTTATTTTTGGGATTACCCTCGTATATGAATTAACTCACCTAGGTAGGCGGCTGGTACGATTCCACTGTCGTCAGCGAATTCAACTACCGTCTTGCATGACTTGCACATTATCTCACTCAACAAAACACCATTATCTACTAAAACTTCCAAGTAACACCCGCCACATAGACGACTGTCACACACAGAAGCACTCTTTCTTGCACTCTCCATTCTTAAATCACAAACCTTCGCACGGTCGGATTTGGAGGTCACAACTCACGGGCGCAACACTCACATACCACTCGCCACAAACCACACTGTTTCACATCTAAACTGCAACTAACATATGGTGATGTCTACGCATCCAGAGCCAATAAGGTGATGGCGATATTCACATTTGTTTACCTTACTACAGTATTACTTGACCAAACATCATGGCGTCCGATGTAAACAAAGCGGTCAAACTGCTCGTGTATTAACTATTTTATTTCGACGTTCTGCTTATTTTATCATTACGCCGTCCTAAATATGAAATAGGTAAGGTGTGCAAAAGCCATTTATATAACGTTTGTGGGTCTACTATGTCTCCTTTAAAAAAGCTGCTATTCTTTACAATTACCCAGACTAGCATCATGTAATGATCACCCACTTTCATATTTTTGTGCATTAAATCATACCTTAATTGTAAAAAAGATTGAATATGAAGTGTTATTATAATTGGTTTTAGTATTTTTGCTGATGTATCACAGAGTTATGAAAATTCACCTTCTCAGACCCTTTTGCTCCTGTCTCAGGGCCAAAATTAACCTTGAATTTTTCTGCTTTCCAAGGAATTAGTGAACCAGTCAGGGGCAGCGGAACCAGGGTGTCAGGGGATCATCATACGACTCCCTAATAATCTGCTGCAAGTGTCAGATTCCCATAAGGAATAATAAACCCGTACTGCAACTGTGACTTTTGTTGTTAAATTAATACATAAAGGCAAAAATTGAGTATTATCTGTAAACATGTTTCTTTAAAATTTTTAATGCTTCTAGTCGAATAGTGCAGTAAATCAAGAATTTTATGATATTTTATTTGTTTATAGTATATATCAGTTATCACGTTAAAATAAAATAAGTGTAGGTGCATTATGTAAGTTTGAGTGAGCCTTAATATTAAACACATTAGTAATAATCATTTTTATATCAATCTTGACCCTTGACCCTTTAATGACGAACACCTTCCACCGCCCCTGGAACCAGTTAAAATGTAATTTAAAAAAATTGTAGTAAGTTTAACTAAATTCATTACTAACTCTGTTTAGGGAAACCTCCTGACAATGACTGCCCTCTGTCTGCTCTCAAGCTGAAACAAGGTTTTAAAATAATGATGATGGGGTCATTAGAGGAGGATATTGCAGATGCCTCGACACCTCCAGAAGATATGCCGGAAGTCATCAATGATCTTGACATAGAAGAAGAGGAAGTTGCTATTGAAAGCAAAGATGTAAGTGTCATGATTGGAAACAAGGCTGTAAGTGGCATGAGTCACTTATAATATTTATGTTTAAATGGCTTGCGAATTGTTTTAAATCAGATATTCCAGTTAATATAATATTTATCCCAACGAAAGACTTTGATTTTATTATTATCGTCATTTCCAGATTTATGATAGTCTACTTTTGCCAGCCAAGAAATTTGGGGTCAGTATTTTTGCGCGAGTAGTGGTAAATGATTGTACTGGACAATTTGGTTTCATTATAATTTGAGCTACTTGAGAAAAATCCAAAAAAATAAATAGAATATGCTATATACAGTAGTTAGAAAATTGTATAGGGTTGAATCAAGAAAACGTGTCTTATTTTGGTTTTAATGTGCAAGTTCAACTACATCGAATATGGCCATTATTATCAGTTTAAATATTTCTGGAGTACATAACAGTGCTTTTATTTTCAACTTTATCTGATTTTCGCTACACTAAAAATTTATTAAATTAAATTAATTTTTTGGCACCAATGAAGAGACATGTTAAATTTTTTTTAAGTGCCAAGCTAAAGACCTTGCTAAACAACATGGCCAAATAATTTGTGAGAAGGGNGTGCTGTTGTTTATTTTAGTAAATGCAGTGTATTAAAATTAAATTTAATAGTTATGCCATAGGGATAATTCATTTTAAGACTGATACTATCATGTGACATTAATTTCAGTTTTTATCGTTCATAAAATTTTTCTGTTATCAGGTGTATTTGGCAAAGATTGAGCGTCGTATCCGTGACTATAAGATCAACATGTTGAACGAGCCACGAGAAGGCAAGAAGCTGCTGGTGTTGGACATAGACTACACATTGTTTGATCACCGCTCCACAGCAGAAACAGGATACGAGCTGATGAGGCCCTTCTTGCACGAGTTCCTCACATCTGCATACCAAGTATATGAACATTTCAGATAATTGATTATTTGTGCTTATGTTATCTGTAGGCGTTCACGAGTAATTTCTCGGTCAATGTCCGGAATAGCGAGACAAAAATGATGTGAATATCAAATTATAGGTTTCAGACCCGTAACACCTTTGCTTCAAGGCAAGCATGTAAACTGCTGAAGAGTTTCACTTTTATCCGAACGTAGAATTGTCAGTTTTAAGTACAAATTGCCAGGGTAACAAGCTTGTGTAATATACCTACTATCTGAGAAATAGATACCTACTTATAATAGGCAACATGCAAATTTCGCAAATATAGTTGAAAATGTTGCTATTTAACTAAAATTGTTAGACTTATGAAAGCTAACTAGACACAAATGAAAACAACTTAAATTGATTAGAAATTGCTATGTTTGAAAAATACTGAGTAATATAAACCGAACTTTTTGCAAGAGGGACTCTGAGCCCCACCCAAATAATTTAATGTTTTAACATCATGACATATTATTTAGGCATACAATGTGAATATGTATAGCCTAAATATTATAGCTGTGCTCTTGAAACGAATGTTAGAAGTTATATTAAATTAATTAAATTATATCTATACCAAATTCCGTCTGTTAGGCCTAACTTGGAATGTATAAACTTACAAAATGTAAAATTTACATTGTTTGGCTAAATTTTATGTAAACATATTTATATGCCTTTATTATTATGAAATACGTTAACATATTTTTTATGCTCATGTCTAAATCACATACGAATTAAACAATACCATAGTACTCTAATGAAAGTTAGGTCAGACGTAAATAGTAGATATTAAGAAGTTCATTGTTAAAACTACCTACGTAAGGGAAACATAAACACCTTAAATATAATTATGTATGTCAAACAAAAAGTAATGATTTTGGCGAAACCTCTTCAATGTCTCGCCTAACTGCGTTTAACCACGTCTTCCTGTTTGTTTTGTTTTTGTAACTAACAAATATTTTATCAGGTGTTTTGCGAGATGTACTAGTATACTGCGGTACAATAAACCATTTTGATGATTTTGGTTTACTTGACTATTTCTTTTTTCTTTTCAAATTTCAAACCATTTATATTTAACCAAATACGCATTACCGCTGAAGTAAACAAACGCGGCGGCCGAGGTTGTATCTGACTTGTGACGTCACGGAGTGAGCCGACACGCTTTGGCAGGCATTTCAAACGTAAAACTTTCATTCAATCATAACGTTTTCAAAACAAATTTTTAAATCGTAATACTTTGTAAATACATTTCTAACACACAAATGAATGAAAACCAAGTGCGAGCAAAAAATGTGCATGTTGCCTATTCTGATAATGAAAGGAAGTTATTAGCTTTATCCAAAACTTAAAGTGTGTACCATTTTTTCTATTTTTATTCCTCTCTTTTGCGTGTACATTTTGCTGAAGGTAGTAAGTAAGTGGTTAGGCATCCCATTTGCCAGGCCAAAGCTGGTACAGTCAACTCTTAATTCTGCGACTATTCATAGTTCCTGGGGAAAGGGCTGTTATTTCAAAGGCATCGTTATTGAGATTTTGGACCGATTTTGACGACCCCCTCAACCCCTATAAGTGAAGTGAAGAGATTTGGGCAATTCTTAACAGCAAGGCCCTTAAGAGCAGATGAGGGTGATTGAGGTGAGTATAAGCCATTCACGGTTAGGTACTTCACACTTTTCTGAAGCCCTGCTGAGGTTCTACTTTTGTTTACCGATTACATATCCTTCCGCTACATGTAAACATAAACACTCCTAGGTGACTTCTATGATTTAACTGTCAAATCCTTTGTTTACCGTTTTCAGCTGTTCAAAAATCAAAAAATTCTGTTATATTTCAAAATCATTTTGTATGAATGTTCACAATTTAGGCCTATAACCATATTTAGGTCAACTTTATAACTTTTTAACAATGCCTGTATTGACGATAGTTCTTTTGGTTATTATTTTGCATTAACATATTTGTTATACACGACATAGCACATAATGTGCAATGCACGTTAATATTTTGCCATGATTGTGTTTAGCCCTGTTACAACTGCGGGAAAAGAACTGTAGTGTTTAATGTCTTGTTATGGATATTTGTAGGGTTATTTTGTTAAAAGGACAGCTTGAGTTGAAATAAATATTAAAACGAAGGAACAAATTCTTTACAATTAATATCAAATTTATATCATACATCAATATGTCCAATTCAAATTTGCTGAGTATGTTCCAACCAAACTTCAACTTTTAAATAAATTTCCAAAAAACCAGTTCCAGGATTAATTTGCTATTAAAAACCGAACTGAAATGATTCCCTTTCCGGGCCTTACTACACTGNACTATTTCTTTTTTCTTTTCAAATTTCAAACCATTTATATTTAACCAAATACGCATTACCGCTGAAGTAAACAAACACGGCGGCCGAGGTTGTATCTGACTTGTGACGTCACGGAGTGAGCCGACACGCTTTGGCGGGCATTTCAAACGTAANACTATTTCTTTTTTCTTTTCAAATTTCAAACCATTTATATTTAACCAAATACGCATTACCGCTGAAGTAAACAAACGCGGCGGCCGAGGTTGTATCTGACTTGTGACGTCACGGAGTGAGCCGACACGCTTTGGCAGGCATTTCAAACGTAANGCGGCGGCCGAGGTTGTATCTGACTTGTGACGTCACGGAGTGAGCCGACACGCTTTGGCAGGCATTTCAAACGTAAAACTTTCATTCAATCATAACGTTTTCAAAACAAATTTTTAAATCGTAATACTTTGTAAATACATTTCTAACACACAAATGAATGAAAACCAAGTGCGAGCAAAAAATGTGCATGTTGCCTATTCTGATAATGAAAGGAAGTTATTAGCTTTATCCAAAACTTAAAGTGTGTACCATTTTTTCTATTTTTATTCCTCTCTTTTGCGTGTACATTTTGCTGAAGGTAGTAAGTAAGTGGTTAGGCATCCCATTTGCCAGGCCAAAGCTGGTACAGTCAACTCTTAATTCTGCGACTATTCATAGTTCCTGGGGAAAGGGCTGTTATTTCAAAGGCATCGTTATTGAGATTTTGGACCGATTTTGACNGCGACTATTCATAGTTCCTGGGGAAAGGGCTGTTATTTCAAAGGCATCGTTATTGAGATTTTGGACCGATTTTGACTTCCCCCTCAACCCCTATAAGTGAGGTGAAGAGATTTGGGCAATTCTTAACAGCAAGGCCCTTAAGAGCAGATGAGGGTGATTGAGGTGAGTATAAGCAATTCACGGTTAGGTACTTCACACTTTTCTGAAGCCCTGCTGAGGTTCTACTTTTGTTTACCGATTACATATCCTTCCGCTACATGTAAACATAAACACTCCTAGGTGACTTCTATGATTTAACTGTCAAATCCTTTGTTTACCGTTTTCAGCTGTTCAAAAATCAAAAAATTCTGTTATATTTCAAAATCATTTTGTATGAATGTTCACAATTTAGGCCTATAACCATATTTAGGTCAACTTTATAACTTTTTAACAATGCCTGTATTGACGATAGTTCTTTTGGTTATTATTTTGCATTAACATATTTGTTATACACGACATAGCACATAACGTGCAATGCACGTTAATATTTTGCCATGATTGTGTTTAGCCCTGTTACAACTGCGGGAAAAGAACTGTAGTGTTTAATGTCTTGTTATGGATATTTGTAGGGTTATTTTGTTAAAAGGACAGCTTGAGTTGGAATAAATATTAAAACGAAGGAACAAATTCTTTACAATTAATATCAAATTTATATCATACATCAATATGTCCAATTCAAATTTGCTGAGTATGTTCCAACCAAACTT
Source organism: Clitarchus hookeri (assembly GCA_002778355.1). Classification (NCBI taxonomy): domain Eukaryota; kingdom Metazoa; phylum Arthropoda; class Insecta; order Phasmatodea; family Phasmatidae; genus Clitarchus; species Clitarchus hookeri. The sequence goes on along the minus strand of NQII01001844.1, from coordinate 39,962 downwards.
CAACTTTTAAATAAATTTCCGAAAAACCAGTTCCAGGATTAATTTGCTATTAAAAACCGAACTGAAATGATTCCCTTTCCGGGCCTTACTACACTGNGAAAAACCAGTTCCAGGATTAATTTGCTATTAAAAACCGAACTGAAATGATTCCCTTTCCGGGCCTTACTACACTGTTGCTTCCTCGGCGTCATCTATGCTGGCGATGTCCGTACACTTGATTCACTAAAATCAATTATAGACTGGTGTTTGGGGCCGCCTCTTTACATGCCCACGCACATTTACAGACTTGCACGTCTCTCCAGCATGCCCTAGCATTACGATGGAGCAGTTTACTATTAGTTATCTAGTTGAAACAGCAGCACCCTAAACTAGCGACTGCTTTAGTTCATGGCCGGAGAGAGAGACCCTCTGTAAGCCCAAGGCCTACTAAATCAGATTAACAATAGGAAATAGAGGTATAGTTCATTCCATATAAGAAGGCCACATTCTGACAGTCAGTGAGTGGCAAATTAATGTATTCAAAACAAAAAACGTGCCATTTACAAAATCCTGTATCAGCTGATGCACGAATGTTACGTTGGCTATTCTGAGTGCACTGCCATTGCACATTAGACAAGCTGAAAATATGTGATAACAAAGAGTTCCTAGATTAATTAATACATTTTATTTTANCTGCCATTGCACATTAGACAAGCTGAAAATATGTGATAACAAAGAGTTCCTAGATTAATTAATACATTTTATTTTATGTGGTCTTAAAAAGCAGTTTTTAGTTTTATAAACTAAACTTCGTGATAAAATAGTACTGTATAGGTGTTCAAAATNTGTGGTCTTAAAAAGCAGTTTTTAGTTTTATAAACTAAACTTCGTGATAAAATAGTACTGTATAGGTGTTCAAAATGAAATGTATAATAATACAACCAGTATAGAAATGAAACCCAATCTCGAAACCTTTTTCACGTCGTATACCGCCCTCTCCAACCCCGCGTTTCTTGCGTGCTTGATATTAATTCGTTTTCGTATGTCTTTATAACGTATTATAACAATTTAATAAAAGAGATTAAATTTTACGAAATATATTTGAAATAGTTTTTGTGCCCAGCCATTCTACTTTAAAAAGATGGCATCGTCGAAAAATCTTTTGTGCGCGCTACCTATTGGCTCATTTGCGAAGCATACGCCATATTGTTCTCAGAAAACCTGCACCTTGTTTCCGGAGAAGTGGGACACCACACACTCGCCGCACTAGCACACCATACCTGTAATGTGTGTTGCACTCACGTCGTCCCGCTGCTCCTCTCTACACGTTCCTGCCCTTCCAGTTACATTACGTTTACAAACGACCGTACAAACGCACACCAAACTCCGTTTCGAGAACTCTTTCGCCACCTGCCGCGCACCCTAGCAGTTCATCAATTGCCGCACGAGGCAGCACCTACTAGACGCACTTACTCGCCGGACCAGTTATGTGGCCAATCAGCTGATGGCGGAAGGATATGTAGTCAGATGGAAACAGTGGCGCTACTTTCGTCGAGCTGTCAAAAAGTGGCCTTCTTATATGGTACGGACCATAAAACCTCTTAAACCAGTGTGACAAAAATTTAGCATGACTCAATATAGCTAGACATACAACTTGCAAAGAGATATTTAAAAAAAAAACTCAGAATATAAGTCTATGGAAAATTTTAAATCTTACTTCAACTAATAAAATTTAAATAAAATATTTATAAANAAAACTCAGAATATAAGTCTATGGAAAATTTTAAATCTTACTTCAACTAATAAAATTTAAATAAAATATTTATAAAACCCTGGAAGTTGGTTTGTGTTTATAAACAAATAGATTAAAATATGACCGGACTTATTCAAACACAAACCAAAATCTTATGCTTTCCCAGAAAAGTAAACAAATACTGAAAACTGTAAACATCTTGTGTAGTACCACTGCATTAATTTCATTAAAAGGATGGCCTCAGTTGGAATAATTATTAAAACGAAGGAACAACCAGTCCAACAAAAATACAGTAAATTCAAGAATTCAATTCGTGTAGCTTATTTTTTTTACGAGCAGTGACAAACTTAGTGGTGAACATGCACACAAATAGGCCTACCGTAACTTTTATTCTGCTAGTATATTTCTATGCATATTTCTAGGTTCATTTAGTTATTTATTTAAATTTATCTGGCTGGTCTTAGCATTTTGTTGGGATTGTGGCAAACATTAAAATCACAGAAACGGTAGCACGTTACACAATTGTGTTTCAAAGACCTAAGGCAAAGTTACAACGTTGTGTTAAATAAACAGATGTGACTTTAAAAAAATTGATTTAGTAAAAAAACAGTTTACTATTAAAACGTACAAATTTTGCATGTCCAATATTTGCAATCTCACACACTGGCACACCATAACGTAAGGGAAACAATATTCTTTCGCACATACTCACGACACATTTTACAGTATATTTATTTCTGCCATGGAAAAACAAATTTATCACATCGTAACTTGCCTTGGTAGGTTTTAAAAAAAAACAAAGTTTACAAACTTGATGTGGTAATTGATAGTATTTTTCACAAGAAGAAAAATTAAAGCTTCGTTCAGCAACATGCCATGTCGTGACGCCAGTTGCCACTTCTGCCAACTTCATATTTGTAACCGTCCTGCCATCACTTCTAAATATATTATAATAATTACATACCTGAAGAATACATTTTTGTTTCATTTGTAAACCGCAAATTCAAAAATCATTATTTTTGCCTTAATATGTGCAAAATATGCTAAAACTGGAAACTTGAATTTTCCTGTTAGTACTAGCGGTGCGAAATTTCCAGAGAGAGAGACACGCACACAACACACACACACACCAGCTTACCATTTTAATATTACCTACTCTGATTTCTCTGTGCACTGACTGCATACTGGTTGTGTTGAGAGATTTGGGCAGCTCTTAACAACAAGGTCTTGAGAGCCGACGAGGGTGAAATTAGGTGAGAATGGAGCAGCGCCTGCATGCAAGGGCGGGAGATTCTTGAGAAAACCAGCTGACCAGAGGCATTGTCCGGCACAGCCAGAGCACTTGCGCGAAAATCCGGGAGTGACCGGGCCTGAGATTGAACCTGGTTCGCCTTGGTGGGAGGTGAGCAGTCTAACCGCTCGGCCACCGCAGCCCCGACTGCGTACTGGTCCTGTGCCGTGAATCAATCCTTAGAATGATTGGACACAACATGGTTGGCGCACAGTCAGAGCACAGTGCATCAAGTGAAAATGAAAACACTGTTCACCCATGTAAACCAAAAGAAAGTATATTCTGGCAATTGCAGACAACGGCATAGCAGGAGCGCGGTCGGGACATGGTAAACTATACTTTAAACTAAACTTTATTTTACCTACATTTCCTCCTTATACTGTAAAGTGAAAAGTTGGTTTTGGAAAATATTGAAATGATTAGAGGTGATACTAGTGCTAGTTTCTTGAAAAAAATTTTATTGTCTTTGTAACAGGTAAGATGTAAACATTGAACAGTCTTTTTAAAAAAAAAAGGCCATTTATATTAAATATTATAACCCCTCGGAAATGTTTACTTAAGATTATTTGTGTGTTACAAGTTCAAGCATACAATTTAAATATTTTACACTGTTTTCTAGGATTATGACATCGTTATCTGGTCAGCTACAAGCATGAAGTGGATTGAAGAGAAAATGAAACTTCTTGGTGTGTCTACACACAGTTGTTACAAGATCATTTTCTACTTGGACAGTTCTGCTATGATATCCATTCACACCCCAAAATATGGTGTTGTACAGGTGAAATAATTTTGTTTAAGAATTAATTTCCAAACATTTTTTTTTAATGTTCTGGTAGAGCTATAGAAATGTGTGATTGATCCCAGAATCATTTAAGAGTTAGATTTTATAAAAGTTTTTTCTGTTTTAATTATATGTAATACAGTCTATCTTTTCTGTTGGATTTAACTGTAAGGATGGTCGAAACATTATTGTTCCTCCTTATAACAGGACTGGAAATACTTTGATTCTTGCGGCCACCCTCATTGCTTCTGATAAAAGCTCTACTTCTTAATGCCTGAATGTGAATTTTCATTTAGTGTTTTGCATTTGCATTTTGCAGGGTCAGTCATTAATGTATGCTAACTTGGCGNAGGGTCAGACATTACTGTATGCTAACTTGGCATAGGCAATCCTTAGGAAAAATAAATAAGGAAACACACTTGCGACTAAGGGTCTACAGTGATTTCGGAGGGTGGTAAGATGCCCTCGAAAGTTGAGAGTGAAATTGTGTTATATAACGGTAAAGTGGAAATTACTTATGGTTAAGCAACGGAAAGTAGCATGCAGAAAAATGGTTGCAAGGTAGGTAACCACAGAAAAAAATGCAATGGAGAGTACACCCCTTCATACATTAAATAGGGAACCCTCCACTTGAAGCAATTTGACATGACATTATAGAAATCAGCAAACAAAAATCAATAAAAAAGGAAGCGTTGGTAGTATCCACTAGTCTCGACCATTACCTTAGAAATTACTTGTTTAGTTGGAAAGCAGATTTGTGGTTGTCTGGGATGTGGGTATGCAGTGTCGTGCCTGACATGTCAACTCTGACAACCTGGCTCACGTTCATGTCCTAAAGTAGGTGAATGACCTATTAGTAAATGGTGTTAGGAGCGGGGTGATTGAACAAAAATTACGTCAGTATCAAGTATTAGTGCTTTATTTGGAATGCAAAGTGTTTATATAGTTATATTACAGCATATGCTCCAAGTTTGAACCACCCAGCTACACACGTGTGATTGCGCGACTGGCTCACACACTGCAACATATCGGGATTAGCCCGTACTGTATCGCATGCACCTTGAATACATTGCTGGAGATCCTTCGCGTTGANTTTGATTTGCAATTCTGTTGTAAATGTGATTGGGTAGCTGAAAATGAATTTAAAAGTCAGTTTTGTTTATGATACAATAGAAACACACTTATTATGTATGTATGTATGTATGTATGAGGGGTTTTTTTTTTTAAATTGTTAGTATAATTGTACATTTTTTGGGTGTATGTTAACATATCTATGTTAAGTCAAAATCATTGTAATTTGTGTATGGTTTGCTATGAAAAGTATGGCTTTAATTTTTATTTAACTGCAACACAGTAATTTTTATGTAAACCACCATAACCTTTTTTTTTTCTACCAAAAATGAATTGTGCATTGCGCAGGTGAAGCCGTTGGGTGTCATCTGGGGTAAATTTGAGCAGTACACATCCCGGAACACCATAATGTTCGACGACATCAGGCGCAACTTCCTGATGAACCCAGGAAATGGCCTGAAGATTCGCCCCTTCAAGCAAGCACATCTGAACCGCGACAAAGACCGGGAGCTGTTGCGGCTGGTCAAGTACTTGAAGGATATTGTGCACGAGGAGGACTTTAACAGTTTAGACCACAGACACTGGGAGCGGTACAAGCCCAGGAAGAAGAGTGCCAAGCAGGAAGTTAAGGATGGCAGCAGCACTAGTCAGGGCAGTTAGTAGTGGCCTGGATGTCGTTGGANAGCAGGAAGTTAAGGATGGCAGCAGCACTAGTCAGGGCAGTTAGTAGTGGCCTGGATGTCGTTGGATACTTCGTGACGTACTCGGTGTGATGAACTACCTTTCTACCACTTATCATTGACTACATCTTTATACAGGTTGACATAGTTTCAATTGAATCTGATCACCAAAACAGCACGTGTGTAAATAATGGAAAAGGAGCACCTGTTGTCAAGTTTCCACCCGAAACAAAACTTTTTAGCGTGATTGTGTTAATTTTTTTTTTTACAGATAATTGAAGGGTAATTTTTAAGCAAGCTGGAACATTTCGTGTGTTTAGACTATTTGTGATGTTAATTTTGTATGTGTTAATTTTTTTTTTATGTCAACATGTGATCTTTAGCTGTGATGGGACCTGAAAATCTCAATTATAGCTGTTTTTTGCTAGTTATGTGATTTTCAAGAAATGCTTTATTTATTATTTGTGTTATCTTGAAGATCAGCAACCCTTACGTGTCATCCAATTGTGCATAGGAGAATTTATGACATAAAACTGAGGAAAAAGTTATGTAATGGTAGGTACATTGCACACATAAACAGCACTACTTTACAGCATCTATGCTGCCTAGTTAGTTATTGCCATTATTTCCACACACATTGTGTTACTTCTTCCATTCATCTTGCAGTTCAAGGGGGAAAGGNGTAGTTAGTTATTGCCATTATTTCCACACACATTGTGTTACTTCTTCCATTCATCTTGCAGTTCAAGGGGGAAAGGAGAAAACAAGCAATGTTGGATGAGGTAGGATTTCTGTGATTTATGATGTGTGCTGAAAGACAGAAGAAGGAAGACTAAGTTAGAAAAATAGGGCTGTTGGATATGTTTGATTTTACACTCAAAATCAGGGTCTGAGAACTAAGGGAAATTTATTGTGTGTGTGTGTGTGTGTGTGTGTGTATATATATATATATATATAGAGAGAGAGAGAGAGAGAGAGAGAGATATTCAGAGTTGGATTGGGGATGGGAAGGTAATGATCATGCTACTATGTCTATTCACGTTTTCTTCACACTTTTTTTGAAGCAATCCTTAGAAAAATAACCCTATGTATTACGTGTTTGGTTGTTTCCGATATATGTTTTGTATCGCAACCGTTCAATACTTGTGTTAACATAAAAGTACCTTATTTTTGAGAGCTTTTACTTATATTTTGTCTAGCCTATAAATTATAATATTAAATTTATAATTAATATGAATTAAAACCAGGAGAAAAAGTAAGTGTGCTAGTATTTCCTAGTAAGAAATAGTTCTTATGCAAAATTATATAACACTTGAGTGTGCCAGAATGCGGTGCGCTGTCCTTTTGGTGAAATTTTCTCGACTAGGTCAAGCTTTGTTTGCATGAGGCGGAGGAATATCCTGGAAGTAGATCTTTAGCAGGGGTTCAGAAAAGTGTGATTTAACCGTGAATGGGCTGTACAGAGTTAAGATTATAAGTAGGCCACTAGACTACCAAAAATATATAACTGTATAGAAATTCAAGTACTCACAATCTAGTACTGGTCAACAGGCAGGACGACGACACATTTTTCACACAGTTGTGCGATCGCTAGCCTAGTCCAGCAAAACGTTGTGATCGCGTAACTGCGTGAAAAAATGTTGTCCTTTCTGTGTGTGCCTGTTGACAAGTACTAACTAGACTGTGAGTACTTGAATTTCTGTCCCATTAATTTATCATGTTGCTATAGTCATCACAAAAATTTTGCGGAAGTCAAGGTTATTCTGAGCAAGCTTTGCTTTAAAGATTTTTTTATTATTATTATTTTCTTTGGTCTACCTCACCAAGTCTTCAGCCTTCATTTGCTTCTGTAATCTTTTTTACTACATATATGTAAAAACGTGTTTTTGAACACTATATATTTTTGAGGGAAAAGTACATTATACAGTCGAGACCCAATTTTACAAAGGCTCACTAGTTCCTGAGAGTGGCCTTATAAAATTTATAATCTCGTAAAATCGTAGTAGACTTATTTTGTCCTCGCAGAAACCCAGTAATTGGGTTAAAAGTGTGTTTCACATTAAACAACTTCACCATACTGGAAAATTCTGCTTGGTGTTCTCGGTCATTGGTTTTAAATTTGACCTAGTTAGGCACCTGCGCATTTAAGATGTGCTCATACGAACATGCTTAAGGGGAGGGATGGGATTTCCCAAGCACTGATCGTCCTAACATTACAGTGACGCATTACGCGTAGCTGGCAATATACTTTTTATGAGTCTCCAACTTAAACGCAGCCTGTGGGAAGCCACGGCACCCACACCAGGGATCGAACCCGAGACAGTTGCACCCAGAAGACTAATGTTACATTTCATTGTCAGTGACACTAAATACGCGCGTCAATCATGTGCCCCTGCCTAGTCAGCCGAACGAAGCCTGCCTGCCGGCCCCTAAGCGAGCGTCGGATATTACCCGTAATCGCAGAACTACCCCGCTTTCATCCCTCATCAAGAGAGTGCAACAAGGGATGACGTCACCCACACAGGCAGCCGGCCAAAGATGCCTGAAGGAAGGCTACACTCAGTATTTAGGGCCGCACGAGCCCCCAGAACGGGAATTGAGATCGAGTTGTCTTCGCATTGGCTTCCTCTGCCTTGGCAACCCAACAGCTCGCCCTACCACTGCCATGCTAGGGCTCTCTGCCTCAACCAGATCTTCTACCAGTGAAGCTTGCTTCAACCCCTGATACACCCACTCCACTTGGGAGTGCTTACCCCATTACTCCAGGACTACACTAGACAACAGTAAGGTTAGAGTCGTTTTCATAACTGCTTTTATAGTTGCTCTTTGTGTCTTAACTTCCACCATTTGCTTTGTAATCACGATAGTCTAGGAGTTAGTACAGGTCATCGTGTGTATTCTACCCAGAATAAATATGTTTTAAGTCTATGCACTACGTTTTGATTCCAAGGGTGATGTGTACCTCTCAACTACCTTGTAAATGCCATCCCCCAAGAGAGAAGCAGGCGACCCTGTCTTGCCAAACGGTTTCCGACAATAGTGAAGAACTGCGGGCTCCCTTAACGGAGCAGTACGTACGTCTCAAAACACCACGCGATTCGCCGGCCACCCATACTGTGGGCTCATTGTGCAAAGGCACTCTGCGTACATGTACTGTAAAGCCCCCTACTAGGTACACTCCACGAGGAAGCGACTGGACCACCAGTCAGCTAATACACTCCTTCCGCTGCGTGAAATTTGCCGTTGGAGTACCAGGCCTGACGAGGTGTGACCCGATAGCCTCTCAGTGGCCTATGACAAAGCTTTAGCGCTACCCCAAGTCGGTTAACCTGCATCATCCACTACGTGAGATTCGCCAGTTGGAGCGCTAGGACCGATGCAGTGTGACATTGCATCTAGGTACTCGGACTGCCCATGAGCCTAGGCCTCGCCAGCACCGTTCATCGATCACCGCCGCCATCACCCCAGCAGCTCCAGGACCGGCCAGCTCCAGCCACATGCCAGCTGCCCCCGGACGGGGCCCTGAGNTCCTTCCGCTGCGTGAAATTTGCCGTTGGAGTACCAGGCCTGACGAGGTGTGACCCGATAGCCTCTCAGTGGCCTACGACAAAGCTTTAGCGCTACCCCAAGTCGGTTAACCTGCATCATCCACGGCGTGAGATTCACCAGTTGGAGCGCTAGGACCGATGCAGTGTGACATTGCATCTGGGTACTCGGACTTCCCGTGGGCCTAGGCCTCGCCAGCACCGTTCATCGATCACCGCCGCCATCACCCCAGCAGCTCCAGCCACATGCCAGCTGCCCCCGGACGGGGCCCTGAGAGTCGCCTACAGCAGCCCGCCAATGGACNCGCCAATGGACAGCCTCAGCGCCGACCTGCAGGTGTTAATCCAGCAACTGCCAACCCCGCCGCCTTAGGCGCCTACATAGCCAGGCCGACTCTGTACACTGGCTCCTTAAGAGCCCGGGTGAACCCGCAGTAACCAGCCTGTAAGACCACCAAGGGTTCTCTGCCTGAACCCTCTTAAAAACCCATGTAGATTAGGTGATGTGCCAAGCATCCTGGCCGTCACGCATCAACAGTGTAGCTACAGAAAACTTTTTACACATTTATTTGATTATTTTTAATTACTTTTTTAAACATATTGTTTTTTTGCATCATCATAAATTTATAGAAAAAAAAAACACCAAACTTTATTGTTTAGTCATTGAAAATTTTAAGGCAAATTTCTCAGTGACCCTACTTGTTATTCTTTGAATATACTGCTTTTAATAAAAAAAATACGTAAATATTAATTGCAACTTTTAAAATAAGTTGCTTATGTCATGGTTAAAGAGTTCAAGGTGCCAAATTAAAATTCAGTTTATTCAGTAAATCAGTATAAAACCGTAATTACACAGTTAACATCCGATAGTATCTATCAAACCTATAATTAGTCATTTTATGTTTCTAATTGTCAATGCCATGACATACACGTAAAACTTCATTAGATGTACTGTATTAAGAAGGAATGTTTCAGAGTTCATTTTATTTTATGTCTGCTGAAACACCTCGTAACAAAAGAAGGTAACACAGTCGTCTTATTATCTGATGATGACTAAGTAAAGTACTCTCAGTGAGCACTCGTAGCGGTCCTGGAGAAATGTGTCTGAAATGTATGAAAGAAATGATTTATCTTATGGACCCATAGAATATACTTCATAGAGCAGAACATTTTTTGCAGAGAAAAACAAATAAAATTTTTAAAGTTGAAATTTTGTGTGCGCGTGCACATGCATGTGTGTATGCGTGCACGCGTGTGCGTATTATATATATATATTCAGTTGCAGATAAAATAGTTTCCTATTTTCATATTCATATATTTCTTAGGAATAATTTTTTTAAATTTGATATTTGAAACATTTTCAACTGCAAGTATCATTTGTACAGTATTGTGATACTCGTGGAATATGATGGACATTGTAACTGGTGTTGCAGTTGCTGTGGAAAATTTTTTCCGAATAGGGCTGATGAACTTAGTTTGGACAGTTATGTTTATGTACTCTTGAGGATCTGCTGTAACAGAAATTTAAGTATGCTTGTCTATATAGACATAATTGTCGACTGACCAGATATTCATCACAAACACTTCAGAAAATCAATTGCCATGCACAGTTTTTACTCTCTGAAATGTGTTTGCAGAGTTGTGCAAATATTTTTAAATTTTGCAGAACATAGGTTTAAGCTCCCTGTTTTGCGAACCTCAGAGTTGCACTGCTACCATAGGCATCAAGAGGGTACAGCTGCACCCCCAATTATATCATGTCATTAGGAAACTGAAAGAATCTTGATAGTTTTGAATTTTTACTAAACAGTATGCATGTTTCAATGACCACTGAATTAAAAGTATTTTTAATATAACATAGATTAATTCCTATAAATATATTCTTACTTTGTATTTTTAATCCCGTAAATGTGGATCATTATTTTACGGTTCGCACCCCTCATTACCCAACTCTGTGCACGCCTATGCCTGCGAGGCTATGCCACACGCTTGTTTTTAGTAAGCACATAAGTGTGCCACACGAGGTTTATACTGTTTGTTTCTCGCATAACTTTTCAGTAGTACAGGATATCCACAAGATTGTGTTATGCTTGGGAGAGCTCCTGAAAACTTATTACTACTCCTATAGAACAGAGTGTAGTAAGTTCTTTGTTTTTCCTCACATTCTGAATCAGTTGTAGTAATGAGTATTTGATTTTTCCTTTCAGTATTGCAGCAATATTTACAGCAAGAACTCGGTGGATCGTTTTTTAAGGGACTGAAAGGAAAAGACCGCAATGCGTGCACATTTGCCTCCCTTTACTTAACCTAAAATCTGAAGTTTGATTTTAATTTTTGTGCTTGCTGAGAAAATAAATTATAACAAATATAATTAGAATAATTATTTATGAATAGTTTATGTTACGGACCAATTTACACATTTACATCGGTATATCAAGAAATACGTGGGACCCTATAATGTAAACATTAACCATTTGAGTTAAGTTCTTTTGGGTCGTAGAAATAACCTTTGAAAATAAGTATGTTCTCCTTTTTTGTAGTATATAAAAGCACTTACTTCCTAGCTTCAAATTAAAACAATTATATCATCTTTTAATTTGAAGGTGCTTTTCTCACGTCTGGGTCACATCTAAGCCTCTTCGTATTTATAGAATGAAAACGTGCTTTCGACAAAAATTACACTTTTTACTGCCTGAACTGGTGTAAATGGAGCCACTATGAAAATGCAATCAAGAGGCATCTGCGAAGATGGCACTATTAAAATGGTTCAGGGAAAAGTCGGGGAATGTCGGGTAACAGAAAAAAATTAGGTAATTGTAATATTTTCACCTGGATCAGGGAAAATAATAATTGCTTCTCTGAAAAATTTTTAGTTATATAAATATTGTACGATTAATGTATTTATGATAATACGCATTTATGTAATTATGATAATATACATTTTAAGATTTCAGTCTTTAAGTGTGTGATTTGGCAATAATACAGCTTTGCCACATAGGATCTGTAAGTACAAAATTAAGTGTGTTGTGTTTGTGTGCGCACGCGTATATATAGTCAATAGCAAGTATTCTGAGAAATATTAATGGGCTGAATCAAATATGTGGCCCTGCTAGTTCGGTCTGTTGCAGTGTAATTCAATTTGACTTCGCTGTTCTGTCAGCTTGACAAAATTGGTTATCGAAGGTTTGAGTATTCCTGACAGTAGGTCAGGGAAAATGATAAAATACGTCAGGGAATTCCAAAACGATTTCAGTGGACATCCTGTGTTCACGGTTGATGTGTATTAGCGTTTTGTTTCAAGTACAGGTAACCACTAGAGATTAACATTGAAGACCTTTGTGACAGTCCAGCTAAGGCGAAGGCAAGCTGGTTAATCCAGTATGAGGGACTCCATCTGGAACAAACAGCGATGGATGCAGGAAAACTACACTTAAGTAAATTATCCATTCTGACTCTTAACACTGTACTGAAGGTAAGTTGCTCTGGATTGTACAGAATAAGCAGTGAATGTAGGAAAATTACAGAAAAGGGAAAGCTGCATTGGGGTTTTACTGTATTCACTATTTATTAAGGGATTGGTTTACATTAACTCATGATCTGTGTCTTATAAATGTGTATGTGCATCCCATCTGGTTGACATCCACCATAATCTGTTGTTTATTATTTTGTCTGCATTTTATTACACGATATGCTCAGCCTGCAGGTTTCAGATACGATCGCGCAAATCTTCCGTCTGGATTCTAGGATACATGATTTATCTGCCATACACAATATTACAACATTGAAATGCCTTTTTGTTCTACCCAGTAGTTATCCAGAAATCAGACTGGTGGAAATGATCAAATGTGTAAAACACATTATGTGTGATTATACAAAATTTAATGAATTACATTGTGGTTTAATAGTGGTTGTGACTTCTATTTGTGATCTATTATGGTTGACTTACATCTGTCTTGTGCGCTGCAGGCTAATTCGCAATGCGGTTAGCATTGAGCACACATTATCTTTGCTGTATTTTTATGTTCAAGTATAGGTCCCACAATAGTGTATTCACATAAAATTAAGTATGGCCTAAATTTAAAGATTCCATATGAGAAGTTGAAACAACTTAACATAAAGGAAGAAATAGTCAAAACTCAAGAAATGATTAACTTTGGTGTTTTTGATTAATTTTTATTCTTGTTAACTTTTGTTTGGACTGTATATTGTGTTATGGCATCTGATGAGGTAATTAAAAATTGGGGGAAATGAGGTCATTGGCATACAAATGTATAAGTTTTAAATACTATAAAAATGGTTTGTATACATAGTATGTTCACAGATGAGTACTTTTGGAAGCCCTGCTTAAGATCTACTTTTCTCTGCATTTTGTATCCTTTCCCCATGTATAAATTTTACATAGCCAAGGGCGTAATGACTTCCATACATCAGTCAAGTGAAAATGTGAAATGATTTCGAACTTAATTGTGTTGTTAATATGCAAATTTGTGCCTTAATGTGTGTAGTGCAGAAAAACACGAAGTTGATATACCACAAATTAAAACAATCAACAGGGAGCCTCCATACTTTTATATACGATTCGCAAATCATGGGACAAACATTGAGGGGTGGTAGTGCTCACTAAAATAAACAATTATTGTATAGGACTATGGGCGGGAGTGACGCGTTGAGGCACAAACACATAACACATTAACGGAAACATAAAATGTTCATTAGCAGCATACTTAACGAGTGATTCTGTACAGGAAATGTTAAAACAGTTGCTGGAAATGCATCCACCAACAGTCACGCATGCTTGGCGACCTCTGCATATGGCGTGATTGGCTGACAATGGTGGCAATAGTTGTGTTATGTTTTTGTGTTTGTGCCTCAACGCGTCACTTCCGCCCATACATTCCTATGCAATAATTGTTTAGTGAGCTCTACCACTCCTCAATGTTTGTCCCATGATTTGCAAATCATCCTGGATAATAGTATATATGCAGTTGATGGGCAAAGACTCTTTCAAAGGTTGATTGCAAAAGTACTCACTTTACTGTGAACACTGTATATGTACATATCCTATATCTTCATATTATATATACGTATATTATTATATATCTGTGTGTGTGTCAGTGCGTGTGTGCGCGTGCATGCGTGTGTAAAAAGCATATGTTTATAAATTGTTCTTTCCCGTGTCCCAGAAAGAACAAATTTGATAGAGACTGTTACAGGTGCAGAAATGCATAAGTTTTAAGTATTATTATAACATTTGTTTATGTACATTGACTACACTTTTGTTAATGCAAACATACATGTGTGTATAAAGAAGACTTTTCCAGAATACTGATACAGCAAATGTAGCAGTACTGCATTATGACTACCTAGAGATGAGGTAACTCCAGGGGGTCCATGGTGGTGTAGTGGTCAGACTACTCGCCNTGTTTTTAGTAAGCACATAAGTGTGCCACACGAGGTTTATACTGTTTGTTTCTCGCATAACTTTTCAGTAGTACAGATTGTGCATAACACAAGATTGTGTTATGCTCGGGAGAGCTCCTGAAAACTTATTACTACTCCTATAGAACAGAGTGTAGTAAGTTCTTTGTTTTTCCTCACATTCTGAATCAGTTGTAGTAATGAGTATTTGATTTTTCCTTTCAGTATTGCAGGAATATTTACAGCGAGAACTCTGTGGATCGTTTTTTAAGGGACTGAAAGGAAAAGACTGCAATGCATGCACATTTGCCTCCTTTTACTTAACCTAAAATCTGAAGTTTGATTTTAATTTTTGTGCTTGCTGAGAAAATAAATTATAACAAATATAATTAGAATAATTATTTATGAATAGTTTGTTACGGACCAATTTACACATTTACATCGGTATATCAAGAAATACGTGGGACACTATAATGTAAACATAAACCATTTGAGTTAAGTTCTTTTGGGTCGTAGAAATAACCTTTGAAAATACGTATGTTCTACTTTTTGTAGTATATAAAAACACTTACTTCCTGGCTTCAAATTAAAACAATTATATCATCTTTTAATTTGAAGGTGCTTTTCTCACGTCTGGGTGACATCTAGGCCTCTGCGTATTTATAGAATGGAAATGTGCTTTCGACAAAAATTACACTTTTTACTGCCTGAAATGGTGTAAATGGAGCCACTATGAAAATACAATCAAGGGGCATCTGCGAAGATGGCACTATTAAAATGGTTCAGGGAATGTCTGGTAACAGAAAAAAGTTAAGTAATTGTAATATTTTCACCTGAATCAGGAAAAATAATTATTGTTTCTCTGCAAAAATTTTAGTTATATAAATATGGTTTAATTAATGTAATTATGATAATATGCATTTTAAGATTTCAGTCTTTAAGTGTGTGGTTTGGCAATAATACAGCTTTGCCACACAGGATCTGTAAGTACAAAATTAAGTGAGAGAGTGCGTGCATGTGTGGGTGTGCGTGGGTGTGTGCGTGCGTTGGGCACTAGTGTGAAGGCAATAGCAAGTATTCTGAGAAATATTGATGGGCTGAATCAAATGTGGCCCTGCTAGTTCGGTCTGTTGCAGTGTAATTCAATTCGACTTCACTGTTCTGTCAGCTTGACAAAATTGGTTATCAAAGGTTTGAGTATGCCTGACAGTAGGTCGGGGAAAATGATAAAATATTTCAGGGAATTCCAAATACAATTTCAGTGGACTTCCTGTGTTCACAGTTGATGTGTATTAGCTTCNTTCCTGTGTTCACAGTTGATGTGTATTAGCTTCTTGTTTCAAGTACAGGTAACCACTAGAGATTAACATTGAAGACCTTTGTGACAGTCCAGCTAAGGCGAAGGCAAGCTGGTTAATCCAGTATGAGGGACTCCATCTGGAACAAACAGCGATGGATGCAGGAAAACTACACTTAAGTAAATTATCCATTCCGACTCTTAACACGGTACTGAAGGTAAGTTGCTCTGGATTGTACAGAATAAGCAATGAATGTAGGAAAATGACAGAAAAGGGAAAGCTGCATTGGGGTTTTACTGTATTCACTATTTATTAAGGGATTGGTTTACATTAACTGATGATCTGTGTCTTATATATGTGTATGTGCATCCCATCTGGTTGACATCCACCATAATCTATTTATTATTTTGTCTGCATTTTATTATACAATGTGCTCAGCCTGCAGGTTTCAGAGACGATCGTGCAAATCTTCCGTCTGGATTCTAGGATACATGATTTATCTGCCTTGCACACTATTACAACTTTGAAATGCCTTTTTGTTCTACCCAGTAGTTATCCAGAAATCAGGCTGGTGGAAATGATCAGGTGTATAAAACACTCTATGTGTGATTATACAAAAATTAATTAATTACAATGTGGTTTAATAGTGGTTGTAACTTCTATTTGAGATCTATTATGGTTGACTTACATCTGTCTTGTGCGCTGCAGGCTAATTCGCAATGCAGTTAGCATTGAGCACAAGTTATCTTTGCGGTATTTTTATGTTCAAGTATAGGTCCCACAATAGTGTATTCACATTAAATTAAGTATGGCCTAAATTTAAAGATTTCATATCAGTAGTTGAACCAACTTAACATAAAGGAAGTAATAGTCAAACTCAAGAAATGATTAACTTTGATGTTTTGGATTAATTTTTATTCTTGTTAACTTTTATTTGGACTGTATATTGTGTTATGGCATCTGATGAGGTAATTAAAATGGAAGTTTAAAATTGAGGGAAATGAGGTCATCGGCATACAAATGCATAAGTTAAAAATATTATTAAAATTGTTTGTATACATAGTATGTTCACAGATGAGTACTTTTGGAAGCCCTGTTTAAGATCTACTTTTCTCTGCATATTGTATCCTTTCCCCATGTATAAATTTTACATAGGCAAGGATCTAATGACTTCCATACATCAGTCAAGTGAAAATGTGAAATGATTTTACTTAATTGTGTTGTTAATATGCAAATTTGTGCCTTAATGTGTATAGTGCAGAAAAACACCAAGTTGATATACCACAAATTAAAACAATAAACAGGGAGCCTCCATACTTTTATATACAGGATGATTCGCAAATCATGGGACAAACATTGAGGGGTTGTAGAGCTCACTAAAATAAACAATTATTGTATAGGAGTATATGGGCGGAAGTGACGCGTTGAGGCACAAACACATAACACATTAACGGAAACATAAAACGTTCATTAGCAGCATACTTAACGAGTGATTCCGCACAGAAAATGTTAAAACAGTTGCTGGAAATGCATCCACCAACAGTCACGCATGCTTGGCGACCTCTGCATATGGCGTGATTGGCTGACAATGGTGGCAATAGTTGTGTTATGTTTTTGTGTTTGTGCCTCAACGCGTCACTTCCGCCCATACATTCCTATGCAATAATTGTTTAGTGAGCTCTACCACTCCTCAATGTTTGTCCCATGATTTGCAAATCATCCTGGATAATAGTATATATGCAGTTGATGGGCAAAGACTCTTTCAAAGGTTGATTGCAAAAGTACTCACTTTACTGTGAACAGTGTATATGTACATATCCTATATCTTCATATTATATATACGTATATTATTATATATCTGTGTGTGTGCGCGTGCATGCGTGTGTAAAAAGCATATGTTTATAAATTGTTCTTTCCCGTGTCCCAGAAAGAACAAATTTGATAGAGACTGTTACAGGTGCACAAATGCATAAGTTTTAAGTATTATTATAACATTTGTTTATTTACATTGACTACACTTTTGTTAATGCAAACATACACGTGTATAAAGAAGACTTTTCCAGAATACTGATACAGCAAATGTAGCGGTACTGCATTATGACTACCTAGAGATGAGGTAACTCCAGGGGGTCCATGGTGGTGTAGTGGTCAGACTACTCGCCTTGCACCAAGACAAACTGGGCTTGGTTCATGGCGGGGTCACCAGAGTTTTTGCATGTGGGGATCATGCCACACGATGCTGCTGGTCACCAGGGTTGTCTCGTGGAATGCCAGTTTCCCCGCCCTTTTATTCTGTCGCTGCTCCATACCTCGCTTCACCCTCATCTGTTCTCAAGATCACAATGTTAAGGGCATTGGCCAAGAAAAATATGTGTTATTTTATATTTGTGCCAAATACTGTTGAACTTTTAGATTTATCAGTGAATACTATTTCCTCACAAAACAAGATTTTTGAGCACATAGTTATCGCACAAATACACAAAAAAAAAAAAATCACAATTTTACTGTTTTACAAATTTACAAATAATGAAAACTATCTTAGGTATAGAAATGAGATAATTCACACTGAAAGAATATGCCAAGAACTACTTAAAGACATCTATAAAATTGCACAAGAAAATGTTTTTTTAATTTGGTAAAATTGCTGAAAATAAGAGGATTTTTGCACATATTTGGCTTGCGACTTTCACAAAATTTATAGAAAAAATTTTTGCTAAACATACCTTAAAATGAATTAAGACAAGATCTTTCACTTGCCCCTTTTAAATGTTCTGCTAATATTTTAGTTTATTATATTTTTACAGTACTAAAACACTAAAATTTTGATTTTGACATGTCATTTTGCTGAAACCATGCAATCTAAAAAAATTTATCTGAGGAAAAGTTAGTCACAGGTAATGTCTACATGTTGAACAATATAGGTACAAATATAAGAGTAACATATTTTCACATGGCAAACGCCCTTAAGAGCTGCCTACAAACCTTTCTACTCCACTCTTGACTCCAGTATGAATAAATCTAAAATTTTATCAAAAATAAATTTTGTCATCAATTTAATGCAAAGTTAATTTGATGAGTGCTATGTTTATTTCAATGTGAATCAGCTTTAAATATTTTCCACTCAGTTTTTACTCATTGCAGTAATTGCAGTGTCAGTATTTTCATACTCCTTGCGTTTGTACAACAAGCTTGAATACAGAAGAAGACACTCATATTGAAGAACTGCATTGTTAATTCAATTCAAAGGAAATACTATTGTGTGTCAACATTGTCATTTGGCTCCATTCTTGGTTATATTAACATTTTTTTTTTATCATTTGTTATTTTTGGTGATTGATAGTTGTGTCTTTGGAGATGCAGCCATCATGCAAATGGGTTGACTATTTGCTACATTTAGAGGTTGAGCCCCCATTGAAAGGTCAGTTTGTTAAGGTTTATTCTACTCAGGTTAGGAATGAAATGATGAGACGTCTTATGAATGAGTTTGGCATAAGGAAAATTGCATTCGTAAGGTACGCGTGTGTTCCAAAAAGGTAGTTTTTAAGCTGGCGGTAAGTGGAGACATTGTATTTGTTTGTGTGTAAAAGTTTATTTTTGGCTGAAATTTTGATATATGCTTGTCCCAGGCAAAATTTTAAGTAGTAACTTTATTTCATAACTATTATTCTTGACCTCTAACGGTGTTTGCGAGAGCAAACAGTAAAATTACAACTGTTTGGCAGTGGGCATCCATAAGCAAGCTTATGACAATGGTACATTGTTACGAATTTTAAGTGCAAAACAAATACAGCAGTCATTGAAAGAAACTGCATTTTTCTCCATTCTTTAAGGAAACTGTGCAGGAAATCCATAAAAATGGTATAGTAACCATTTGACTGTTGCATTTTGATTCAATTATATTTTTAAGTAGAGTAATTGTGNAATCCATAAAAATGGTATAGTAACCATTTGACTGTTGCATTTTGATTCAATTATATTTTTAAGTAGAGTAATTGTGTAAGCCAACGTTTTGCTAAATTCAGTTTTACGACAGAATATTAGACATCATGTGGTGGATAGGTTGGATGTGTTTGTGTCATGATGTTATGCTGATCCATGCAGTTCTGTGCCAGGTTGGTATGATGATCAATGCATGTTAAGTGAAAAATGGTCACTTTGGTCATGTGTGTCCAAAAAGGGAGAGTGGTGCTCTGTATCTTGGTGCTATTGTGTTTGCGATAGTGGCAGCATCTCTGGTGTTGGTATCGTCTCTGGCAGCAGCGGAAATGGCACNAATCCATAAAAATGGTATAGTAACCATTTGACTGTTGCATTTTGATTCAATTATATTTTTAAGTAGAGTAATTGTGCAAGCCAACGTTTTGCTAAATTCAGTTTTACGACAGAATATTAGACATCATGTGGTGGATAGGTTGGATGTGTTTGTGTCATGATGTTATGCTGATCCATGCAGTTCTGTGCCAGGTTGGTATGATGATCAATGCATGTTAAGAGAAAAATGGTCACTTTGGTCATGTGTGTCCAAAAAGGGAGAGTGGTGCTCTGTATTNGTCATGTGTGTCCAAAAAGGGAGAGTGGTGCTCTGTATCTTGGTGCTATTGTGTTTGCGATAGTGGCAGCATCTCTGGTGTTGGTATCGTCTCTGGCAGCAGCGGAAATGGCACATCATGCCTTCCAGTCGGCAAATGTATTAGGTAATACAATGCAGTTTGCCTGCGATCTTTCCCTACCCGTAGGAAAGCAGGTACAGGGACTGCGGTAGGAGTCTTGTCAAGTTTTCTTTGTCCTGGCAGAGAAATTTCGGAATAGTGGAAGGGGTGGAAGATTAGTAATTTGCCACTGTTTCACATCAGTATTCATGATAAGGTGGAAAACACACAATCACCTTACAAATGAATAGTCGGCAGAAGTCCCAAATGAGATTATATTTTGAGTTGACATCCAGTCTGTGTGGCTTGTATTAGAGCTGACTGAAGCCAGTGCTTTACAAAATTGTGAATAAGTAGTTGAGACAGTCATTCTTCACCACACGTCAGCCTTTGGTGCACTGCAGGCAGTTAATTAAAAGTACATGATTTTGTTGAATTTTTCTAACAGGCGGTCAAACTACAGTTGTATGCTTAAAGCGTTACAAGTTACCCTGGCAAATGCTGAGGTGAAATTAATTAATGAAACATGATTCTGATTTGCTTTAAAATTTAATGAGTATCTACATACTTCACCTGACATGACTATGGAACAAACTGCTAGTTGTAATTTAACTGGTTAGAAACATGTATTTTTTTATTTTATTTGAATTTGATTGCATCTGCGTTTAATTTGAACTTTCCATTCATCCCTTCCACAGTACCAGTACCCTTCTTCCCCTCTTTCCTGCTGCAACTGCACTGTGCGTAGACTCATCTGGCCAATAGGTGGGCTATGACACTTCTTCGCTCAATTTCAATTACGAATGTAAACTCTTTCAGAATAATACCTGCTGTATAAGTGTTTGATGTTGGCTGTTACTGCAAGGCAGGCTGCAATGGGATCGTGATTTATGATTGTAAGTAATTTTATTTTCCTTAAATGTTTAATTTTTGTTTGAGCTCCATAATTATTTTATTGGGGAATTAATTTCTGTACTCCTTCAGGCAACTTTTTTTGTAATATTTTCATTATACCTAATTAATTTTTGAGGCAGCCCATGTGGGTGTCTGTAGGGTTGCCATATTTTGAAGAGCAAAAAAGAGAACACATTTGCCGATATTTTCATCTAACTATGGATAGCTATGTTTAGTGTTATTTTAAAGATATTTATACATATGTAAGCCATGTTAAAATGCTAGTAACTGTGTTCTTAACCGAGCACTTTTGAGAGGCCTAGTTTAAATCTTGTATGCACTGTGTGTGTCCTTCCACCATATATTAAATTAATATTGCTACAAGCCTGCTCACTTTATTAATACTCTGTCAACTGATACTGTGAAATTATTGGTATAGTAAATTCTTTACAAAATTACTAATTCTTGATCTTATATGCATTATAAAAAGCAAAAGAAATAATTTCAGTATTCATAAATGTTAATGTAACACATTTAATGTAATGTTAATACATGGAACTACTTTTCCTACATTGTTACCTAACCAACTTATAGTTAGTGTGCCCATTGAAATATATGCAGCCAGGAATAGCGACATTTTTCAAAGGTTGATTTCGGAAGGGCTCAGTTAACAGTGACCAGCCAATACAAACAATTGAACTGGTTATATTAAATAAGTACCTAACCATAAAATTAAAGTAAGTGTGCTCAAATCACCAAAGAATAAAACACGACATATTTCAGTGTGTTCAGTAGAACCTACACCATATGGAATTTTTCAGTAGTTATAAATACAAACAATTACTTCAAAGATTTGTCACTTTTAAATGTGCTTTGTTCTTTCTGATACAGTTTGGTGCAAGCATATTTCTTTTTAGATCTTACCTTGCTCAACAATGGTTTGTTAAGAACTAGACATGGGACACCTTACAAGAATACTAATTTTGTAACTCGACAAAAAAAAATTTTCCATGTGCAACAAATTATTGGTTTGGAAATAGAAGATGCATGTTATGCTCAAGATATGTTGCCACACACATACAAACTAAAACTTTGATGATATGATTGATTATAGCCTGTTATGTATTGTAATTGTATCAGACCAGAAATCCAGGATATTCTGCCAAGTTTTAAAATTCAACTCGGACACAAATTTTAACCCTAAAAAAAAAATGACATTTCCCTATAACTGTATATGGCCACACTAATCGGTACCACATAATAAATTTGTACAACTTTTATTTGTAAATCGGCAGTTACAGCCCCAGATATAAGATATCTTACTATTTGCAATTCTCTAGTCTTTGAAAAATAATTGCTTATTGATAACTGCTTTTATGCATGTTTGCTATACTAAGCCAGCACCAGAACTGGTGATAGCAATATGGGAATTGTAGGAGGGAAGGCATTTCTCATTTGGCCTGGATTTGTATGCTTATCTTGACACACATCTTAAGATGATTTACAGTTTGTTGAAATGTAAATACAAAACATGAGCGAGGTCAGAGTGAATATATATTTTTTTTGCCTTAATGCAGATACCAGTTCACATTTAACATTCTGTTTGTGATATTGGCTTTATGTTGAGCACATTTGTAAGTATATCTTGTGTTACTTACGATATTACATTTTTTTGTAAACACGTTGATAGCAGCTGACCTAAGATAAATGTAGAGGCAGAGCTAGAAAATTGTTTTTGAAAGGTAGTGGGATATACTTGTTGCAGCTACTGTGTTCTTGATGCATGCGTGTGTATTTTTCTCCCGTGTTTGTGTCGATGCTTTGATGGGAAAGTCACTGCAACCCTATTTAAAATTAATCATGTATGCCTTTATGTAGTAACAGCAGTAATTATGACATGCTATTTATCTCGCAGGCTGGCATTGTTAGCTAGTATTTGCAGAAACTTCGGGAATGGGGAAACAATGGAAAATTACACACAGGTCATGCTTTCACNTTCGGGAATGGGGAAACAATGGAAAATTACACACAGGTCATGTTTTTATGTGCCTAATGCCAGAGTGCACCAATAACTGCCCTGAACCAAGATCTTAGGATGATCCTAACATAATCTTCATTTGGATCAGAGTTCCAGTGTACGAGTGTTGCACCAACGGGGCTGGCCGAGTTCCGATCTTAGATCTCTTGATCTCGGTTTGCAGCCGGTATTGGGATGAAAATAAAACGCCAAAGACTTCTTGATTTTTGAGAACAGGCTGGAGTGAAAATGCTCATCTCAAACAGAACTGGTCCTAAACTTACACTTCTGGTATCGGAATCCAAAGGAAGTGCATGAAGAGATTGTTTTTAGTTTGCCCACTGTTCTGTGCGTTATTCTTTTGGCACATGTTCTTTGCTTTGTGCTTGTGGGTATAACTGTTACTATGCAGTAAAGAAATTTTCTTTCAATGATAAAATTCGATAACATTTTCCACATGTGCTGTACTTAAAAATCAAATTGGGAAGGCAGAGTATAGTGGGTACGTTGTGCAATTCAACATTTTTCAATATCACATGGTGTAAGAGCAGACGTCAGTGATCACTTCAACAAAACAAGCATAAAGATGCAATTTTAACATCCTCAAATAAAATGACCTCTGTCTTTATAAGCCAGCAAATAATGGCCAAAGAAAAATTACAATGTGCTACTGAATCGCACAGTTAAACACACGGGATCATTTATGAAGAAGGCTTTGTTAGTGAAGTAGAAGAATGCATGATAACATTCCCATTGGTGAGTTTACCAAGCTATAAGAACCCTTAAAGTTGTATGTGAACACTTAAAAGTTTGGAAAAAAAAAAAAAAAAAAAAGTGCTGCTGACAAGTGGGCATTTTAGAGATATGTACAATAAAGTATATTTTTTGGAAGACATTTTAATCATGGTTGATTATATGTTATACTTTCCTTGTAGCAATGTGTGTGTTCAACTGTGTATTCAGTCTTACGAACATTTACTGGCTCAGTGAAAAGAATCGGGCTTCACTTAGTTTAGTTGAGGCAGTATTGCAAAAACACATTTCGTTCTTTCTTGTGTGGCCCCTTATACTGTATGTGGATTTAAAATCAGAATTATGGTCGGATACATTCATATTTGTAAGAAATATAAAAAAAATACTGATTGTAGTAGTTTTGTAATATAAAGTACTCGTATTTCTCATACTTGATGATAATTTATTATTTTAACAGCCACAAGTGCTCTACTCTTTCACATTAAGATTTAAAAGTAAAATAATGTTTTGTATGTATGGCTAATTTTTTGGCCAATTTTATATCACAAATTATGTGTAATAGGTACTCTGGTTCTTTATTTTTACAATCTGGTTACACTGACTGGAGAATTTTAGTACAGAGCTATTAGAATAGTCGGTTATCTTTCAATCAAGACTTCACACACTGGCGAGAGTGTGTGTGAGCTGTGACACCCCTGTACTCCAGCGCTCTGCAGCCATTTAAACTAGGTCAAATCATTCCCCACTGACATGGTACGCCAGTACTTAATTGGTGCGCTGAACTGGAGGTCAGATGCACACATTACCCACTTCTGCCGGCCAAGATATGATGTGCCCGTCAAAGGTATGCGTAGTTTTTTAAAAGACCTGTATCTTCATGAAACTGTATGTAACAAGTTGGTTTTTAAATGCTTAGCCGTTAGCCATTATTTAACGAATGGTAAACAAATGGGTTAAGGTCACTTTTGTCTTAATGTTGTGTGTTCTCGCCACCGCCCAGTTTTTTTTGAGGAAATGCAGAAAATGTGTTTATCATTTGCACTTGATGGCCGTAATGCATTCATCACAGTGGTTGCGTAAACAAGTTGAAATTATTTTACATTTAATTATTTAGGTGAATGATTTTTAGCCGTGACTACAGTTCAGATGCTTGTTTGTTAGTTTGATTTTGCATGTGAGTAATTCTAAACTTTGAACAGAAATGCTAAACAGCTGATTTTCTGGAGTTCATTGAGAAGTAGTATTCTTATTTGGAAGTAACTAGAAAATTATAAATGTTTGTTGGTACTATATAACAACTTTTCATTCCACGTAATATAAATTTTTTTAGCAAAAGTGGAAGTAAACGTGTAGTTTTGAAGTTATTAATTTTTGTTACAGTGTGACAAAACATAAAAATTTGCATTGCGAGTAATGTATTTGTAATTATAATGCATAACATATAATTTGACTGATTGTTCATCCCTATTGCTTTAAAATTAGCAGATTGTGCTTAAAAATGCATATAATTGTTTAAAACACTTGATTGTCGGTAATGAAACTGTCCAGGATATGTACTAGTCATTTAATTGCAGATTTATCATAAACACATTATTATGATGAATGACTGTGAATGCAAAGCAAATCAGTTATTTCTCTTGTGAAGGAGACATTTAAGTTAAACCATGATATAACAATGGGAAAATTGAAGTGTGCACGTGAAAAATCAGTATTTCAATGGGAGATGGTTGCAAAAAATGTTAAAATTAATAGTTGCTGTTGCAGAAAATATAAATTTAAACTCCTTGGTCTATGATTGGTCTTATGAACAAACAAAGCATACTAACTCCACTTTTGTTAATGCGATAAAAGCCAAATGCTGTAGTGGAAAAAATGGTGCTATACCAAATTAAGTTGTACGCAAGTGGCAAATGATACTGTTGAGAAAATTAATATACAATTAAATGCTTGGGTGAATTATAAAATTGAAATTTTAATGAAGTACATATGCACTATTCAGTAAAAAAATATATCCAGTGTTATAATTTACTTTAGAGAATTATATTCATATGCTACCTGAAAATTTCCAATAATTATTCATTGCATGTGAAAAACATAACCTGAATACAAAACTGCTCTTGTTTCAAAGGGTGTGTATTTATGTACTGCATGACTTAAGCAAAGATAATTTTGCATATCTACCAGTCAGTAAGCTTAACAGGTCAAAACACACTAAACTGGCAACATCAAGATAAAATTATTTATTCCTGCTNTTGTTTCAAAGGGTGTGTATTTATGTACTGCATGACTTAAGCAAAGATAATTTTGCATATCTACCAGTCAGTAAGCTAAACAGGTCAAAACACACTAAACTGGCAACATCAAGATAAAATTATTTATTCCTGCTAATGTCCTCATACACATCCTGTTGAAACTTTATAGACATTTTCTAAACTGTTGATGTGTTGCACCTGCATGCATTAAAATTTGTTGGACTGGTAGCGAGTGCATGAGGCTACAAGTTTGTGTGGGTGCTATGCTAACGTCTTGGCTCAATCATATCACTCTGTAGTGTCTTGACTCCTTCTCATTGTGTCACCCACCCTTCTCCTCAT
Source organism: Clitarchus hookeri (assembly GCA_002778355.1). Taxonomy (NCBI): domain Eukaryota; kingdom Metazoa; phylum Arthropoda; class Insecta; order Phasmatodea; family Phasmatidae; genus Clitarchus; species Clitarchus hookeri. Next base: position 13,239 of record NQII01001844.1, on the reverse strand, counting down.
TCATGTGCCACCCCGTTGTGGCCTTCTGGCTCAAACTAGGCTTGTTGAAGTGTGAGCCTTACACTGCACTTCTCGTCAGATGTTTGCTGCGAGACGTCATCGCCCATACTCACTGTGGCCGAGACAATTATGTGACTTACAACCAAGTAACTACAGTAGATAAAATTCTCTTTGGCTCCACGTTGAGGAAATTTTGCTTCAGCTTAGGTTTTGATGTGTAATTTGTGAGTTATTTCTTGCTTCACTGTTTGTCATGGGTCTTGAACTCCATATCCACTTTGACCTTGCGCAACAAATGCAGGTAATGCATGTAAACATTTAACCACAGCACCGAGAAGTATTTTAACATAAAATGAAACTTTCTAGAAACCTAATGTAATGTTGATATCTTTCTGCAGCTAACACTTGAGACTCCATGCCAGTCAGAACCAAAACACTCTAGAAGCAGCATGCTGTAAGCTGCCTCCATTCTCACGTTGGTTGTTAATATTCAGTTCTATGTTCTTTTAGAAGTTCTTCGAGGAGTGGTGTGAAAATTTGGATCCTAGTTGTACTAGATATGTATCATATGCAGATTATTTTATAATAATTAATTAAAAAAATTAAATAACTGTATTAAGTAAATGTTTTGTACATAATAGTATGCAGTCTAAAAAAATATATATAATTTGTAATATTGAACAATATTTTTGATAGTGTGCCAGGCTCTGTCAGGCAACAGTTTTAATTCTATCGCTATATTTAAGTAATGAACATATATTTTAACGAAAGAAAAATCTCTCGCAAGTAGTGGCCAATTTTTTTAAATTTAATTTGAAAAAAGTAAGTACTTTGATGAGGTAACCCATGTGTTTGGAAAACTATGGTATAAACTCTGTTGAAAGGTACAATTTTTAAGTAAATATTAGGTCTATTGTCTATTTACATTCACAGTAAGTGTTAAAATAAGCTGCAGCTTGTAAAAATTTAAAGAAAGGTCTTTTTAGCCATTTTAATTGTACCTTATATCTGAAGATCTGTTTTAGTATCTATTTAAATTTGAATGGACTGTTCCTTGTCAAACATAAATAAAGGCATCAACAAAATAAAAGTCATTTGCATTTTGGTTGTTCAGTTATTTTCTTTATTGATGTTTGACGGTACGCAGTCCATTCAAATAGTTATCATACTCTCTTCCACTAAACTTTACGGCTAGTCTACTTTAACCCCTTAACCCTTTGACCTATATCTCCCAGCAAAAACTCGAATCTGTTAGGCCTACACAGTATGATATGATTCACTCGCTCTTGGCCTTGGATTTTTTATTATAAAAATGAAACTATTGGTAATAATTCTGTTTAGTGTATTTACTATATGTATAGAGACAGGTGTTTTCGGTGAAAATATTTGTATGATTTTGTCAATTTTAAGAAGATTATTTTGGTATGTTTTTTGCTACTTTCTCACCAATTTTGCCAAAAATTTCATTTATTTTAAAGACAACATATGAGGTTTATAAAGACAATATTTTATTAATACTTGTTTAATTTGTAGTAGAATTTAAATTTAAATGCATAGCTATAGAATGACATGTGATGAATGTAGTGAGTGGGGCGCTAGCTGGTGAATCTGTTCCTTTCTGTATAGTTGACACAAATCCTTACTGAAGCGTCTCTTGCGTACCAGTGCCATTGGAGCACATAATTCAATCGGCTCCTCGATAGGTGTTACCATGCCATCTCGTACCATCCTAGCAAGCTCCTCTTTCACTTTGTTTTGCCGGGGAATACAGAACACATCTTGGTGCGGCAACAGCATGTGGCTTAGCATTATCCTGCAGTTTAATGTTGTATTCCTGTTTGAACTAGCCTAGGCCATCAAAACCGAATGAAAACTTTTCGATGCAACCAATTTCTCTCCCTGTTACTTCGTCTGCCTTCGTGACTGATACTAGGTCTAGTGCCTTTATGGCTGGCCGACCAAGTAATGGCACTGGTAGCTCTCTTACCACGAATATTCCCTGTGTCTCGTTCTGGCCGCCGTATGGAAGGGTTGCTGTGGTTGTGCCTACTACGTTGATGGTATTTTTTCCTGCTCCAAAAAGCTTTCTTTCTGTTGCACAGACAACTAAATTTAGANTGTGCCTACTACGTTGATGGTATTTTTTCCTGCTCCAAAAAGCTTTCTTTCTGTTGCACAGACAACTAAATTTAGAAAAAAAAAAAATGTTCTCCTATTACTGTCACATCGGCCCCTGTGTCCACCTCAAATGAAAGTTCCTTGCCACACAGCTTTAATTTTACATACCTCGGTTCAGAACAAATCTCCAATGCCACTTCTCCCAAGTAATAGTCATGGTGAGATGTCTGTTGTTTCTCTAACAAAACACTACTAGTTCTACTACGTTCCTTCCCTTCGCCCTAACTCCTGCACTTCCCCATGCACGTAGCACCTACCGTAGGGACCGACTTTGCCACAGCGATAGCATTTCACCTTACTAGCCGGACACTTGGAACAATGGTGGCTTTGTTTGCTACCACATTTGGAACACGTTATTGCTAGTGCTTCGATCTGCTTTATCTTGCTGTGCAGAATCTTTGGCCCCTTTTTTTACGTCTTTTGTCACACTGACGCATCAAATTTTGAACAGCATCCACAGTGCTGGACTGCGCCCCTACCAGATGATGTTGATGTCGTTCAAGTTCTGCCTGTCAAATTGATCCATCTGTAATGATGCTGACAACTTATCGTCTGCAACATCAATCACTAGCACCATTGTGAGCTCTTCTTTATGATCCCATAAATCATACGATTCAGCCATCTTGAAAACATCCGCAGGTTCGCCATCTTGCTGAAGTCTTTTTGAAAAACTTGGCTCGTTCATATATCACATTCTTTTTGACTGTGAAGAAACTATCAAATTTTTCCTTCACCATACTGTACTTTCCGGCATCTTCGCTTGATAATGCGAACGATTCAAGCATTTTGCCCGCCTTGGGANTTCCTTCACCATACTGTACTTTCCGGCATCTTCGCTTGATAATGCGAACGATTCAAGCATTTTGCCCGCCTTGGGACCCATGCAGTATAACATGATGTTGACTTGGCTATCGTCCGACCTCTTGTTGAGTTCTGAGGCCAACNCGCCTTGGGACCCATGCAGTATAACATGATGTTGACTTGGCTATCGTCCGACCTCTTGTTGAGTTCTGAGGCCAACCAAAATCTTTTGAAACGTTTTATCCATTTCAACCATTCTGCCGGCACCCGAAAATCAAAGTTACCGGCGGAACAATTTGGAATTATGCAGACGTCGCCATGATTATTATTTTTACCGCAGCATCTGTAGGTTGTACAAGTTAGTGATCACAGTGTTCGCCCCGACTTGAGTTTATGCACCCACTACATCCTCTCAGCATGTATAACCGCACAATCTGCACTTATGAAGGCCTATCATCGGCGTAGGAGATACAGCTGCCACCATGCTATGTTATAATGTTCTATTTTATCTCATTCTCGATTCGCCATACAGTAACCATCCACCGAGCCATTCTTATCACTCTTAGTGGCAGTTCTGCCAACCTCCCTACCTGCAGTCTGTATTTACCTGCTGTAATCCATTCTACCTTGCACTACATACACTATATATTTTGCTTTAATGTTTCTAAAATAAAAGTAAAGTGAAAGAATTGAACAATCATTAAAGTTATTGTAATAATAGTTCCATTTCACTTTTAAAATAATTTTTTTTTTTTTTTTAGAATTAAGGTTTTTCTAAATATTTTAGGAATATTTCTACAAACTGAGATCTTTTGGCGTAACTTTTCTCTAACTATCACTATTTTAAACTTCAATTAATGTTTTTAAAGTCTCCCTCCGTCGGAATCTGCCCCACTTTATAGGATCGTCAGCGATTATCTTTGTGCCCATCCTAATAATGAAAATTGTGCATGCATATGGCCCTACACATCTTTTTCTATTATAGTGCAACCTTATTATGCATGTCTCTTAATATTGTTCTGTACTGATGTTTCGTGAAGGTATTTAGGTTTTTTGATGAAATAGTATTTTTTCCATTGTCCACTGTTAATTCCGAGAATCTTGTTAAAGTTGAGAAGTAAAAAATTACAACACGTAAAGGAAAAATTGTTGGATCCTGATTTAGTTACTTTTATTTGAAGTTGCGATTTTCCCTAGTGATCATGTCTCGCCCACCGTGGTTGACATGTTGGCTCTCCAATTCACTGCTTTGTTGTTTGTAATTGTGGGTCGTGCCCGAGCAGGTATGGCACAGTGTAATGGCAACAGTGGATGATTACAGGACAAAGAAGTATCGGCTGCAAACATCCAAACGTATACTAGGAATCCACGGCTCACCATCCGTCATGCTGCGCTTTACTGCAGTGGCAGAAATCTTTCTTATGCTGTGCTGCTAATTGTTTGGAAAACTGAACAGTCTAGTTCGTGAAAAACTGTTTTTATATTCTGTAATTGAACACAATATGCTGAAGGTTATAGTAATCCTCCTGCATGTGTTTCGTCATCAGCTTACCAAGTCTGTTTCAAGAGAGTGGCACATGCCATTGTATGCCTCTTGTAGTTTTTACTGATTGCTATTCAAACTTTCTTAAATAGGTACCTATTAATTTACATTAAATTTAAGTTAGAGTGAGTTCATATATGAGTCCCTGTTTAATGACCCTGATGAATCAGAATTTTTTTTTAACTTTGTTTGCTTTAAATGTTCCACCAAAAACTTGTATTATTACTCTAAGAATAAATAATAACTGAAAATGTTGTACATACAGCACAGAACAGCGCCAAATTTTTTAATGGATAATTTAACATCGCAATAACAATTATGCTAGTAACTAACCTTTTTAAATGTAATTTTTAATAAAATATAATAGAGTATTACAAAACTGTTTTTTTGCCATATGCCACCAAAACTACACTCATGTGTCACAAGTGCACATATGCAGTAGGTTGGCAAACCCTGCTGTACTTAGTTGGGTAATGCATTAAACACCACCATTTCATGATGGGTTTTCCCAGTTACATGGTACTGTTAGCATCCGAGTATTGAGTGCGTGCTTTCCCACAATTATCTTGTCCCACTATGTGCACGCTTCATGTTCGTGCTTTCCCACAATTATCTTGTCCCACTATGTGCACACTTCATGCTCGGCAGGAACGTTATGTCCTAGAAACTTTCACTCCATATTTGTTCTAGTAAACAAGTTCAAGGGAGATTGTTGATTAGTGCAAACACATACTATGGAATTGTACTTTGTTATTGGCATGAATACATTGAGAAGTGCTATAAGGGTATTATAATTGCAATGACAAATAATTTTAATGTGTCTAAAAAATTTTTATATGAAGAATTAGACAGGAAATATGACACAATTTTGAAATACTACACAATCCTGATTGGGTAAAAAAAATATTCTACTAAGTTTGGTTGTAATTTGAAAGTTTGCTGCATTTCATAATTCATGAAACAAGGTGAAGGAGGGATTGAGATAATTTTATCGATGTTTAAAGGATTTTGCAGCTTTGAATCATTGTGTGGTCATGACAGAACTAGGCCTGATATGATTTTATCTTTTCAATATAAATCCGTTAATGTTGCATATGTCAGTCTGTAATTTATTTTGTACTGGTAAGTAGTCAAGCAGACAGTGTGAGATATTCAGTTTTGTTTGAATAGTTCCATTTGGATTTTTTTTTCTTTCGTAGGTATAAAATGTTGGATGTCAAGTTTTTCTGATTATTTAGAGAAACATGAGATGTTAAAAAATTATAATGTCTACTAGATCAAGGCTATTCAATTAGTTTTCCCATCAGGCCACTCGCAAAAAATTATAATGTCTGACAGGCCATACTCACTTATACATAATCTGTTAATTTATGTGAATCTCAGGTGTGTATTTAAAGAAGGGGCACAGGAGTGCATTCCCCACCCTTTTTTTCCCCAAACAAATTTTGGAAAATAGTACGTCAGACATCAAACGACCGTAGGCAAAAATATGACTTTTGTACTTTTTTTTTACTAGTTAACTTCCTATATGTAAGCTAAAAATTCATTTTTCTCCTGCATGGTTAAAATGTTTTGTTGGACAAGAAAATTAACAGTTTGCACTAGGGAAAGAGATTAGCTGAAACAATGCAATGCAATTATAATAATTGTGTGCCCCCTCCCCTCCCCTCCTAGAGTGAGTTAAAATATGCCAGTAGTGGATATATAACAAAAAAATTTTGTATGATTTTATTACAAGTTTTATGCTGGCAATAGTTACAGTTGACTAATTAGGTAACTGTATTCACAAGTACACTTATGTATTTGTAAAAAATAATTTCTGATGAATTTTTTGTTTTGTCAGCTGGTCTGGTGAGTCTGGCATCCCACTAATTGAATAACCCTATACGACAGTGTAAAAAAATAGTGACTTTTTATTTAATTTTGTATGACAAACATTTATTTGAAATGGATGAGGGCAATGGATAAATACACATGAGACTGTCAAGTATACACAATATTTAAGGAATTACAATATATTTATAAATTGAGGTCTTTTATTGTATATAACACAATATGAAACCACAAACTGGGAAAAGTTGTTATTTATTTCTCCACACAAAGTTGGCAAATTTTTAATGTTTGTAGTATTGAAAACAATTGCGTAGTTACACGTAAGCAGTCATAATTTATTTCCTCGTACAAAAGTAGAAAGTTTTCATTAAAAACTGTTTTGTAGTTACATTTACGCAATTTTTTCTCGCTGTTCTTTGTTTTTATTTTTTTTATACAAAAATAGTGGTTCAATTCATGCTTACAGCAAATATTACTGGATGGGCAATTCATATACATATTGGTACACTCATCACTATTTTTTAGGTTTCATGATTTTTTTTCAGGACTTTAATGACTTCAATAACTTATTGAGACTAAGTAAGACACATTGAAAAGTGTAACCTTCACAGATTCACAACTTGAAATTTGCACAGCATTTGTCGATTCCGTGATGGGAAGCAAGGGTGCCATAGTTTATGTACTTCATTGTAGTAGGAGAAAAGGAATGAATGGTTGGAAATACACTATATTGAATCATATGAGTCATATGACGCTCATTGTAAGCAGTTGTGACTATTCTAATTTTTAAAAATGAATACATATATAAAAATACATATATAAATTTATACTTACACATATATTACTGTCAATAAATTCGTGGACTGACATCTTGAATGAAGGTTGCCACGCATCATGGTGAGGGTCAATAAGTTCATGGACTGAAGTCCTGAGTGTCTGCAGCCTAACATCATGGCGTCCACTTATACAGATGTACATCGTCCCACAAAATTGTCTATAAGTTGATTTCTGTGCAGGTCTGCCAACATTGTTATAACTGTTGGAAACATTGCTGAGAGTTAATGGTGTGGAGAGCCTGTATGACGTCTCTTGCGGCAGTGATTTATCTCTTCGGCCCGAATGAAATCTACGCCCACATAGCTGTGCTTTCAAGCCGGAAGAAAGGGGAAGAAATCGCACAGATGCGAGATCAGGTGAGTTTGGAGGGCGAGGCAACACTGGAACCTGCTGCCTTGCCAGTTACTCTCGAACAAGCACAAAGTGATGTGCCAGGGAAGCTGTCGTGTAGCAACAGCCAGTTCTTCCTACACCACAGCTCAAGATGCTTACGACGAATTGCATTGCGTAAACGAAGGATCCGCACAGCGGGCCCTGTTTACAGTTACTCCTCATGGTATGAGTTTCTTGTGAACATTGTCCGGAACAGTTCAAGCATCACCTTGCCTTTTGATCTGACTTTTCGCGGGGTTTTTTTTCCCGTCGTGGCGATGGTGACGGTTTACAGGTGGCCGGTTGTCGCTTCAGTTACGGACCGTACAGAAAACACCATGTTCCGTCCGATGTTACGNTGACGGTTTACAGGTGGCCGGTTGTCGCTTCAGTTACGGACCGTACAGAAAACACCATGTTCCGTCCGATGTTACGATCTGTTTAAGAAATGCACTATCATCGTTAGCACTACTTATGCCACCGCACGCACCAACGTTGCAACTTCTTCGATCTTGCGGTCAGTTCTGTTAGTTCGTGGCCGACCGGAACGNATGCCACCGCACGCACCAACGTTGCAACTTCTTCGATCTTGCGGTCAGTTCTGTTAGTTCGTGGCCGACCGGAACGCTCATCATCCACCAAACTGTTTCTCCCGCAAGCAAAGTGTTGGTGCCACTCAAACACAGCATTGCGGCGGCCCATGGTGTCGACACCGTACGCGTGTTTCATAATCTGAAACGTCCCACTCGCGGATTGGCCTAACTTCCAGCAGGACACTGCGAATTTCNATGCCACCGCACGCACCAACGTTGCAACTTCTTCGATCTTGCGGTCAGTTCTGTTAGTTCGTGGCCGACCGGAACGATCATCATCCACCAAACTGTTTCTTCCGCAAGCAAAGTGTTGGTGCCACTCAAACACAGCATTGCGGCGGCCCATGGTGTCGACGCCGTACGCGTGTTTCATAATCTGAAACGTCCCACTCGCGGATTGGCCTAACTTCCAGCAGGACACTGCGAATTTCTCGTATCCTGCTGCTCCCACCCGACTACCCTTCACAACTGAAGCCGTTGTCCCGCTTGCACTGAGCCGCGTACGCGAAACTGCTTACGATGCAGCCTGTCTGCTGAAGAGCACAGCAGCGACGCGAACGTTTCGACTGTCGCCGTGATGCGTGGTTGCCTACGCTCAGGGCGCCAGTCCGCGAACTTATCGACAAATAAACAGATGCAACATCCAACGTGGTTGGAGCCTCTGCCGTCACTGTATGGGCACTAGACAGTAATTTCTTAACAAATTTTCACCTGCTGGCTAGGTTAGGTTTTCTTTACTCTCCACAATGAAAGCTTTGCTCGAGTTTTGCAACAGACTGTTCGCCAAGTAGGTCGATGTATTTTGCGGTGGTGGGCCTCTAACAACGCTTAGGCAAGATTTCCACCCACAGCTTCCTACCGGATTATTGATCATTCTCAAGAAACATGGGGAATCAGTGTTAAAGAAATTCTGTCCGGGTGTAACAATTCTAAGGATAACTCATTGTAACAAAAAAAAATTCAGAGAATACTGTTACGCCAAAAACTTATATATTTATTTTTTACTATTAAATTTTATACAAAATATTAAACATAAAAATTAACCAAATTTCTTAACGTGCCAGTTTTTCTCAAGTAATTTTGCATAGAATACTTTTTGTTTGAACCACGTCTGCATGTGTTTGTTGAAACACTCGCAGAATCGGACCGTGATTATTTTCAAATGTTGATTTCAAAAGTCATCACTTTACCGTGAACAGCCTATATAAAAATGTGTTTTTTTTCTTGTAAAATATGAGTAATTTACATTATTTTAGAATAACAGTATTAATATCTTTCCTTGTTCTCTAATTTAGCCTCTATACGCTGAAATAGCAGTGCAAACATAGGACAAAGTTGTTCACACGTTATCTTATTCTTTGCCCCACTAGTGTAATATTACATTTACACAATTTTTTTGGATAAATTTATACTTTTTAATTAAATTAAAATTCTACTGTGCTAATATTGAGTCGGAGATTTGGGCGGCTCTTAAAATCGAGGTCTTGAGAGCCGGTGAGGGTGAACTGAGGCGAGTATGGAGCAGCGCCGGAATGCAAGGACTGGGGAAACGGGAAAATCTGGGAGTGGCCCCGCCTGGAACAAATCTTTTTCACCTAGGTGAAAGGCGAGCACACTTATCACTACACCACCGCGGCCCTCTGCAAATGTGGAGTTTTTCTTAGATACATCCATGTAAAATATTATTGGGCGGGTTAATGATAGTTCAACGGTTAACACAGCCGGAGATCACTGGGACACGCAAACGACTTCTGGTCAAAGCTAAAGATTATATCCGCAGTAAAACTCTAATAAATACTTCACTCACGGGTTCCATTAACTGCGAAACGTGTAGAACAAACTGAATATA
>NQII01001843.1:297505-426207 GCA_002778355.1 Clitarchus hookeri | reverse complement strand
CCCGAAGAGGCACGTGCATTGGTCTAGCGGCTATGGCATGCTAGCAGCTTATAAAAAGCAAAGGGGTTACATCCCCGGTGCGATTTGAGCTGGCAGGGTTAAGATTGGCAAAACCTCTGGGCTTCGAAAAAGAGAATTAAGTTCGAGACAAAATGTTAAGCTAGTGATATACTAAGATGTCAGCGCAAAGAAGTTGAAGTTCCCGGCTGTGCGCGTGACACACATTCACTCTCGGTAAGTGCTCGGAACCAACTGAACGAGCATGGTGACTCCAGAACAACCCCGGATAGAAAATGCGCCAATTGCACTTATACAGTGGCACTGTCATTAAGGAAATAAACATACACAAACACAATTACAAAGCACTGCAAGACATAATAACCCATACTAATTAATTTGCATGGGCAAATTATACATAAAAAGAAAATGTATGGGTATTAAAAAATATATATAAGCAACATAATTTGGTTTAGCTTTGCAGCTGACTTTCCAAGTCTATTGCATGTTGGGATGGTTTGTTTACATTTAGAACACAATAAATTACATGAAAATCACTTGCACCCTTATTTTCGTACATAATAGGGTTTCAGCAGATAGCTCGCGGTGGACGAGTTTATTTTCACCCCAAGAGGTGTGTGGGTAGCCATGCTCGATTGAGTTTTAAACAGGGCACGTATATTGGGAAGTGGACATAAATGTGCTTTACATTGCCTTTGAATACCCATAATTTTACAGGCATTTAGCACAATCACACTTCACGCACAACACACACAGGGACATGAACATGAGATAAAGGGGGCCACACAAAGCATTTTGGTAGCACTGTAACCACTGTGTCCCCCTCGCTGGATTAATTTCCTCGGCGGTATTTTTACAGGGGGCGTCTCTTGGCAGTATTGGTGGACCTGAATTATCACACCCTCAAAAGATGTCTCTTGAGGGCATGAAAAGAATATTGACACCTGACTCCAGCAGTACCAGGAGGGTAACAAGGGTGGGGTGCACTCCTGTGCACATCGTCGGCATTGTGAGTCATGGAGGGGGTGAATGCTGTGTTAGAGTCGACTTGACCCCAGTAAAGGGCATACTGTGACTGCGCAGGTGTAACAGGACGAACAGGCTAAGGGACGAGGGATGCATCATGCATCATATGCCCCTCTAGAGGCAATTCGTCTGCTGCAGCCTGTTGATCCCTGCTGCACATCTAGTAGCAGCAGGACGGTGGGTGACATGGCCCTCGCTGAGGCTGCAGGCAGTAAGGGCCTTGGGTTTGCAGTGAAGGTAGTAAGATGGAGAAGGAGCCCCACTGATGTGCTGTTGCGGCTGCTGAGGGAGGCTAGTGGCCCCCGCATGCTGTGCAGGACTCACACAGTGGGTAAAGGAGATACTCGGAGCATCAGAGGGGTGGCGTAGCTCTTCTCCTTCACAGTATCGTCGCTGCTGCTGGATGTGGTATGAGGTCTGTGGCACCGCCGCACAAGGTGCTGGGTGGGTGGTTGGATTTCCCAAACATGCTGTGAAGGCATTCCCACTGCTGGCTTGCTGGAGGCCTTACTTGTTACTATGGACGCTGGTCATCTCGACAGCATCGCGTCGTCGCTGTTCAGGGGAGATGCCTGCAGGAATGTGTTACTGGCAGGCACACCTGGGGGTGAGCCATGGGTGTTGTCGTCTCATATAGGTGCCATGATGCAGGGAGTCAAGATTCTGGGCATCGCTGTGCAGGGAATCACATCACTAGGTGTTGCTAATGCTGGCTGAGTAGTATCGGCGGCAGGGGTACTTGGAGTGTCCATTGGTGCCTACTGACTGCAGGCCCCAGGGGCATCGTGAAGGCGGACATTGCAGGCTGTAGTAGGTTGCATACTCAGGCGCAGCAATGCATGAGTCGCTTGCAGGTGGTGGTGTTACTGGCGTGTCGGTGATGGGTGGCGCCACTGGAGTGTTGGCCATAGCAGTGCCTGCGTGGGGTCGGCATGATGCAAGTCGTCCCTGTGGACCTGCACTCTACGCCATCTACCCATACATACCAAGTAAGAGGTTTTGTCCAGGCGGCTAATGATGGTGTGCAGCCCACTCCGCTTAGATGCAAGGACCAGGCAAAAATTCTTTGCTGCTGCAGACAGCTGGTGAGTGTGCACATAGACAAGCTGGCCTGGCTATAGTGCGGAAGGTGGGCTCATGGTGGCAGGAAGCCACTTTGCCACATACTTTTGTTGCTGTTCGTATTTATTGTTGTAGGACATGGCCCCTTCGGTGCCATCGGGCTCCGCTGCTCTCTGTGTAACTGGCCAGACCTTGGGGCGCATGCGTGAACTCCCGTGGGAGTTGGAGCTGGCAAACTTGAAGCACTTCAGCTGGGGAATTTCTGGTGGTGAGGTTGGTGCAAGCGCCAATGTGAATAATGCTGCTAGTAGATGGTCGGCCCGGGATGCATGGTTACTACCCACGCGCAGTCGACACTGAATTTTGTGATCTTCATTTCTTCGCGCGAATGTATTTGCACATGGATGGCAAATGGCAGCGGTGTTGTGTAAGATGCCCCATCTTGTACAGTACTCGCACAACTTTCGACCGATAAACTACCTCACCGGTGTCTGATAGCACTACATGTGGGTATCCCCAGAATGTAACTAATTCAGTCTCTAGATGTTTAGCTATACACCTCGCGTGCTTACTTCATATAGGTTAGGCCTCTACCCATCTCGAGAATAAATCAGTTACCACAAGCAAAAACGTCTTCCCTGTAGCAGTATGAGGATGTGGCCCCATGAGATCTAGGTAAATTGTTTGAATGGGTATGGTATTTGTTGTTGTGTATCATCGGTGTACTGGCTTTTGAGGCAATTACATGTCACACACACACATGTATATATTGGCGGGTATCGCATGAAATGCCCAGTCAATATAATTATCTATGCGCATTTTGTTGTGTCCGAAGTACACCTGGATGATCTGCTGCTTCGGTATCTTGCACAAACAACACTATATCATGGGCATTATGTGGCACATAGGTAGTATACTGTTCACTAACACTATTGGCAGAGGATTAGAGGCGGCCATCTATGACACCATCGCTCATTGGTTGTTACTGCACACTCCCCTATCTGCTTGCATGTTACTGGGCATATCTGATGTGCTTGCATTATGCATTCATAAATGTAAGTTATATTATGGTTCGGAGAAGTAGCTGTTAGTTGCACGCATGTAATGGTATGCTCGGCCGGAGCAGGGTTGTCAGGCGGAGAGGGGGTATTATGGTCCCCCATTCTTCCTCATTGTGCGCTACTGCCTGGCCCAGCGACCTTGGGAGCATGTCCACCAGCTGATTTTCTGACCTTGGCACGTGTTGCACCTCAAAATCAAAAAATACCAAAAATATAGTTCAATAATAAGCTCGCTGCAAACTTATTTTTTGTTATGAAGCCAGACTAGACAACTATTATCAGTAAGTAGCGTAAAGCACTGGTGTTCTACGAACTGCCTATGCCGCTTGACAGTCCAAACTACAGTTACACACTCCCTTTTGTTTACATCATAGTGGCATTCTACTGGGATGCACTTGGCACTTCCGTAGGCGATAATATGTTTGTTGCCATCATCACTCATCTGTAATAACATGGCACTGAGCCTGCGCTCACCTGTGTCTGTTTGTAAATACAGGTGATGGCTCAGGTCCTGACATTATAGTGCATGTCATTTACAGAAACTAGGTTTAGTCTGCTCAAAGCTTTTTGAGTGTTCCTCTGTCTATTTAAATTTCTGAGATGGTGAAAGTAGGTTGGTAAGTGGAGCAGTTATAATTGTACAATTTTGAATGTTTTCATGTAACCAGTTCACTAAGCCGAAAAATTTTCATAGCTGTTTAGGGTAACAGGCTGCAGATAATCATCAATTAGACTCAACTGTTCTGGAGAGGGGCAGTTATAATTTTCATCCACAAGGTGGCCCAGAAATTGAATGCACACTTTGCCTAAGTGATACTTTATGTTGGAACAAGTTATATGGTTAATGGCGAGGCATTGATGTACGAGTTACAAATGCCGCACATGATCTTCCCATGACTCAGACCAGATTACAACATCGTCAAGGTACGCCATCGTAAACTCACCTATGTAGCCATCATAGCCTGGAACATAGCTGGGGCAGTTTTCAGGTCGAAAGGAATAGCCCTGAACTGGAAGCGGCATCCTTCTGTAGCAGTGAATGATGTTTTGCGCCAGAATTTTTTTTTTACTGGTATCTGCCAGTAACTACTGCGAAGATTGAGTGATGTCAGAACATTGGTGTAGCCATGGCTGTTGAGCGTGTCCTTAACATTTATGAATGGTTGCAGAGAGTTTTCAGTGATGCGGTTGAGAGGCCTGAAGTCGATGCAAAACATCCAGTTTCCATCCTATTTAGGAGCTGAAGTTATTGCACAATTAAAAGCACTGTTAGTGGTTTTAATGATACCTTCGTCCAGCATGGCTGCATTTGCTCTTTAATTTTATATTGTTTTTGAGGCTGATAACAGTGAGGGTTGTGTACACTGGTTTTGACTGTGTTAACATAATACAATATTCTGCCATGTTAATGCGACACAGTGGTTCGGCAGTGGCGAAAACATCACGGTGCTCATTAAGCAGGCGTTGTACGACATCATGATACACGGGTGGCACAGCATGGTCTAGTTCTTCCAGCTACACGTCCAGTATGCAACTTGTCATTCGCGGTTCCAAGTTGTAAAGTATGATGTTCCTTCTGGCTGGAATGGATTCGCCTGGAAACAGGCTCCACAATGGTGTTTTGCTCAGTCAGCCATTGTATTGCAAGTATTGTATCTTTATACAAGTCATGAGAAAAGAAAGCTTTTGTGGTTATTTCAATGTCCCTAATGTGCACTGTTATTTGTACCTCCCTCTATGGGTTTTAGTAGTTAGCTGAACAGTTTGATTGACAAGTTTTATTTTACACACATCTATCAAGTTTCGCTGACAAAATTATGTGAAGCTGTCGTTTCTATTAAAGCATGGCATTGCTGGTTGTTTGAAATTATTGGAATGAGGATGACTTATTTTTGTAACTGCAAATTTGTGAAATTAATATGGTGCAGGGTCTGTCAAGGGCTAGCACTGATTTCGTAGGGGTATGTGACGTCTGGCTGCTATACCCCATCCCATATTTTCCCGGCTTCGGCTTCCGATCACATAGCCTTTAGAGGCGGTTCGGGCACTCGTCAGGCCAGTGCATACGCTGGCCATCCCAATAACGGCAGGCAGATGGTGGCTGTCCACATCCTGAGTGGCTATGAAATATGTTCTTTGGTACCTTCTTATCCTGAGCATGTCTGTCACTGAAGGGTGAGGTTTTTGGTGGTTTTGTAAACTTTTCAAAATTTTAAGAGACAGTTTTTCTCACAACCAGGTCCCCTTTTCCTCATCCTCGTTGTACCGACGTGGGTGCGCGGAGTCGTGATGCAGTTGCACAGGTGTTGATGCGGAAGTCTGTTCCAGAATCACTGTAGAGCTCATGAAGTGTTCCATTGGGAAATGTGTGAGTGGGGTCAGCACGTCATTGAATTCCGGTCATACTGTGCCGGCCACGACTTAGAGTACCTCCTTGGTGGAGTCATGAGGGTAGTTTGATTGTACTAGGTTGATCTTCTGTGTGGCAAAAGCGTATAAGAGTTAGTCCAGCTTCTAGTTATCCAGGATGATCTGGCTGCGCACCTGCAGAGAAGTGATAGTGCCCACAAAATGACACTCAAAGGCAAAGCGAAATTCTTCCCACATGATGCTGCAATGTGCTATACAGTACCACTATTGTCGAGCATCACCACCCAAGTGGTCTCCAACACAGTTTGGTCAGTCTTCTTCCTCCATGTAGGGATGTAGCTTGCTCATGCAAGGCCGATGGATCTTCAGCCGGCAGGCCTGCAAAGCCTGGCAGGGACTCAAAATGGGCAGGCATGGATGCTGGTGCCGCTTTGGAGAAAACACGTGGATGTGTTGTTGTTGTTGTTGTGGCTTGGATGTGTGGCACCATGTGGCTTCGTGGCTACATGGAGGTGTGGCATGGGATGCGCTGGTGGAGGGGCGGGTAGCGAAACTCGGCTGCACGCGCTCTGATATGTGCATTGCAGTGGCTGCAGGTTAAATTGTGGCGTGCACTGTTGACATACAAACTGCTCGTTCCCGGGATCACACTACTCGCTCCTGGAGATGCATTGTCGATGAGCCCGCAGCCAGCAGCTGTCACAGCACATTAGTTCTGAGTTATTTCCCTTGTAGTGGGCTTCTTGAGATCGCTCGGGTTGGTTGCGGTTGGTGACACTGAAGATAGATGGTTGAGATATTGTGGAGAAAATGACAGGTGGGGGTGGCGGTTTCCGGCACTGCACACACTGGAAAGAGTTCTTAGAATTGATGGTGGCAAGTACCTGCTGTGTCAAGTACTTATCGTGGTACACTCGGGGGCACCAAGTACACACAAGGGTGGTTCGGCTAAGTGCGTCACACCAGTGTACTTTGCTGCATTTTCGAATTGAATTTGGTTGGTGAAATAATTTGGTTTCTCATTGCGCAATTGCAACTTGCTGCATCTTGTACAGGGTCGACAATACCCCAGATCTGACAATGTCTCACACAGATATCACACAAATTGGCCGTTTGGCCCACGGTAGTATGCGCCTCTACCTCGGAACACAGTTCATTGCAGATACGGTCAATATCCTCGCACAGTCGCTAGGCTTCTACATGTCTGTCACATTGACATGTGCTAGATTGAAGTTGCACTAATGTAAATGGGTCTGGGTCCAGTAGTTTTAGCATATTCACTTGAAAGACAGATGTAACTGTGTCGTTGGAAGTACACCATCAATCAACCTGCTATCACATCGCGGATGGTGGGGAACTCCATGGTTGTGCCCAGCTGATCTTCGCCGAGGTCAACGGACCTTCCGGCAGGTGGCTGCCTCCCCTGTGCCGCGCATGGGAGAGGTGACATGCCTGAGCAGAGTTAAAGGTGGTGCATCACGCAAACATGCTGTCAGCTGCTGCCTCCCTGTCTCACCTGATGGGGAGAGAGAGGGGGTTGGATGGTGCTCCTCAAAATGGTGGCATTCGGTACAATTAACATTTTGAAGCTAGTCGGAGGCATCGTCAGCTGATGGTCGAAATACACTGGAGAGCAAAAAACATTGGTATAGGCGTGCGTGTGCAAATAACAGAGGTATGGAACCAATCAGCGTAACGCGATGCAGTCGGCAGCGCCTATATAGGACAACAAGCATCTGGCAAAGTTGCTAGATCGGTTACTGCTGCTACAATGGCAGGTTATCAAGATTTAAGTGAGTTTGAACGTGGTGTTATAGTCGGCGCACGAGACATGGGAACATTGCATCTCTGCGGTAGCGATAAAATTTGGATTTTCGCGTACGACCATTTCTCGAGTGTACCGTGAATATCGGGAATCCGGTAAAACATCAAACCTTCGACATCGCTGCGGCCGGAAAAAGATCGTGAACGAATGGGACAAATGACGACTAACGAGAATCATTAAATGTGACAGATGTACAATCCTTTATCAAATTGGTGCATATTTAAATGCTGGGGAATCAGCAAGTGCCAGTATGCAAACTATTCAATGGACCATCATTGATATGGGCTTTCGGAGCTGAAGGCCCACTCGTGTACCATTGTTGACTGCACGACACAAAGCTTTACGCCTCGCCTGGGCCCGCCAACACCACCATTGGACTGCTGATGACTGGAAACACATTGCCTGGTCTGACGAGTCTCGTTTCCAATTGTATCGAACGGATGGACGTGTACGGGTATGGAGACATCCTCATTAATCCATGGACCCTACATGTCAACAGGGGATGTTCAAGCTGATGGAGGCTCTGTCATGGTATGGGTCATGTGAAGTTGGCATGAAATGTGATGCCTGATACATCTAGATATGACTCTGACAGGTGACAGATACATAAGCATCCTGTCCGATCACCTGCACCCATTCATGTCCATTGTGCATTACGACGGACATGGACAATTCCAGCAGGACAATGCGACACCCCACACGTTGAGAGTTACTACCGAGTGGCTCCAAGAACACTCTTCTGACTTTAGAAACTTCCATTGAGTACCTAAATCACCAGACATGAACATTATTGCGCATATCGGGTAGCCTTGCAACATGCTGTTCAGAAGAGATCTCCACCACCTTGCACTCCTATGGATTTGTGGACTATCCTGTAGGATTTATGGTGTGAATTGCCTCATGCATACCTTCAGACATTAGTCGAGTCCATGCCACGTCGTCTTGCGACACTTCTGCGTGCTCGCGGGGGCCCTACACGATATTAGGCACGTGTACCAGTTTTTTTTGGCTCTTCAGTGTATGTTGTTGTTTTGTTTCCCCCACTGGTGCGGAATCTGTTGAGCTGACACTGGCACTTACCTTATCCGATGTGAAAATTGGAAATTTGGGGTGCAGGAATTATGCCAGGAATTTTGAGATTTTTGCCGAAAATCACAGTTTACACAGGATAAATTTAGAAGTAAAAAGTTCAATTAAATTACAAGGATAGGATCGTTTATTCAGGTTAGGCATAATACAAGTTTTGTATGGCGTAGGATTTTACTGAGGTAATTAGGATTTTAGGCAAAGATTGGCAACACAGGATTGCGACATTTTCTGGAGGGGGAAAAAATGTCTTAGTAATGCTTAGGAATTTGGCCCCATTTTGTGAATCACTTGACCGGATGTCGTGGTCTCAAGAGTAGGGATAAGGAAGGTTTGGCATATGGTACCAGGTTGTGAAATAATTGTAGAGTTGTGAAGGCCGCGAGAGCACGAGAGACTCATTTAGGATGTAGGCCGTTCGCTGTGTGGCTACTTTTGAGATCACCCTGCGATGAGGTGATGTCGAAATATTGCAAAGTCCTGTTATGCCTACCTAAGGGGAGTGTTGGCTCTCTTATACGCCTCTAAATTTCATGTGAGATTGTCAGGTGGCCATCTAACATGCCAAAAGCATAATAGATTAGGCATTGTTAGTTGCGGTGAAGCAGTGGTTAGAAGACCCAAAACGGTTACATTGCTATGAATTGACCAGCTGTGAAACAACGACTTTTAACTTAATTGTTTTTACACACTGTAATCCCATCCAAAGAAGCATGTACACTGGTCTAGCAGCTTTCTAGCAGCCTATACAAAGTAAAGGGGCACGTGGCCGACAAATATAAATTAAGTGAGATACATCCCCGGCACATTTTGAGCTGGCAAGTTTGAGATTGGCAAAACCTCTGGGCTACAAAAAAGAGAATTAATTTCAGGACAAAAAATTAGGCTATTTATATACCAAGTGGTCAGCACAAAGAAGTTGAAGTGCCCAGATGTGAACGCGACACGCAAGAACTCGGAATCAACTGAATGATCATGGCAGACTCCACAACGACCCCGACTCGAAAGCACGCCTGTTGTACTTAAAAATACAATGTCACTTTCATTAAGGAAATATACATACACAAACACAATTACAAAGCACTACAAGGCATAATTACCATTAGTAATTAATTGCCATGAGAAAATTACGCATAAAAAGAAAATATAGTGATATTAAAAAATATGTAGGCAACATAATTTGGTTAGATTTGGAGCTGTCTCTCACAGTCCTTTGCATGTTGGAATGGTTTGTTTACATTTAGAACACTTATAATAGGGTGGCAGTGTATGGCTCGTGGTGTACGAATTCATTCTCACCCCAGGAGAGGTATGGGTAGCCATGCTCCATTAACAATTAAACAAGGCACATTTATTGGGAAGTACACATCAATATGGTGTTATATTGCGTTTTTGATACCAAAATTTTTACAGGTTGTTGGAACAATCACACTTTACACACAACACACACATGGGGACGTAAATATTAAATGAAGGGGTCCCACACAAGGGGTTTCGGGAGCACATTAACCACTGTGTCTCCCTCGCTGCATTTATTATAACTGGGGGTGTCTCTTTTGGAAATTTTGGTCAGAACCGAATTATCAGGCCCTCAAAAGTTGTCTCTTGAGCGCATGAAAATGAGACGGTCACCTGACTCTGGCAGTACCCAGAGTGTAGTGAAGTTGGGGAGGACACCTGTTCACGTCTCCGATGTTGGGAGTCATGGAGGGGGTGACCATCGCATTCGGTTCGACTTATCCCCAGTAGAGGGTATGTCGTGACTGTGCTGGTGTAGTGGGGCGGACAGGATAAGGGAGGAGGGTCACAGCACACATCAAACTACATTTTCTAAAACGGAAATACCACAATGGCAAAATACAATCATTATTATCGAATTACAGTGGAGTCTCGGTTAAGCATCACCCTTTTAACTGCCAGTTTCTGTTAACCGTCAGTAAACTGACACAAGTAAAATAATAAAATTGGATTCAAAAAACAAACTTAATAAACTGAAAATAAAATATCTTTTTTCTCGCTTCATATTAGATCAAATTAAGCACATTATTGAGTTGAACAACATGTATACTGTACTGTAATGAATATACCCAGTAAAAATACATTCTGAGCGGTGAGGAATGCGAATGACTCACGTTTGTTGTTTATGTACAACCTACATATGTACTTCGTAGAATCGTTCCGTCTTCCACACCACCCTACCGGAATTTATAGACACTCACCCCCCATCCCATATTAAAGGTTTGTAGAAATAACAACACGTTAAGCACATTAGAAAGAAACTGTAATCACAATTGAACTCGTTATTATAACAAAAGACATGTAAGCTAACAACAACAAAAACAAAGAGGTATAAGCATAGACAAATGTACTTATGACTATACAACTGAGTGACAGTTTGTCTCAACACTTCCCCCCAAACACAACACTCTAAGTGACCCATGGACCCTCACAAAAGATGGTCGAGGTAGACTCTTCGTGAAGATGTCCGCCAATTGCTCTCCAGAAGGGACGTGCTCAAGAATGAACTCTCCATTCGCAAGTTTTTCTCTGACAAAGTGGAACCGCACGTCAATATGTTTCGTCCGTCTATGGAATTCAGGGTTCCTCATCAAACGTATAGCGCTTTGGTTATCCACAAATAAGGTTGGTGGCCGTTCGATGTCTGAAATCTCCCTAAACAGGCGAGAAATCCAAACAATCTCCTTAACTGCCTCACTCACAGCAATATGCTCGGCCTCTGTTGTACTAAGATCTGTAGTTCCTTGTTTTCGACTCAGCCAGGATATAGCAGTTCCAGCAAAAGTAATCACTACTCCAGATCTTGATCGACGAGACTCACAATCACCAGCAAAATCCGAGTCAGAGTAACACTTCAATCCTTCCACCACATTACTATTGTAAAGCAAACCATGGTTCTTGGTGCCCGCAAGATATCTGAGTACTCGCTTCACTCCAATCCAATCAGACTCCTTCTGACAGTCAAGAACCTCAGACAAAATGCTTACACCATATGTCAGGTCCGGGCGAGTTGTCATGGCCAGATACAGTAAGCTCACAATAGCTTCACGATAGGGAGCTCTCCCTTCCAGGGGGGCATCAGGCTCAACAAGGGATCTTCTCTCACAGGGCGTAGAAATCGGATGAGACTCAGTCATATTGAAAATCGAAAGAATATAGTGCTAATTATCGTATACATTATTATCGCTGGTATCTGTAGTATCTTTTGAAAAGGGGGGAGGAGGCATTTCTATTATCCATATATTCTCTCAACCGTCACGGTGACGGTCCCGAGACTGGCGGATAATGGAGACTCCACTGTATGTAACAAATAGTTCAAGAACCAAAAAACGCAAGTATGTCACATCTTCAAATTATTACTGCTTACATTGAACCTAACTAGTCCAATCCCCAAATAAGTACATGTCCAAAGACATTTTTATGGAATAATCGCCCTATTAAACTTTCTTATGTAACAATTGAATAGTACACAAATTACAACTAATAAGGCTGCAAAACAAGAAAACCTAGATTATGTAGAAAAATGGATTGAACCTAGAATCACTTCACTTAGAAACTTTTTTGTTTTGGGATGGTTGAGATCTCAAACATGGATCCTAAAATGACTCCGATCAGTGGGTGATCATGATTAAGACGAAGCCGGGATCAAAGCACAGCCGTTCACAAAATAGCTAATGAATTGTTTAATAGCTTTTGTAGAGTATTTTTGTGGCCGTTGGCCAACCAAAAACAATTAATGAAATCTATGGTCTGCAGCTCCTAAACAGCACAATAAAATTTGTTATTTTAAAGAATGAAATATTTTCAGATGAGGCGCATGAACTATTGTAATATAGCCTCCTGAACTTATCAGTTAGAGCGGCAGTGACTGGCATAAAAAACGGTTGTATTTGATAGATAAAATGTTCGAAATTTTAGCAATTTCCTTGTCGACTGCCCTGTCGACAGGGTGTGCTTTTCATGAAGTAAGGTCACCTTCACGAAATTGACTGTCAATCCGACCTGTATTATACTTAGCACAACTCTTAAAAATGAGCATGCTTTAAATTCTTAAGGGCAGATGCCCAAACTTCACGAACATCCTTAGGATCGTTGGGTAACAAATCATTCAAATGCCACTGATTTGACAAGGCTTATTTGGCTAAAAGATAAACATGATTTTGAATGGGATGGTTTTGTGTGATTCATGCTTGGCATAATTGAAATCCATTTGAAGCCAGGAGAGATTCTTGTTCCAACTATTTAGGTTCATCAATTGGAAATCAATGAGTGCAGAACACCTCCGCATGCGAAGACAGAGGATTGTATAGGGTTAACAGGCATATTTTCGTAGTTGAATTGGTAACAGGCTGGTCACCAGCATTCACAACGAAATGTTCACATGGCGAAAATGCTAATTGTAAACAAATGGCGAACCTCAATTGGAGGGAACTACAAAACTACATAATTTCTGTAATTGTTTGAAATATAAACATAATTTATGGATGTGTTAATGTATTTGAATGCAGAGACTAACGTTAATCAGTATTTAAAAACAATTGTTCCTATTTTTGAAAGACGTGTCGGTTTTCGAGCTGCCATACACAGTGAATTGTGGGTTAACCTGTACGATGAATATAAATTTCATTGTCATTTTATAATGATCTAGTGAATCTTCGATGGTCTTGTTGGTGTCTTGTAACGAGGTGGGAAGCTCGTTAAGTATTATTGTGCTGGCAATGATTCATTCACGGTGGCACAGAAACTTCAAATTGTGCTTTGGTATTTGACCAAACATGGATCAGTGAACACCATCGCCGATAAGTTCAGTGTGGCTGGTTCAACATTCAAAGTGGCAATTGTAGATGTAGTTTATGTCATTAACGATACAGTAAGTCGTTATATTTCATGGCCATTGAGAGAGGAAAGTACAGATATTGAGGTTATTCATGTTTGTAACACTCACCTCCAACCCATTTCCACAAAACTTTCCAGCTTCCGTCCAGAAATATTGTACCATCGTTATTTTGAATTATTGAGTATTCATCCATTGTAAACATTAGAGGCAAGCATGTGGTAATGCAAGTTGTAAATGCAATTAGAGAAACCTGGAATTCGAAACGATGAGCAACAACCATCACCATCTGGGTTAACCATTCTATTAACGTGTTCCTGACTCCCTTAGCCAAAACTCGTTACCCGGTCACCATGCATTCACAACAAAGTGGTGAACATGAGCGTGAAATCACCTCGTTGTTAACAATTCAACTGCGAAAATATGGCTAAGGTAATGTGGTGTATGCCATGAGAAAAAAACATACTCCTGAAAAGATTTGAAGTAAATTGGATTTCATTATCAGATCAAATGGATGTAGTATGTGGCCTTGTATGATCAAAATAAGTAAAAATGAACAAATAAAATATCAGCTTCCAACAAACACAGAAATGCCTCGAATTCTTAGTACAAAACACATAAACAAAATGCCACAAAAACTATAGCAAACAAAATGACATAAAAAATTAAAAAAATATCAAAGGACCTGGCACAAACAAATATGAAAGGAAGCATTGAAGTAAACACTATACACCATTACGAATTTAAAGTTTAAATGAAATCAGATCAAACTTAGTGTTTACACATTAAAATTACATTTTTGACAACAAATACTTTACAATTATAGTTTTAAACCAAAATAGAAAATACAAAGCTGTCCAGGTTACATATGTGTGTAAAGCAAAAAAATCTTTAATAGGTAGGGTTCCATTGAGACCTATCTGTCCTGATGGCTAGCACACAGCTGTTGGGAACCAGGGACACAGAGGTGGATTCATGCACAATTCCCTGCAGACTGGGGAATTGGAGAATGGCACACACAGTTCCACCAGTAAACAGTAATCTCAAAGGCTGCACATACCTGTACATAAGGTAACCAGCAGGGAATGGGAAAAACTGGATCCCGCAAACCAAAAGTCTTGAAAGGCTGGGTCCAGGAATGGGAACATAACTTCGTGTACGTGAAACCTCACTAAAGACAAATAAACCGCAAAATTAATAAAAAATTAAATGCCTGGTGCATGACGGAGAACATATTAAACAACTGTAGTATTACTCATCACAGAGGGCAGAGCCGAAAGTAAATACCAATCTACATGTTGGTGTAACCAGCCAAACAACACAAACAAAAGCAGACCACAGAAGATAAATAAAAATAAATAAAACGATTGAGAGCTTCACAGATTCAACAGCAATGACTATAAACACAAAACACGGTCTCAAGTTACAAAGAACACTGCCATCAGAGCCAGACGGCCATATGCCATCTTGACTCGGTGGCTGGACAGAAAATGCGCGAAGGAAAACTCGTGAAGATTAAAAAAAAAAAAAAAACAAATGAAAACTTAAAATTTTGACGATATGTGTCGCAGGCTGCCCAGAAGAGGCTAATTCTGCTGAAGTGCACATATGTGAGAAAGATCATAATGTGTGAACAGAAAAGCATTTTTTTGGTAAAATCAAACATCAAGCAACAGGGATGCTCGGATAAAAATTGCCAGAACTACAGCTGCAGGGGAGAGAGTGGGAGGGGCAGCCTCAACTGACAACCACTGAAATAATTTGCATCTCTGCATTGCACATCTGGTCGGTTGAAAAACAATATTTCATGAAACACTGGTCTGCAGGTGACACTGGATTTAAAAATTAATTTTCAAAGTATACACTGCTACACAAAACATATAAAAAGCTACGATAAATGGGGCCACAACATAAAATAATAATGACTTAAGTGAAACAAATTTAACTTTCGCTAAAAACTCTTGCCCACAATGTTGGGGAAGCTCATTCATATTGCGATAAAAGGCAATATATAAAATATCATAGAAACAAAGATACTACATGCTTGAAGAAAAAGGCAGATAATAAGGACATAATGGGAAACACGAGTATTTATAGATTGCAGCCTGCACTGGACTGTTCTTTTCACAAATACTTTTCAATAAATCGAAAGAACTGGAAAGACATACTAAATACAAGTAACAAAATTTTAAAATACCTACATTTTACAAAATTAAAAGTCATTCCTGCTATTTTATGAAATTTATAAGAAATATCAAATATTTTATCACATTAATATAAAAACAACATATTATTGAAATACTGCAATGTTAACATGACAGATACAACAAAACATAACTTAATTGAAAATTGATAAGATAACTATGTTTCACTCCATGTTATAGTTGAAAATAATATATATCAGGCAAGACTAGGGCACATTGCCTCAAACAAACTCAGAGATACCAAAATTATCCCCAAAATTGAGTAAAAAAATTAACAAATGATAATAACGAAACAAGCGCCAACAACAACAGCACAGTCGCATGCGAAATTCGTCATTATCGGAGGATTGTTTCCTCGATTGGCCAAAGCTATTGGATCGGGTCTGCTACAGAAGATCGACACCAAATGTAAGTTAGACTACGTTTTTTGGGACAATCCGAACGATAGGCTAAGACTACTGGTCGCTGTGCAAAGGGTTGGAAATGACTCTCATACTAACGAGATTATATCCATCTAAGGAGAATGTGCACTACATCAACAAGGCCATGACTGACATATTGAGAGAAGGGTGTGTACCAAAAATCTCCACACTAACGATGGGAATTAATACTTTTATGCAACTTTTGTTCCTCTGATGAAAAAGTAAAGCATAAATCACTATTCCACATACTCTGAAATTAAGGCCAGTATCATCGAGCGTTTTCACTGGACTCTAAAAGCGAAAGTGTGGAGACATTTCATGGCTAACAGAAACTACAAGCGGCTTGAGCTACTGCCGAAAATCGTTCGCAAATATAACTCTACTGTTCACTCGGCCACTCGAATGAAGGCCAAAGACATCAAGGACGAATCGCTGCTTCGAACCTTGTGTGCTATTCCGACGAGGAGGGACCTGCACAAGGCTAAAGCCAAGATCGCCGTCCTAGTGTGCATCGCCACACAGCGTAGCATTTTTCACAAGGCCTGTCGTCACAACTTGTCGGGGGAATTGTAAAAGGTGATTCTTATACGCCTTTAATACCCACACATGTATTACCTGGAAGAACTGCATGGTGAATCTATCGTCAAAGGCTTTAATGCAGAAGAGATCCAGCTGCTGAAACGACGCAATGTCAGTGTACATGTGAGTTGGATTGGACACTGTAAGCATTACGAATCTTGGATTGACGACAGATATATTCTGTAATAGAGTTTACAAATGTTTTAAAATGTTATGTACATGTATTTTTAAAATAAAACTATGTTTATCTTACTTTGATTATATTTTTTTCTTGAAATATTTTGTCCTTTTAAATTTTTAACAATGTTGGGTTAGAAATAACTCCCAGCATGTGTGGACCTGTGAAAATTCTAAAACTGCACTTCCCATGCATACATACATCATGGTTACTCGACACCGTGGAGGTACGGATGTGAGATAATGTCTAGGAAGCACTTATGCTAACTCAGGTTACTTGACACTGTGCAGGTGCAGATCTGTGAAAATGTAAACACAGCTGACGTGCACCATTCCTGCATGGTCAGGTATGGCCACTGTCATCATGTCATCAGCCCACAGTCCCTGCACCACGGCACGCGGAACATGCTCGTCGTGTGTCCCAATGTGTGTCTGCATATTTCACTTGGAACGGGTCATGACCCGATACCGAGTGATCCAACCGAGTGCATGTGGTGTCCCTAGAGAGATATGTATATTTAGGATAGGAATCAAGTGTTAGAATGTGTATTAAATAGCATAAGAATTTTTCGCTCATTGGAAAAGGTTCGTGAAATTCGCCCTTTGGGGATTACGAAGTAATCACAGAATAAATGCACACCACATGCATATTTACTGAGGTGTAGAGTTGCAAGGTTAGGGTTTTTGAAGTGTTCTATATAATTTTCCGAGTGCAATTGTGTGTCTAATCAAGCCAATTAGTTATGTGGGAAATAATTAGTCATTCTTTCAACCTGACCACTCTGGTCGAAGAGTGCCCCAAAACTTAACAGACCTAAATTTCCTACATGCTCTGCAGGCACCAAAAAATCATGTTTTGAATTTAAATTAGTAATTAATTAAGAACTCTTAACTCTCTACAGGATTAAGAAAACTCAATAAGGAACATTTCAGGGTTTTGTGTGTATATTTTTCAAGTTCTATGTTAATGAGGTCAGTTAATTTAATTAACTCGTAGAGTGGAGCTAGCTCTTGGCAAGGATGCCACTCGGCAGTCTGATTCCATGTGCCTTAGGTACTGCATGTGCGTCGCATTGTTGGGGACGTTCATCCTTTTTTCTTAACACTTTACTGCAATATGTTAATGTTATTTACTGGAACATTTATTTAGTTTACCAAGTGTATTCCATGTGTTCGCAGCACCCATCCATCAGATCTCTGGAGGTTTAATTACTATTGCAAGTTTTCGCACCATTCTTAGTTCTTTTGTTCAGTAACGGCCGCTGGTAGGCCTTGTAAGCCAGGTCTGCTTTAATTTGCATCTTATACATGTAACTGTGTACACTGTACAGCAATACAATTTACTTGAGTTAACCAAAACTTTTGAGTTATTATTTATTGTTGTATTTCGGGCCCTGACCCTATCCAGGTAGTCATCTATGCCTCAAGGAGGCATTCATAATTTATAAGGTAAAAAGGTAATATTAAGGCATGCTGAGGAGCCTGAATACTATGGCTATATAATATGTTTTCTTGTAAATTTGTACTGTGTGTGTCAGGGGATATAGCCACGTGGTTGTTCTGCCAACGATCCTGAGAACTGTGACTTCGTGCTCACCCAGTGAGCTGGTGCCCATTCTATTCGAAATAGGAATATTGTATAATATTCCGATTTTTCTTAACATAGTCGCCGGACGGCGTCCGCATTACTATCCCCGACCGCTCAGGTAATGTGTGTGCAAATCCGGAGAAGAAATGACATTCGGACTTTAAATTATCCAATTTGTGCTGCTTGACCATGAAGAACGTTGTCAGCACCATCATTTTGTGGCGTAGGTCAGGACAGTGCGGCACAATAGACTCTGATGTCACAACTGGCCGGTCATCAAGCGCTCATTGCTTCGGGCGACCATGCCACGGTAAACAACCAGACCAGGCGATACGCTCCACGTGCACGAGGAGCCCGCAAACTGTAAAGGCCGCTGCCTTCCGGGGAGATGGTCCGCGAATACAAATAAGAACCAGGCTACTGTGTCGCGTCGACCGCATGTTCCGTGTGCAACCGCGTCGTGAGATGTACAAAAGACTGTTGAGAAATGGAGTACAATCCAACTGTACCATCCACCTATCGGAAATATAATCACTGAGTAAAACCCCGAACACTCGATCCCTTCGACAAATTAAAAATACGCACAGGTATACGAAGGTGCTCATCGACCGAATATAATGCCTTCTTCCTGCCTCCACTCGCTTTCAAAGCAGTTGCCTACCGCTGTGCGCAATCCATGTGTGGGGGGTTTGGCACAGACCCCGTGCATTGTGCTACATGCAAACGCCTAATACATACGAGTTGCTTACACCACACAGAATGGATTACCCTGCGGCACCATCAATTCCAGTGCTTGCAATGTGGACAGCATGCAAGCCAGAACTCCTAGGACACGAGATTCAGAAAGCAACCGGTGAGAACCCAAACAATAACTAGGGTTCAATGTGTCGGGCAGAATTTTGTGTGAACCCCGAACAGACATGCACAAACTGCAAAGAGTGTAACGCGAATTATCACCCCATATGTGTGTTCGCAGGGGAATGGCATATGGTCCACGAGGGAATGTTTAAGTGTAAAAAGTGTCAACAAAAGTACACAGCCCAATACGGGACCATACCGGAATCCACACGAATAGAAAGGGAAATTGGCATGTTCACCCAACCTGTGCTCAGATTACATAACCAACAAACACAGCGAATGGAACTCGTGCCACCAATTCCCTCATTGCAGGGAATGATAGGATCCAGCGGACACAGTCCGAAACACCGGGCCATCAGCTCCCGAATACAGGGCAAGCTTAACCGGGCGTAATTACATGACACCTGCCAAATTTCAGATACTCCCAAACTTTTCCGGCCAGACAGCTGAGGACGCACGTGTGTTCCTTAAATAGTGCAATACACGATTACAATTATACTGGGTTGACGAGTAGGATTGGGCGAGTGTCATCGGGAACCAACTACTCGGGGATGCAAAATCATGGTGGGGTTCCGCCACTGAATACAACATGTCCAGGGGACAATTCGAATGCAAATTTACGGCCAGATACGCGAACACGTATATCATGTGAAAACAACAGGCGGGCAGAGTTAATAGGCCAGCAGCTGATCACCAGGGACAAAAAAATTGTACAATTGGCCACATTGAACGGGACCAGCGAATGTTTGGGTGAAGTTTAAGTGGAAATACATATTCGTGACTGTTCTATGGGCATCAACGCCATCGTCTCCAACGAGATACGAGAGGACCTTATTCTAAGAGTGATGTGGCTTAGACAACACAACGCCATTATTGAAATCGCCATGGACCGCATTCACTTCGGTTTGACCGAATAGCGAACTGTGTACAACCTAGGGCATCGCAGAGAAAACAGCGAATAGTCTGTCCAGCTAGACATGTTCAACCATTCCGTACCCGTGGAACATAGGGACCCGATCCAGCGAGTCCTGACAGAACGACAGGATGTATTTGCCATGGCAGACCACCTTAAAAGAACGAGCATGGCAGAACATGCGATACCAATCACTAAAGTTGAACCTCTCTGGTCCATCCCTTTTGATTATGATCCCTATCACCTAAGGATCATTACTCAACAAATCGAGGAAATTATTAGGGATGGGGTAATAGAACCCTCGGAAAACAATTACTACTCAGCTATCACTCTGGTGCCCAAGAAAGATGGGAGATGGAGGTTTTGCATGGTTTCAGCCCGCTCAACTAAGTTACCAAAAGGGCGCCCCCACCTTTAATAAGTGTAAACTCTGCAGTAAACATGTTAGGAGACGCCAAGATTTTGTCTTCCCTTGACCCGAGAAGCGGCTATTGGCAAGTACCAGTACGACCCGAAGACTGGCTAAGGCACTACATACAAGACTTCGCCACTACAAGAGCCCCACTAACTGCCTTGTTGTCAGCACAATAGCATTTCCAATGGAACGACGACACCCAAAACGTGTTCGAAGTAATCAAACACAGAGCCCAACAGTGCGACAAACTGCCCCGTTTAGACCCCCAGAGGCATTTATATCTGCAAACAGATGCGAGTCAAGAGGGGCTTGGCGCTGTTCTATTTCAATACGATGATGACAGGGAATGCATAATTGTGGACTACAGAAGCGCGAAGTTTGCCCCACGCGAACACAACTATGACGTAATATATAGGGAATAGTTGTCTAATGTATGGGCACTAAAACACTACTGCCTACACCTAGAGTAACAACAATTCACATTGAGGACTGACAATCGGATTTTAATGTGGCTGCATAACATGCGCACTGTCCACATCAAACTTACGCGGTGGTCGATGTTATTACAGACCTATCATTTCGTGGTGCAACCTGTTCCAGGTGAAGAAAACCAACTAGACAACACCCTTTACCGTACGGCCTGTACAACTGAAATAGCACATGATGAAGACGAGTGGGTGGTCCTATTCCTGCCAGATAGTCTGCCGGTTGCCCGGCTACAGCACATCACTGTAGGCATGAGTAATGCCACCCAAGACCTAACAAGTGATGCGGTATACAAAAGGGTACTCACCGCTCAACAGGTGTCGCATATGTCATGGAGTGATGGGCGCAGTGTGTCAGAGAACAGTTGGCCAACTGGCGCATAGTCGATAACTGCCTGGAGACCGGGCCCGCAGGGGAAGAGGGGAACTGGCCAATGTACGCCCCTGAGGAGGGACGAATGTTCGTCCTGAAACACTCTTACACCAGCCACCTAGCGGGACATGCTGCGGAAATTAAGCAGAACATACTGGCCTATTATTTATGGCCCGGGCTCACCCAACAAGTGCTGGAATTTATATGTGTCTGCGAAACATGTAACTGCCTGAAAACACGCCGCGCTGATGGCGTTAGTCAACAGGATCCTCTCATACCAGAGAAATCCTTCGTTACTATCGCCTTGGACCGGATGGGTCCATATCCCCGTGCCTTAAATGAGAAAGGATTTTTATTGGTGGTGACGGTCCTGTGCACCAGGTGGCATGAGGCTTATGTTATCCAGATTCCACGCCTCTAAAGCATAGTGGGAGCATTCCAGAATGATTTCTTCGTCCTCTTTGGTTACCCAAAGGTAATCATCTCTGACAACGGACTGCAGTTATGGGGAAAGCTATGGCGGGAACTCTGCACCAAGTGGTGGGCAGTACACCACAAAATGGCAGTGTACAACCCTCGCGCGAATCCCACAGAACAAAGGAACCATGATGCAGTTTCAGCTTCGCATGGGGAATGACCACACTACCTGGGCCACCAACGTCCCAGAGATACTGTTATGCCTGAGAAAGCGACAGAGTGAAGCCACGGGCTACTCACCCGCAGAATTACTATATTAACACAAATTGGCACGACCAGAGGAATATGTATACCCTCAACCGACCACAAACTTAGTACCCTCAGAAATGGAGCCACGAGAAGGACAATGCCGGTAGAGGTTCGTACACACCAGGGAGAGACAGGAACAGCATGTCCAACAGTGGCTGCCAGAAACTACATGACCCCCTAAAGAGACCGCGTGTGACAGTGCCATTCCACCTCATTGAGGGCAGTGAAAATTACAGCCATCAACACAGCCTGCTAGAGCATTAAAAAGGCGTGGATGGAGCAGCAGCACCATGAGGAAACCCATTGGTGCCACACATCACTCCTGGCTTCGTGTAGTCTCTGCCACACCAGGTGTCCAGGACAACAACACCAGAAGTTGCGGCAACAACAACAGGGACGGGCACGACACCAGCCCGATTCCAGTCGCTGCCTACCTTCGTGGAAAACACCAACAAGGACCTGCAGGCGTTCCTAGGCAACTGCACAGGACAATTGGGCAGTTACAGTGTTAGTGAACCAGAGTGGCATAGCTGCATAGGAGGCCAATTTATCAGGGGAGGCACGCATGGCATATCATTGACCGAATTCCAAAGTACCTTCTTCCGACACTTCAACTCATTATATGGAACATTACAGGAACAGGGTGATTATGAAACACCAACAGAATTTGCCACCTGTAAAGTCAATATCATCAAACATTTTCATCCACATATGCGAGATACAGATGTTTTGGAAGTAATACCATCAACAGTAAAATCAGAATTCAAATTGGCCCTGGCACCTCATATATAGCAGTGTGGATCAGTTCATGAGGTCCACAATCTTGCTAGACGAGGTCAATACCTAAAAGAAAGTGCACAGCAAGGAATGGGAAGGGCCATACCAACCATGGCCCCGGAACCACAATACATGGAATGGGATCATGCAGCCATCAGCTGGACACAGCATGGAAGGGATGAGCCGAACAACTCTTGAGGACACTGGGAATAGCCGATTTGCTACACCAGTAACAGAACCCCCAAATGCGGCAGCTGAAGCCACACAGACGGGAGCAGTTAAAAGGGAATGCCCCCACCCCCCTTTTCTAACAGGTATTGCCCAGGACAACAATACCACTGGCATAACGAAAACCCTAACCCCAAAATACATATGGAGGAAGTAAACAATGGCGGGAAACTAGCTGGCAGGGTAGGCAATCCGGGCACTTACTACCCCAGGTCAAAAAGAGAGCATGCAACACCAACATGACAGCAAGTTAAACCCACAGTAACACCCACTCCACAACAAATTGTTTTACAACAAATAACAAAGGGCACACATAGGATGATAAGGATACTAGTCACCCTGAATAACATTCAGTGTTTAGTGTTAGTGGACACAGTGGCATCGAATAATTTCGTGAGAGCGGAGATCATAATCGAGGAGGCGATAAGGCCGGAAAAACAATTTGTACATTTAGCCACACACCCTCATAAAGGACAAACCCTCGGTGAAGTGACAGTCAATGTCTGAATTAGGGATGTATAAACAACTACTACAGCTTTAGTGACATAGACCTGTGGGAAGATGCCATACTTGGTATACCCTGGCTCACAGAACAAATTATCATAGTAGAGCCAGTGGCCCGCAGGATCCATTTTGGCCAATAAGAACGGCACACAGCTTACTAACTTGGACCGAAGACCACCAATTGCACTCCAGGCATCCAGTTGGACGAACTGGACCACAATGTGCAGAAAATCCTTCAGGAAAGATGTGCCATGTTTGCAGACGCAGATCCCTTAACTATTGCAGAACACGCAATCCCACTGGATCACAACAAACCGCTTTTTGCAGGACCACGCAATTACCAACCACACCAGTGTGCCATCATCAAAGAGCAGATTAAGGAGATGTTAGCTAAGGCATCATCGAACCCACACAGGAAATACAACAACACAATCATGTTAGCGCCGAAGAAGATAGAATGTGGCGCTTCTGTGTTGACTTTCACCTCCTTAATTTGATAAAACAAAGCGCACCACCACCATAAATAAGAGTGAAGGATACATGACACATGCTAGGAACGGCTAAGTTCATTACGTCACTGGAATTGTGCAGTGGCTACTAGCAGTTCCCAATTAAGCCAGAAAACCATCACAAGACAGTGTTCACCACCCTTGATGGGCGATGCTTCCAGTTCTGTGCCACGCCCTTAAGTCTAAAATGTGCAGCTGCCATCTTCCATGCAATGATGGTACAAGTGCTCGATGGGTATGTAGGTAATTTTACACTCGCATACCTGGACGAAATGATAATCTGGTCGGAGAACTGGGAAGACCATGTAAAACACCTGTCAATGGTACTGGAGCAACTAGAGATTAATAAGTTAACATTTGCAAACAGGAAGTGCCACATAGGGAAACCATGTATTTAGTTCACTGCGCACTAATTTCTCGAACATGGCAGTAGTACAACACCTGAACAGCTGTCACTCACAGACCAACATGAGGCACCCAGGAAATGTAAACAGCTCAGGAATTTCTTCGGGTTGGTAAACTGGCTGAGGGAAAACATTAGGAAGTATGCAACAAAAACAGCCCCCTTTAACAGACATACTGGCCCCGAACCGTAAGTTCCAGTGGAACAGCGAACACGAAAGTTGCTTCCAGGAACTGAAGAGCAGATTCCGACAGTGTACAACACCCGCACATCACGATCCCAGAGGGCACCTATACCTACAAACGGACGCCAGTGAGAAGGGCCAAAGCGCCTTGCTATTTCAGTTAGGCAACAACAATGAGCGCCAGATCATTTTATATAGCAGCACCAAATTTGGCCCGACTGAGGGTCGATACGACGTGAACGAGAGGGAATGTTTGGCAGTGGTCTGGGCTGTGAAGCGTTACAGGGCGTACCTCGAGTACCAGTGCTTTACGCTACAAACCGATAACAGGTGCCTATTCTGACTTCACTCCAAGAGGGAAGCCAGGAGAAAATTGTCCCGGTAGGCATAGTTATTAAAATTGTCCGACTTTGTTGTGCAACATGTCTCTGGAGCAGATAATTAACTGGCCGATGAACTGTCCAGGGCACCACGCACCGAGGTAGTAGTCTACAGGGACGAGTGGGACGACTTGCTACCCCCTACTACCAACATTGCAACGACAACAGCCAATGGGAAAGTAACCTGCAATGCCATACAGACCACACCAAACATGGAACCCAGGCTCTATGAGCTCAAGAACTTTGTCATAAACACCCAACATCAATGCTCACAAACGAAGTCCAAGAAGGCAGGAATCGTACAAGGAGATGGTGAGTAGTGACACATTCGGGACACAAATGTCGAGACCCATCGGCAGCATCCCGATGCGACCTGGTGCCACTATTTACCAACAGGACCACGTGAACATGTACAAAGGCACACCCACAGTAGCCATTTTGCTGGCCTTCCTGGAGCAACCCAGAATGCCAAGTATCTCCACACGCATTTCCACTGGCCAGGAGCAAGCAGGGTTGTATGCAGGTACATGAAGGAGTGCGGCCTCTACAACCAATTCAAGAGCAGGAGAGCAGATGGGGTGACCCAACAGCAACCCAGGGTGCAGAAGGAACCATTCGAGATGGTGTCCATAGACCTAATGGGACCCTACACCCGCACTTCCAGAGGGATGAGGTTCATTGTGGCCGTAAGTGACGGATTTTCCAGATGGACGGGCATGAACCATTGCACGGGCACTGGAAACTCAGTTCTAGCCCTACTGGGGGTACCTAAAAACAATGCTCACCGACTGCAGCATCCAGTTCACTGTAAGGTACTGGCATGATCTATGCACTCGTTGGAGGGGGGTGGGGGTAAGATACCATACAACCCCAATATACCACCCCAGGGTCAAACCCCAACAAGAGGAGAAACCAAGACCTCAAGACCCAGTTACACCTGAGAGTGGGGAAGGACTATGCCAGCTGGGCCGAACATTTACCTGCCGCCCTATTCACCATAAGGCGACAGGTGAATCTAGCAATATGGTAGACTACAGCAGCGATCCTGCAGGTTCACGAACTAATGTTACCTGGGGATTTTACCGAATTCAACACAGAGGGTGCAGGCTAACCAGAAGACAGGACAGCCAGCAGATAGCGCAAGTAGACAGAGTTAACTGCAGCTCACAGAAACCAAGACCACTACATTGAGGAATGGATGCTTTACATCATACAATCACCACGATTCTTGGCACCTGGCCAACTGGTCTACATAAGGTAACATAGAATTTCCAGTAACAAGAAGAACATCTGAGCTGGGTTCGTCCAGAAATGGAGCAGAACACATTGTGTAGTGAAGATACTGGGGTACACCACATACCTCATCAGGCTGAGCAGCAGGAGGGGATCATTGTCCACCGTGACGACCTCCGATTGGCAGTGGGGACACCAAGCGTCACGATGCTTGAGCAGAAGGAGGTCGAGCACCACAAAAAACACACACAAAACACAGCCAGATGTTAAGTCGGGATACAGAGTTCCGGCAGTGACGGAAACATTCCCCGGCGACTCTTCTCTGCCACAACGCCTGGCGTCTCGATGCCCACAAATAATGTGGAGGAGGAAGAGATACCCAAGGGAGGATCACCACCACCAAGCACAACTATCAATATCGCAGGCATCACTGCAGACCCGCGAGGGTCACTCTGCAGCATCCTGACGCCCTGCGTCATGGTGCTAATTACCAGGGACACCACCAATAACGAGCCTCCAGAGACATCTGTGGGACAAAGATTCCCACATGACAGCTCGCTTGATGGCTCCCCACGGCGCCCTCAGCAGGGCCAACAGCGGGGATCTGACACTGGAAGACGTCGGCCAAAGCGACGGGGTCGCATAATGGGGTTTCACAGCCCTTCACCAGAGCCCTCTCCTTCCCCCTCGTCTACAACCCACATCATGCCGATGTCCACACAGCAGCAGTGTAGAGGATTCAGAGGAAGAGGGGTCCACCACCCCTCTCCACCACTCCAAGGGGCCGCACCACCTGAACCACACAGCATGCATCACATGTGGTGGAGACACTCCGTCAACAAATGCATGTCATGGGATGTCAGCCTCTCCATCAGCAGCCAGAGTCAGCTCCCAGAGGTAAGGGCCTTATGCACTGAGGCCATGCCGCAAGCTGAAGCCACCCACTGCATGTTATGCTTAACGACATGATGGGACACATGGGTGACTGTGCAGTCAAGTGGTTACCACAGGAGGAGCTGTTTGAGGTGAACCACACGTCCATGAACTCCTTGTGCCCACTCGGTCTGCCGCAGTCACAACTACTACACCATCTACACCGGGTCGCACCAACCACATCAGGCCAAGAGTGCGTAGTGCAGGTCGACAAGAACGGAACTTGCACCTTCTTGCCGACAAGGATTACTCAACTCAAGAGACTACCCTACTCATTTATTACAAGAGGTAACTCTTTCAATAAATAGGTTGGCGACTCAAAACTGTGTTTACCCCAAAGCCACAGCTGTTGTGCGCACTGGTAGTTGGTTGTTACATCGTCGCAGCTCGCGCAGCTAAATACGATGCAAAGTACCACCGGGTGATGTCAACGGGCTTGTAGGCCAAAGATGAAGTGATAAACGCTCCAAAGTGTCATCTAGTAGTGTGCGACATTTTTACAAACACATTAAACAGTCACTGCATTCAAAGCTATAGTCAGGGGTGTTTTATATTGTATTAATAGTAATCAAGCATGGTATTCCACACCCCTTTGCCTAGGTAGACTCGTCCATCCCTTCAGAAGACAGCCACCTGGCAACACTGTAGCCAGTGAAATTCAGATGCCGGAAGTGAAATTCAAACACTTTTCGTGAGAAACATGATGTTAATTTAATGTGTATTTATAAAAGTTCAATTATGTTTACACAAAGGGAAATTGCCTAAAAAGGCCTCCATAATTGGAATATGTAATTTAGTGTGGTGACATGACTCCTCAACTTCACAACTTCAATCTTAATATACATTTGTTAAATAATGGGGGTGTCACCAATGTGATGATTTAATTTATACAATTTTTCACAACTGCGATCATATCACAAGTGTTCATGTTATGTTTCATAATTCGCCATTTGATTACGGTTCTTGTCACTCGTGACCGAAACTGAGGCCGCTCGGCCAGTTCGTCTGAGCTCTCAGACCAGACCAGCAGGGTTGTTCGCCCACTTTGCAAGCCCCTTGGTACCTTCATTTAGGCTGTAATGACTTCAATGCAACATATTAAAATAATCAACCAGAAAATTTATTTTATTACTTTCAAGTACCGAGGGGAGAGCCACCCACCCACTCACCAGAGAGCTAAATGTCATCGCATATCAACTTAATACCACGTCTATTTCACACTAAGGTCACCGGCAGGCTGTAAGTGCTGGGTCCATTTTCATGCATTATTCACCTGTAAGCAAGCACAATGGATAAACTGCTTTACAAAGTTAAACGTTTTTCGATTAGTTGTAGGTTACTACAAACTTTGTAGCATCACCCACAATTTCATAGTATATTTCAGGTATACGAGATGGCCTACAGTCTCATCATAAGGTATAAATAGTGACACAGTAAGTACGTTACAACAACATCAACAAACTGATGGAGATATTAGGGCCCACTGGGCCGTCGACCGAACGACTCTCATCATTAACTCTCCACTGGGTTATGGTGCCGGGCAATTCAACACTCAAAAAGACCTGGGGTAACCTTGACCATGTCACGCACATGCTCAACTAACTATAAATTGCAGGGAAATGACTAAACCAAAATGCAATTTCCGCTTAGAATCAAACGATTTTTAGCAGTTATTAATGTCACTATGTCCAAATATGATGGATATACAATTATGATAAATGTGAACATAGGCTGTGACTATCTTTTAAATTTTTTTTTTGATTCACTGTTTCTATGGAAAGTACTCAACAAGAATCTCAACAAGGTGCTTTGCAAAATACATTATATTGTTTTTATAACTCAGATGTGTTTCCTTCACAAAATCCATGATTCTTAATAATTTACATAACATGTTAGAAACATGTTATTGAGTTCAGCCCTCCAAAAGATACTATTGCCAATTTCGCAAATTTATGTTTTAGAAATTTCTGTTTCTAAAACATGAAAAGGTGTTCAAAGATAAAATTATAAATTAATGTCATTACATTATTACCTTCTAACCTCAAATTAATATTAAATTGTTCCTTATTTTAAATTTTTTGCATAATATTTCATGAGTGGCCTTGCCATTTGATAATTTGCATACATATTTTGATAACAATAGAATTAGTATGTACCATACATTGAATGCTTTGACTTAAGAAATGAGGGAGAGTATCATTTTGCAGTCTTGTGGTTGACTGCCGCCAAAGATAGGTCTGCAAGCAGTTATGTTTTATGTAACATTGCCAAACCTTTCGCAATGCCAAGAAATTCCAGTTTTCTCAGAAATATCGTACAAACCAATTGAAGGATCTTAGATTTATAAGAAACCCAAAAACAATTTCTAATGGCTTATAAATAATATTTAATCAAAATTCCATCTAAAAAAAAAATTTGTCAGGCAGTACCAATTGACGTTGTCGAGGTCACCCAGTGCTGGTTTGAGTGTTGGATTGCCCGGTGCCATAACCCAGTACAGAGTTAATGATGACGGCCATTCGGTCAATTGCCCAAGGAGGCCCTGGATATTTGCATCAGGTTGTTGATTATGTTGTCACGTACTTACTGTTGGGCTATTTATACCTGATGATGAAACTGTAGGCCGTCTCGTACACCTGAAATATACTATGAAATTGTGGGTGATGCTACAAAGGGTGTAGTACCCTACAATGATTTGACACAGTTAACTTGGTAAAGTCGTTTATTCACTGTTCTAACTACATGTGAATAATATATGCAAATGGACTCAGTACTTACAGCCTGCCACCGCTGCCCTTAGTGTGAAATAAATGTTGTAATATATTTATACACAAATACATTGAACTCTCTGGTGAGAGGGCGGGTGGCTCTCCCCTCGTTACAGTTGGTGGCACTCCTCCGTGAGACACTGTTGGTCGCGCATGAGCATATCCATCACATCTCAGTTTTAGTCATGTCTATTAGTTTTAATCTGCATTATTTAGGGCTTTTTTAATTTTTTTTATTTA
This sequence comes from Clitarchus hookeri, assembly GCA_002778355.1. NCBI lineage: Eukaryota > Metazoa > Arthropoda > Insecta > Phasmatodea > Phasmatidae > Clitarchus > Clitarchus hookeri. The sequence continues at coordinate 396,008 of NQII01001843.1, read as the reverse complement.
AAACAAATGCATCAATAAATCATTCACCCATTAAATGTATTTTATTCAATAAAAGTTTGAAATTATTATGAATATATTGGAAAAAAATAAATAAAAACAACAAAAATGTATTAATACAATAAAATTAATAATTAACCAAAATTAATAATAGATTATTTAGAGAACAATAAGGATAACTCTTTTATTTGGGTATAAGCCAAAAAAAGTAATAACAAAAATGCAAATTAAATCGTTAATTACAAGAAATGGTATAGATTCTCTTATGTCAGTATTATAAAAAAAAATACTGTTACATTCATCATCAAATAAAAATAGAAATATAAATATTGTTAAAAATAATTTATTACTTTTTCTGATTCGAATTCACCGACATTTCTAATGCAATTAGAGAAAGTAAATTCACAATGTTCATTACAAAAAAGGTATTTTGCAGATTCTACAATTTTTTTTTGTTTTTCCTTTTTTTCTTCTATGGCAGACACCACAAATTCTTTCTGCTGAATATTCTCTCCGCCGTTTTTGATGGGATTCATTTTCTTCAGATCTGTTGGTAAATTCACTATGGAGGCTCTTCTTGCTAAGTGCGGTCTTATCAGCTGAAGGGCCAGTTGCTTCAAATGCAACCGCTTCTCTAATTTCTCGTTTGTATTAGCCTCGTAGATAATGTGGGAGTTCATTCCCCCTATGTCTAAAATTAAAAAAATCACAAGAGGCCACCATCTGCTGATCCTACTGACGGAATATAAAGTTTTCAGCTTGTCAACATCTACTCCTTCTTTTGTCAAATTATAAAAGTAAATAACTTCTGGTTTTTTCCTATCTCCTGTTCCTTCATCAATATTCCCTTCGGAGTGGAAGGTTGACAGCAAAAACCCAGTTTTGTTGACTTTTGGCTTATATGCGGCAAGAAGCCCGTCCGTCTGGTAACCATAAGGCTACTGTTTACCGGCATCTTCTTTGTATTTATGAACACGGAGGACATTTCCCTATTATTTTTTTTTAGAGTTCCTACAATTGTTGTCCTTAATTCCAACAATTTATTTGCTAAGGGGATTGACGTAAAGTAGTTATCCATTGTAATATTACACCCATTATTGGAAATCGGCTCAACTAGTGGCAACACAATGCTATTGGCGCTATTATCCAAGGCATATGGCGCAGAAGGTTGTTGGCCACAATAAATTTCCATATTAGCCATATAAAATACCCGGGCGTCGACCAAGGCGTACATTTTTATTCCATATTTGGGTGGTTTATTAGGTATATACATGCGAAATTAGCAACGTCCCTTAAAACTCTCCAGCAATTCATCAATTGTAGCACATTGACCAATGTGGTAACTATTCTTACATTTGTCAACGAACCGATCAAATAAATATCTTATTGGTGTTAGGTTATCCAATTTCTTGTGCTGCTCTCGGGTCTCGGTGTCATTAAATCGGATAGCTCTAGCGAGAAGGTAAAATCTCCTTAATCTCATGGTAGCCTAAAACATTCTAGAGTCGTTCCATCATCGAGCCAGAGCTCCTCTAAATTCAAATGTTGAGCTTTTTTTATTCCTGCCATATACAACAGACCAATAAAAGCTGAAATCTCCTCAAAATTTGTCTCAACACAATCCTGGGATCTATTATATTTTCTTGAAATATTTTTAGAACTTTATTATTATTTATTATAATATCATTTATTGTTTCCCCTGTCCAAAATTAAGGACCAACAATCCAAAATTGTACACTTGTCCTTAGCAACGCTTTTCACACCAGGTAAGCGAGTAACGATATACTTTTTAGAAGTTTTTTCTTTAGGAGAACTGGATTTCTGTACCATTTGGTGAACCCATATTTTCCTAAGTAAAAACTGTCGTAATTTCCATTTTCTTGGTCACTAGAATCTGAGAACTATGATTGAGACTGATGATCCTCATGTTCACTAGGTCTATCAGATTCGTTTTCAAGGTCATGATGTGGAATTATTTCATTTTCTTCAATTGGAGTATTGGAAATATGACCTCCAGTACTGCTTTGTCCAACCTCAAGTAGCCATGAATAACGATCTAAAACCGAAAAATCCCACTTTATTAAAAATATGACCTAAACTTCACCTTCGAACCCTAAAAGAAAAAATGTACTTACAGTCATTCCTTTCTTCAGGTAAATTCTTCAAAAGTTGTAAAATTTTCGCTGCACGACTCATTTTTCAGCAAAAGAATTAATTCGTACTTCACTTAAATAATCACAACGAAGGGTGAAAGAATACTGACAAATTTGGGAGACAACCAGGCGAAGGGAGGCGGGCCCATACATGCCTTGTCCTGTCGGATGGCTGGCCGGCGCCAGTGATGCGAGTGGTCGCACCGTGAACATTTCCCTCACACTCCTGCTTTTGTGAACAAAATCATTTTTATGTTGGTGACATGGGAATGTTTTTTTCAAGTAATAATTTATTAAATTGTACTTATACATAAAGAACAAATAGAAAAAGTATGAGAGGGAAATAAAAAAAATTAAGTCCAATACACACTTTTTTTTGGGAATGTGAGGGAAATGCTCACGGAGCAAACAACACCGGGTTAATAAAGATAACAAATATTCCAGTTACTTAATGTTAATATTGCAGTGAAGTGATTACAGTGATATTGATGGCACTGAGGTGCTGGCGAAGCGGCCGACCATCGCCGCCGGTCTAGCTCGAGTACTGAGACGAACTAATCGAGTCACGCTGTTTCGTCACGAGTGGCAAGAGAACTGAAGTCAAACAGCGGACAATGAAAAATAACATGAGCACTCTGTGATATGATTGTAGTGGTGAAAAATTGTATAAATCAAATGAAACATATTGGTGACACCCCCGTTTATTAACAAATGTATGTTATGCTTGAAGTTATGAAGTGGATGGGTCGTGTCACCATACTAAATTATATGTTACAACGATGGAGGCATTTATAGGCAATCTCCCTTTTAGAAAACATAAATACTCTTATACAAATTAATATTATTACAGTATTACATTTTCTTGTGAAATGTGTTTGCATTTCACTGGCTACAGTGTTGCCAGGTGGCTGTCTTCTGAAGGGATGGACGAGTCCACCTGGGCAAAGGGGTGTGGAATGTCATGCTTGATTGCTATTAATACAATAAAACACTCACCTGACTGTAGTTGTGAATGCAGTGACTGTGTTTAATATGTTTGTAAAAATGCTGCACACTACTGGATGACACTTTGGGACACTTATCACTTCAGCTTTGGCCTACAAGCAAGTTGACATCACCCGGAGGTGCATTGTGTCGTATTTAGCTGCGCGAGCTGCGACGACACAGTGAACTATTTACAGTGCGCCCAACAGCTGTGGCTTTGGGGTAAACACCGTTTTGGATCGCCTACCCATTTATTAAAAGGATTACCTCTTGTAATAAATGAATAGAGTGGTATCTTGAGTTGTGTAATCCTTGTTGGCAAAAAGGTGCAAGTTCCATTCTTGTCAACTTACACTATGCAAACTTGGCCTGAAGAGGTTGGTGTGGCACGTTGTAGCTGGTGTAGTTGTTGTGACTCCGCCAGTCAGAGTGGGCACAAGGAGCTCGTGGTTGCATGGTTCACATCACAATGTATTCCAATATATTTTCAGTTAAAATACAAGAAAATTTACAAAACTTAAAAATTATTTAAATAAATAATTAAGTACATAAAATATTTTACCTTGTGCGAGGCTTTAAATTGGAAGAAAAAATGAGTCAGCATTGTGGTTACTGCAGGTTTGATGGAAAAAATAAATGCAGTGACGTCTCTTAAAAGGTAAAAATTAGCAGGGCTGATGATCATACAATTGGTGTGCGATCCATAGCTTGGATCGTAGATCGTATACCACACGAAATTACCGTACTTGTACGATCAGAGTCATATGGCTGGCAATGCTGGTTGACGTGATCGAGGTGACCCTGGGCTGGTTGAATGTAGAATTGCCTGGCATTATAACCCACTGGAGAGTTAGTGATGTGGTTCGTTCGATCGATGGCCCAGGAAGCCCTGGAGTCCTCCTTAGTTTGCAGATGATGTTTTCACATACTTACTGTTACACTATTTGCATCCTATGACGAGACTGTAGGCTGTCTCGTACACCTGACATATTCTAGAAATATGTGGGTGGTTCTACAAAGGGTGTAGCATCCTACATGTCCTGGAGGACAATTCATCAACACATATTGAACTTCGTAATGTTGTTTATTCACTGTGCTTTATTGTATGTTAATAATATAAGAAAATGGACCCAGCACTTACGTTCTGCCGGTGACCTTTACGTGAAAATGAGCGTGTTGTTATGTGGATGCATGGTAGCATTAATCTCTCTGGCGAGAGTGCGTGTGGTTCTCCCCTCGGTACGGCAAAGAATTAAAACAAATGTTCCAGTTAATTAAGTAACTATTGCAATGAAGTGATAACAGCCTAAATGATGGTACCGAGGGGACTCGCAGAGCGGGCGACCAATGCCGTCGTTCTGGCTCGAGTGCTGAGGCGAACTGGCAGAGTGAGATCGCTTCCGTCACAAGTGACGAGAACCGGTGTCAAATGCCAAATGGAAAAACATGACATGAACGCTATGTAACATTATGGCAATGGTGAAAAATTAAATAAACTATATGAAACACAATGGTGACACCACCATTGATTAACAAATATCTTTTAATGTTGATGTTGTGAAGTTGACAGGGAGTGCCACCGGACTAAATGACATGTTACAAGGATTGTAGTCTTTATAGGCAATCTCCCTTTTTGAAAATAAAAATGTTCTTTTATAACTAAACATTAAATAACCTATTATGCTTTCTTGTGGAAAGTTTCCATATTTCATTCCTATGAGTGTTTGAATTTCACTTGCTACAGTGGTGCCAGGTAACTGTCTCCTGAAGGGATGAACGAGTCCACCTAGGCAAAGGGGTGTGGGTTGCCGTGCTCAATTGCTCTAAATACAATAAAACACACCCCTGACCGTAGCTATGAATTAGATGACGTTGTTTGAGTGTTTGGAAAAATATTGCACACTACTGGTTACACTTTGGGGCACTTATCACTTCAGCTTCGGCATCCAGACCATTTCGATGCCACTTGGTGGTGCGTCATGTATGTCGCGGCGCGAGCTGCTACGACATAACGACCAACTGACTGTGTGCCCAATGGCTGTGGCTTTGGGGTAAACTGAGTTTCGGATTGCCTAATTATTTATTCAAAAGAGTTACCTCTTGTAACAAACAATTAGGGCGGTCTATTGAGTTATGTAATCCTTGTCGGCAATAAGGTGCAAGTTTCGTTCTTGTAAATCTGCAGTACCTGTATTGGCCTGATATGGTTGGTGTGGCCCGGTGTAGCTGGTTCAGTTGATGTGACTGCGGTGGGTAGAGTGGGCACAAGGAGCTCGTGGACACGTGGTTTACGTCATGGTTTCAAGTGCTTTATACATTTCTCCTTGGAAGGACATGATTGCAGAAGTTATGTGGTGGGTAATTCTATTGGGGGGTATACAAATTAAATTAAACTGGCCTATCAGCTTTATCTTATGTGAAAAAAATAGTTTGCATTCATTGCAGAGATTCTGACAGATGACTTGGCCTGATAGACATGCTATTAATTAATAAATAATTTTGAACTGAAAACATTTTGTAAAGAAATGTTAAAATACTGAGTGATTTTTATTCATAAACATTTCTTTAATGTTCAGGTGTGAGAAAGTGTAATTTTATGTGTGCTGAAAGTAGAGCACTGTGTATTATTTGCTTTCATACTGCAGGTTATACAAGGCATACAATTTGGTACTGGGAATCAATACTGTAATGAACAAATTACTTTTGGTTCACATTTATGCAAATTATTTGTGTTGAGCTGTTCCATTTTATTACAATTAAATTATTGCTTTTTGGTATGCGAGTAGTTGTTACTTTTCTTCATAGATGAATTGAATGAATAGTATGTAATTTACCTACTCTTACACCAATCACTGATTATTGTTGATGTTTTATGTTATTACAGTACTTGAGGAAATGCTACATAAATTTGAAGAACCTTCATTACCATGGTCCATATAACTGGAGTTGCTTGTTGCTGGTATAAAGCTTGTTACACCAAGGAGATATTATTTGTTTTTATGATGTAACCCAGAAACAGCTAGCTATGTTGCTTCACCTACAGCAATTGTTAATATTCCTATCTCTGAATAAAACCAATCTTTTCAATCAATAGTTGCATAGTTTTATTTGCAGTAAGCACCTTGTCAGGGCTCTCGACTCCACAGCATGTACAGTTTCCTGGGTTCTCAAACAGAGTAATGTCTAATGTTGTTTAGCATGCCTTCGGCCAACAGTAGATGAAGTAAGATTCTCAGATATTGTTGTGCCAAAATGTCTGTTCAAGTATCTGCAAGGGAGTGATATTGGAGGCAGGTTAATATACGCATTATTCATATTCCATTAACATCTAAAACCAAATCTGTTTAGTTAAATGGAAGTATGGCTCTTAATTGCCTTTTTTAAAGCAACATTTCAGCCAATTATGGAGGACTGAACATGGGATTATTTTGTAAGTTGAGAGTATAATTTTTTACTTGCACTGAAATATAAACAATACTAGGAAGTGTGAAGTTGTTATAAACAAATCTTTTGATAATAGCTTAAGCAACATGATGAATGATTAACAGTATTCTAAGTTTCACCTAAAACACCGAAGTTAACATTTTTTTTCCATTATCAATTTGTTTCCAACTTAAAAAATTTATTGTATTCCTCAAGTGCTCTGCTATAATTGTATGGCAACTGCTTTGACTTGTGTGTAAATTTCAGGACAGTTTTTTACTTTAATTTTAAATCTAAATTCTACAATCCAGTCACCTTAATGACTTAACTGGATATTCACACTCAATACCTGTCATTCAAGCCAAAGTATAAAATAAACAGTAATTGTGATTATTCCATCACTTAACACTCTGTTTGGTGGTGCACTATTACTTTTTCAGCTAGCGCCCTGCCTGGCCTAGCTCACAAGTTACTGCTGATTTTCTGATATCCCTTTACAGCACAAATAATATCGATGGTAAGCAAAAATTGGGTAGCAGTGTCCACAAAGTTATACATAAAGTAATTTGAGTCTTTACAGTCAATTAGAACTACATTCTTACAACAAATATGTATTACTTGCATTAGCACACCAGGTCTGTAATCAAAACCATAGTTAAAATTATAATTATAATTGAAGGGCACATGGGTTCAGCCCTATCAATATTACAAGATGCCAGAGGATGGAAACTCTGAATAACTTAAAACAAATGTATCAAATTGCAAAGTTTGTCAGCTAGTACAGTATTCCCTAATGCAAGATAACTCTGTACAAGCTAATGACACATTCCATCAACCCAGTATAGTGGTTTACTTAAGCAATTTTCACTATACATATAAGTACTAAAACTTTGTAACTTTATATACACCTCACAAAAAGGGATCATTATTATTCTGAGTCAAGATGTACTATATTTTGTTTGGTTTTGAAATTTTCTGTAAAAATCCTATTTTTTAAATCGTAGGTCTAGTTGCTGCTAAAATAGAGCAACATTTTGCATTTCCATACAATGAACTTTTTCTTGAGCTCTTTACTTTGGTGGTTGCTAATTTTTTTTTGCTTTAGTCTATGTGTGAAAAGTAGAATTTTTTGCACTATTCGGCATTGCTTTAGTTTTGAATTTATTTTGTATAAGTGAAACTGGAACTCACTTATTCACCTATACATGTGGATTAGCTATGGTTGCAGTTATGCCTCCCTATGTTTATGATTCTTATGCTATCCATGTGCGATTTAATACAAATCCGTAAGCTTGTTTTGTAAAATGTATGTTTACCCAGTCTATTACAAATATGTATGTCTTTTAATGTGAACCCGGTCTTTTTAATATATCTTAATTGTTTAAGTCTTGTGGAACCCTTGTAATCACCTATACAGACATTCCAGGTTCATTTTAAAAACATGTGACATATATCCTGTGTAAGTTTGGCAAGACATTTGGTTCTTAGAGCACGTAGAAAGGCATAATGGGGTAATTTTTAATAAAAAAAACATTTACAACCTTAATATCAGACAGCTTTCACTGTGAACTGAGCACTTTTGAAAGTCCTGCTAAAAATTGTGTTATCTTACACCATGCATAACATTATTACTGCCATAGACCTTATCACTTCATTCTGTAAGTTAAGTAAAACTGAAATGGTTACAAAAATAAATGCTTTACGAATTTGCTAGTTTATATAATTACTTGCAGAAAAAAAACAGATAACCAAATAAATAATTTCGGTATTAACAGATGTTTACCTTAACACTGACGTGTGCTGCATCGCTCCTTCCTTAGCCCGCTCATCCTGCTACACACGCGCAGCTTCGACATGCCTTCTACTGGGGGCCGTCGGCCCGAATGCAGCTGTCACCACCTCCACGTCTCCTACGCCAGCAACGTACACCAGAGTGCACCACTCCTCTGCTACCAGCTGGGTACTGTCGGATTCAGATGACAGCCCCACTTTCATGCCCTCGAGAGAGATCTTTTGAGGGTGTGATAATTCGGGCCGTTCAATATTGCCAAGAGACGTCCCCAGTTAGGATACCCCTGGGGAAATGAATGCAGCGAGGGGGACACAGTGGTTACAGTTTTCACAAAACCCCTTGTTTACCACTCCATTTACTGTTTACATCCCCGTGTGTATCTTGTGAGTGTAGTGCGAGAGTGTAAAGCATTCAGTCATTTTTGACTTTAATAACACGTAAACAAACCCTGTATTTTTGCGCCCCAGTAAAAATGGGCTTTGTAAAACTCATATTCCAGCATGGCTACCCACAACCCTCCTGAGGACAGAGTTAACTCGTCCACCGCGAGCCACTTGCTGCCACCCTCAAATTTACATAGAGAAGGGTGCTAGTGGTTTTTGCATTAATTAAAATAAAAATGCTAAAATGTAAACAAACCTAATGCAAATGCAACAGACTAAGAGAGACAGCCCCATGGCATATATAAATAACATTACACATCAATTTTATTACTAATTCAATTTCTTTTCATGCTCAATTTGCCCATGCAAATTAGATATGTAAAGTGTTCTTGAAATTTAGTGTTATGCAACTGTTTTTGTTTGTATTTGTTTTCCCAGTAAATGTTCCAGTGTATTTCTGGATACACTTGGTACGCTTTCGAGCAGGGGTCCCTAGCGGTTGTGCCATACTTAGACAATTGTGTCTGTACATATTAAGAGAGTGGATGTGCGCTGCACGCCCCCGGGCTCTTCAACCCCTTATACCGGTCTTTAGTGTATCAATGGTTGTTCATTTTATTCTGGAAATTAATTAACTTAATTTCTTTTGCTTAGCCCATAGGCAGTGCTGCTCTCAACACCACCAGCTCGAAATGCGCCTGGGATCTTAACTCATGTTATTATTTTCATTGGCAGCATGTCTCTTTGTTTCAATGAAGGATGCCTGCATACCTTAATGCTGGAACAGTGTAAGTGCCTCGTATGAGGGAATAAATTGTGAGTAAAAATTAATTCAAGTGATCCCTTGTTTTTATTTCACTATCGGCCGCCTAATGACAGCGTAACCTAACTTTGGTCTTCTATCTACTTGTGCACCACACGCCCGACCATGGTTTTATGGTGTTTTTGGCATGTAAGATGGCCATTTAACATCCTCACATGATAACCAGATGTAAATGAGTGGGCCTAAAATCCCGTAGGTAGTCATAGAAAATACTTACCAACTTTACACATGATGTTACCTTGTTGTACAGGTTGATATCAGGAGAAGCCACTTGGGCTATCGGCTGATCCTTGGATGAGTATCTCATGCCCTGGCACCCTTCTCCATTCTTGTAAGTACCACAACACCTGTACCACAAACCTAACCTCAAATCTCCTGGCTCCTGAGAACACAACAGCCTGTCAAATCGCGCCCTTCCATGTGGCCAATTTCTGCTTGGGACTTAATCGCATATATTTTCCCTACACCATATGCCTTGCGTCATATGTCGCCCTTCCGTGTGTCTAAACATTTTTGTAAAAATTCTTATCACGTAAAATCTGTCATGCTTAACCTCAAAGTGTGATTATTTCCTTGTTATTGCAAGTGCAATTTTTACGTGTACAGTTTTCCTGTGGAATTCCTGTGTTTTTCGGCCAACCTCTAAAAATTTCTGAAACCCAAATTTCCAATTTCCTCATCAGAAGATGGCGGTGCCAATGTCAGTCTACACTTCTGCATTGAGCAATAGTGCCGGTGTCAACCGTGTGTATATCACAAGTGAAAATGGGATTTGTTTCCCATTACGAGACTGTGCAGTGCAAACAGTGTGGTAAATTTAAGTGCACTGGACTTTTCGCACTTGACAACAGACAATATCGTTGCCCTCCTGCAACAAAACCAGCTTTTAGCTATACACCGCCTTTTTTTTCGGAGCGCCTACCTCCACACCACCTTCTATTTTAAGGGCACCTACTGCCTCGCAGCCATCAATTTTCATGGTACCTCTCTCAACACTGCTGTATCTTTTCGTGCAGCCCTCTGGCTATACTCCACCAACAATCTGTAATTCACCGACAGTGTTTGTTCCACCTTCTGTCTCCATGCTGCCGATCCAGCATGATGTGAGTGCCCGTGACAGCTGTGAGAGTGTAACTGCGCACTCTACTGGTTGACTGCTCACATGGCCATGAGACAGACTGTCAACAAAGGAGCGTGAAACGTTTGTCGCGATAAACAACAGTTTCCCTTATGTCTGGTGCCTTGGTAGAGACAGCAACCTTGCATAATACATGATTGAAGCTGTCGAGAAGCCAACAGATGCACCACTGTCCTGCGTTGCGACGCCGCATCTAGCTCCAAGTTACGAGGCACGTGCATAAAGAAGCTCCTTGAAATGCCTGCACGTGTGTTCACACATGTGACACAAAGTTACCAACTCTATGTAGAGCTGCTGCCAACTACCAGCATCGCGTCGCCGCCTCCGGCACCCAGTGTCGAGGTGCCAAATATTTTCAATCTTTGCACCCTAGCTGAGGAGTGGGTTGCCAGACGTAGTAATGTCATTGCTAAGGCACCACCTCCATGTGCCCCTATGCTATCTCTACATGTCATTACGGCAGACTATAGCCAGCCTACCTCTCATGCTGCCTCACCACTACAGCATACCTGTTGCTCGCCTCGGCATGTCAGGCATGCAGCTGAGTGACACTCCTGTGGCTCACATGAGCGCATCTGAAGCGAGCCGCAAGGGATGTGTCCCAACGACCACAACCCTACCAGCATGCTAACAGCATCAACAAACACCAGAACCACGATGCCCTGGGTCTCCCCCGTTGCTTAAAATGGCCACCAAGCTTCAAGCGCCGCAAATTTACAGGTAAGCAGTGTGGTGTCCACGCAAAAGTGCTCTGTGTTGGCAGCACATGTCACTGTCACCCGTAAAACTCCCCGGTAACAGCTGTGAACTGTGTAGTGATGTCCATGAGGAACTGTTGTGTCGACTTTTTCAAACTGTACGTGAACAAATGCAACCATTCCAGTTACAAACAGTGCTACCGATGCCTGTGTAACTACATTCACAAACATTGCGTACCAAGGCCAGTGCTTAATTAGGCAAATAGGTGCTTTACTGCTACCAACTGTAGATATTATCACACCTCATTATATTACATCAAGCCACCATCCCTGCACTAACACCATACCTGGTCATCAGCTCGCTTGTACTGCTAATATCCCAACTCAATCTCTCGTCTAGGTCTGTGAGCATGCGCAGGTGGCCTGTGTGTGTAATCTGTCACCCAAGGTGTAACCAAGTCCTACTCTGCGTTATTTCTGTGGCATGCACCACAGTTTTACTTTCCTCCAACAGCACGAACTTCGACAGCACGGCTAACACGCAACTTGGGGGTGGCAACAAACAAGGGAGATGTCCCTGTTCCCCTCATCCTTGGCATGCGAGGTGAGGCGGAGAAGCAGTCCTCCCCTAACCCACTCTGTGTTCATTCCGCTTCCCAGTAAGCATCGTCACTCACTCGCCCTGCACAAAGGAAGAGTGCGGCCTATCCACTCTCTCCCACAGGCGTGACATGACATTCTTCAGTCAGCAGTCTCCATGATTGTAAACAAACCTAGTGAACCAACGCTCTGGCGTGTGTTTTCGCTTGTCAATGGAAACAAACATCGCTCGCTCACTCTCTTTCTGCTCCACACAGCATTTTCTCATCTTCACCCTACTTTGTGTCTACAAAACAGCGAGGCAGTGATCAACTTATTTTCAAGATGCTGTAGATCCACATTGGTTGGCATATTGTGTGTGCTATAACTTTTCATTGCGTATTTAGTTTCTCACATTTGGGTAATTTAAAGTGTTTTCATGCATGTTTATTTCTCAACTTGTTTTACTTAGGGCTTCAGTCCAGCATCATTGTTTATCGCAACTTCTCCAAATTGACTGAAGTGCATTAGTGTTTATCAGTTTGTATCACTGTTTATCACTTTTACAATGTTGTTTACCTTAGTGTTATAATTGTTTATCACGTTTCTCTTGCATATTAGCCATTGTTTACATTCTTGTGTGTGCTCCCAAAACCAGTTCATGTTAGTGTTGATCAGTGTTTATATTGTTTACATCGTTGTTTACCTTACTACTGCCAATTAAATTAGTGTTTTGTACTCCACTACAAATTGTTTCTGTGGCGCTTCGTCACCGAAAGGCAATTTTTACACAATTTAAACATTTAATTTATTTAGTGTTTATGATGCATTCATTGCTTATTATCAAATTTATTCTAGTGCTATGTTGCCTTGTGCCTTTTTCGTATGTTATGAACATGAGCACCGGGCATTTAAAGTGCTTTGAAAGTTGTTTACCTAGTTATCTTTGTTGTTTACCAAGGTTTACAATTGTTTACATTTATGTTTTAGTGAATGAAGTGTAATTTGCGATACCACATTCGTATACCCGATTTTCGCCATTATGCATTCTCCATTCTGTGTTTGCCTCGCCCTGCGATGGTAAATACACAAATTTGCTCAACACACAAGTGGCACATAGCGAATATCGCTCGTCCTCGCCTACCTGCTACAGCTCGTCGGCCAGCAACAGCCTGCCACACTGCACCGCAGCACCTTGCATCACGAGTCACCGAGGGACACTCTGCCCAAGGCGTTCCAACAGGCACATTTGCTGGCATACCTGCATCTCGGGCGGTGCCCTGTTCGGCACCACCGCACACTCACGTGATGTCTTCGTGCAGCTGCACCACTATCGTCGGGGACTCGTGAATCTGCCACTATCCCACTCTTCCAGCTTCAGCAGCGAGACAACCGAGCATTTTAACCAGCTTACAGAGGCATATCCCCTCTCTCAGCAGACATTTGAGCACCATGTCAGAAGGGCTCCCACCCTGCCACAACACCTCCACTCTGCAACCGATGCATGTACCACCTGTGGCCTCGACAAGGGCCATATCGACCACTGTTCTGTTGGTACAAGCTTCACAGCAGGGATCAATGGACTACAGCAGACAAACATTCTCCAGAAGGGGGGAGGAGAAAGGGCATGATGAATGCCACATCCCTCCTACCTTAACCCGTTCGTCCTGCTACACCAGTGCAACTTAGACATGCCCTATAATGGGAGCAGTCGGTCTAAATGCAGCGGTCAGCCCTTCCACATCTCCTACGCAGGTGATATGAACCGGAGTGCACCACCCCTCTGCTACCATCTGGGTACTGCCAGAGTCAGGTGTGCGTCACACTTTCATGCCCTCAAGAGATATCTTTGTGGGCGTGATAATTCGGGCCGACCAATACTGCCAAGATATATCTCCAGTAAGAATACTGCCGGGAAAATGAATGCAGCGAGAGGGACACTGTAGTTACAGTTTTCACAAAACCCCTCATCTACACCCTCCATTCCGAGTTTATGCCCCAGTGCTTGTGTTGTACATGTAGTGCAAGTGTATAAAATGTTCAGTATTTTTTGGCATTAATAGCACATTAAAAAACCTGCATTTTTGCACCCCACTTTAAAAATGGTTTTTGTAAAACACGTATTCGAGCATGGCTACCCACACACTTCCTGAGGCCAGAGTGGACTCGTCCACAGCGAGCCGCCTGCTGCCACCCTCAAATTTACATAAACAAGGGTGCTAGTGATTTTTACTAAAATGAAAATAAAAATGCTAAAATGTTAACAAACCTAAGGACATGCAACATACCGAGAGAGACAGTCCAGTGGCATATTTAAATTACGTTGCCCCGCAACCTTATGTTTACATTGAACATTTATGAATGTATGGTAACCAAACTTCACGGTTTCATGTTTCATTTGATTGGTCAATCAAGGTTGTAGGTTGTTTGGTTTTGATATTATTGACCTTCAAAGTTGGGGTATTATTTTATACTCATCCTGTATTAATATGTGTGTTAATATTCTCCATGTTAAATTGTGCACTGACTAGATCAACAGTGAAAAAAGAACACAGCATTCATATTGTACCAGGAGCTATAACCTATTTGCATAATGAACCATGTCAGTTTTGTTTTTGAATAAGACACAGCTGTGAACAAAATTGAAATTAAATATAGACGGGTTGTCGAGGTCTCATGAGCGGGGAAAAGTGAGATTAGGTTTGCGGTACAGGTGTTATGGTACTCATATGGATGGAAAAAAGTGCCAAAGTATGATATACTCATCCAGGGATGGGCCGATCGGCCACATGACTTCACCTCAGATCACTCCGCAAGACGAGGTGATGTCGTCGGTAAAGTTGTGAAGTCATTCCTATGCTTACCTACGAGGGTGTAGGCACCCTTCACACACACCTTATTATCATGTGAGACTCTTAAATGGCCACCTGACATGCCAAAAAACACCATACGGACATATCAGTGGTGCAATACACCAGTAGGTAGAGGACCCAAAGTTAATTTATATGGCTATTAGGTGGCCGATAGTGAAATAAAATCAAGCAATCACTTGCCCTGATTTTTACTTAATATTTGTTCCCTTATGCGAGGTACTTATGCAGTTCCAGCATTAAGTTGTGCTGGCAACCGACACTGAAAAAGAACCACATGGCCAATGAAAAATAATTAAGTTTATTAAACCCCCGGCGCATTACACGCTGGTGGGCTGAGAACAGCACTGCACCCGAAGTAAGCAAAGCAGTGAGGTCAATAAAGTTGCAGGATAAAATAAATAATTATTGATACACTAAAAATAGTACAATATGTTGAAGAGACCGGGGGTGTGCGGCTTACGTCCATTCCATCAGTACATGCAGAATCAACCTGCCAATCATGATGGGTGTGCTAGGGACCACTGCTAGAAAGCGCACCAATTGAATCAAAAATACACTGGCACATTTATTGGGAAAACAAATATGTACAAAACACTTACACATCACTAAGAAACAAGACCATTTTACATTATTAATTTGTGTGTGTAATATAAATAATTCTCTCTAGACTGTCTCTCCCAGTCTGTTGCATGTACATTGAAATTGTTCACATTTAAGCGTTTTTATTTTAATTAATGGAAAATTCACTCACACCCTAATTAATGGAAATTACAGGATAGCAACAGGTGGCTCGCGGTGGACGAGTCCACTCTGACCTCAGGAGGGGTGTGGGTATCCATGCTCAAATATGTGTATTGCAAAGCCCTTTTTTACTGGGGTGCAAAAATATGAAGTTTGTTTATGTGGTATTGAAGCCAAAAAGTTACTGCACACTTTACACACTCGCACAACATTCACAACACATGCACAGGGACGTAAACAGTGAGCAGAGGGGGTACACAAGGGGTTTTGTGAAAACTGTTACCACTGTGTCCCCCTTGCTAAATTAATTTCCCTGGTGGTATTCTTACTGGGGACGTCTCTTGGCAGTATTGGTCAGCCCGACTTATCACGCCTTCGAGAGATTTCTCTTGAGGGCATGAAATTGGGACAGTCACCTAACTCCCGCAGTATCCAGGTGGTCTCAGAGGGGTGGTGCACTCCGGTGCACGTCGCTGGAGTAGGAGTCGTGAAGGAGTTGAACGCAGCATTAGGGCCGACTGCACCAGTAGAGGACATGTCGAACCTGCGCTGTTGTAGCAGGACATATGGGGTAAGAGAGGAGGAATGCAGCACGCTTACTTGACCCCCTTCTGGTGGTCGTTCGTCCTTTACAGCCTGTTGTTCCCTGCTGTGCAGCTAATGGCAGCAGGATTGTGGTCGACGTAGCCCTTGCTGAGACCCAAGGTGGTATGGTCCTCGGGTGCGGAGCGATGGTGGGGTGGGGTAGGAGCACTTCTGACATGGTGCTGGAATGGATGCCAAGGGAGGCAGGTGGCCTCTTCATGCCATGCAGGATGCACACAGTGGATGACGGAGATGTTTGGAGTTATGGATTGGGAGGGGCTTCCCTTCTTCAAGGTTTCATCACTGCTGCTGCTGAAAGAGGCATGAGATCTTTGGCGTGGCCGCACAATGCCTTGAGGGGGTGGTTGGGTGTCCCCAACATGTCGTGGGTGCATGCACACCTCTGGTTTCCTGGAGATCTCGCTCGTCGTTCTGGATGACAAATGTCTCAGGGGCATCGCCGGTCAGGGGTGGCACTTTGGGGAGCATGATCCCAGCAGGTGACCCTGGATACGAGCCTTGTGCGACATCGGCTTAGGCAGGCATCGTGACACCCCGACACTGGGTGTCGCGATGCTGGTGGTCGCTAAACGAGGCGTCGCTGGTGCAGTCTCAGGTGTTATGTCAACAGCAGGGACACTCGTGTTCGTTGATGATCTGCTGTCTGCAGAGCCCAGGGGCCTCGGAATGCTGAGCGTTGCAGGCTGCAACAGGTTTTGCAGTCCTGTGTTGGTCGCAGACTCTGGTGCTGAGGTGTCTGAGTTGTTTGCATGTGTTGGTGGTGTAGCTAGTGCATCAGTACCAGGTGACCCCGGGGGGCATCTGCAGTGGCAGCATAGTGAGGGCATCGGGGTAATATAGGACATCCCTGTGGGCTGGTACATGGCACCATCTCCCCATGTGCACCAGGTATGTGGTCTTGCCTTGGCGACTAAGGCTAATGTGAGGTCTGCTCCACTTAGGCATGAGACCAGACGGAAAATATCTGGTCTGACTGTAGTGCAGCAGTTGGGTGTGTGATGGCAGGCAGCCACTGCACCATGTATTTTTTGTTGATGTTCGCTCACCTGCTGAAGGCACGCCCTCTTCGGTGCTGCCATGCTCCGCTGCTCTCGGTGTCACTGACCTTGCCTGGAAGCGGAAGTTGATGACCATGAAGTAACTCCACTGGGACTTTCCAGTGGCGAGGTTTGTTGCGAGTGGGCAATGTAAACAGCACTGCTGGCAGAGAGTTGGTCCAGGGTGCATGGTTATCTCCTCCGTGTAACCGAAGCTCAGTTTTGAGCTCTCGGTTTCTTCTTTCGGTTGGATTTACACATGGATTATTAATTGTCGTAGTAATATTCACAACACCCCATCTCGTGCAACACTTGGGGCCACTTATGTCTTGTAAATTGGGTACCATTGTCTGATAGCACTCTGCATGGGTTCCCTCATCATGGGAAAAATTCAGTTTCTAACAAATTTTACTATGCACTTCGCATATGCACTGGATATTTTGTATGCCTCAACGAACCTAGAGAATAAGTCTGATACGACTAGCACAAATCTCTTCCATATGGCAGTACGAGGAAAAGGTCCCATGACATCTAGGACAAATGTGTCACAGTGTTCAGTTGGCAGCCATGGTGCCTGTTGTTGCGTGCTGTCAGTGTGCTGGTTTTTGAGACAACTACACAGCACACAGACATATTTGCGAGTATCAAACGAAATGCATGGCCAATAAAAATGTTTCTGCACATTATGCTTGGTTTGTAATGCACCTGGGTGGCCTGCAGCTTCTGTGTCATGCACAAACTGTAATAATATGTCCTGGGCTTCGCATGGTACATAAGTAGTCCAGTGTTCACTTGTGTTGTTTACACAGGTTTCCAGGTGTCGGTCTACAATGCGCCATATCTAGTTAGTTGTTGTGGCACACTCACCTATCCACTTGCATGTTACTGGGCATGTCTGTTTCACCTGCATTATGTGCATATACACATAATTGAGAGTGGGATTCCGAGAAGTTGCAGTCAGCTGCACGCAAGTAACGATACTCTCGGCCGGAGCANCTATCCACTTGCATGTTACTGGGCATGTCTGTTTCACCTGCATTATGTGCATATACACATAATTGAGAGTGGGATTCTGAGAAGTTGCAGTCAGCTGCACGCAAGTAACGATACTCTCGGCCGGAGCAGGGTGATCAGGAGGAGAGGGGATAGGATTCTCTCCCGTTCTTCTTCGTTGCACACTATTGTCTCTCTTGGCGACTTTTAGAATGTGTCAGTCAGCTGATTTTCTGACCCCGGCGTATGTTGTAATTCGAAGTTAAAAATATGCAAAAATAGGGCCCTGCATGTAAGCTTGCTACGAACTTCCTTAGTAATGTACAGCCAGACTAGACACCTTTTGTCTGTGAGCAGAGTAAAGTGCTGGCATTCCACGAACTTCCTGTATCTTGTGATGGACCAAACTACAGCTTAACATTCCCACTTGTTTACATCGCAATGGCCTTTCACTGAGCTGAATTTGACCCTACTGTAATCGTTAATGCATTTATTGCCGTCATCAGTTAGCTGAAATAAAATGGCACCGTGCCTGTGCTCACTCATGTCAGTTTTTAAGTATATATTACATTTTGGGTCATGGTGTGAAAATGCAGGGCCTTTGCGGAAATTGGCATTAGAGTTTTCAAAACTTTTTGAATGTTTGTTAGTCCATTTAAATGTATGTGATTGTGAAAATAGGCGAAAGTGTGAAAGTGGAGCTGTTATTATTGAAGAATTTTGTATATATTCACATAGCCAGTTCACTATGCCAAAAAATTTTCGTAACTGTTTATGGGCAGCAGGTTGCTGGTAATCATCAATGATGCTTAACTGTTCTGGAGTTGGGTGGTCACAGTTTTCATCTACAAGGTGGCCTAGAAATTGCATGTATGCTTTGCCTAGGTGACACTTTTTGTTGTAAAAAGTGAGACGGTTAATAGCAAGGCGTTCAAGTACATGTGACAAATGATGCACGTGGTCGTCCCACGACTCTGACCATATCATTAAATTAACGAGATATGCTATCATAAACTCACCTATGTAGCCATCGAGCACCTGTACCATCATTGCCTTGAATATAGCTGGAGTAGTTTTCAGGCGAAAAGGCATGGCCTGGAACTGAAAGCGACTTCCATATGGAGTGATGAATGCTGTTTTATGCTGGTTTTCTTGTATTACTGGTATTTGGCAGTAACTGCTACGGAGATCCAGAGCCATCAGAATTTTTTAGCTGCCAAGACTACTAGCGCATCATTCACATTGATGAATGTTGATGGAGCATTTTCAGTAATGGGGTTAAGAAGGCCTGAAGTAAATACAAAACATCCAGGTTCATTTTATTAGTATCAGTGGTCTCAATGATACCTTCGTATAGCGTTTCTCATATATGTTCCTTAATTATCCGGTGTTGGCAAGGTCGGTGATGGTGAGGTGTGTTAACCGAACGCATTTTTCTGCCATGTTAGTGCGATGCAGGGGGTCGGCAGTGGCAAAAATGTCATGACGATCATTGAGCAGGCGTTGTATGACATCATGGTACATGGGTAGCACGGCGTAGTCTAGCTCATCCAGTGGCACATCTGGTATGCAAGTCGTGGTACAGGTCCAAGTTGTAAACAGACCAGTGTTCCTTTTAGCCGAAATGGATTTGCGTAGCAGCGGGTTACACTATTGATTTACTCTGCTAGCCATGGTATTCCGAGTTATTCATCCCTGCGCAAGTCGTGCGAAACAAAAGCTGTTGTGGTCGTTTCAATGTCCCTAATGTGCACTATTATTTTGACTTCCTCTATGGTTTCACCAGTATGGGATTTGTTAGCTAGCAGAACAGTTTGGTTTGCTGGTTAAATTTGCACACATCTACCAAATTTTCACTTACAAACTTATGAGAAACTGCGGTATCGATTAAGGCGTGGCACTGTTGGTTATTCAAAAAATTACTGGAATGCAAATGGCTTGGTTTTTGTTACTGCAAATTTGAAAAATAAGTATCTCTTGCGGGGTCTGTCAATGATCAACACTGATTTTCTGGTGCTCTACACCATCCCATTGTTTCCCGGTTCCGGTTCGTTGTCACGCAGCCATTAAGGGTGGTTAGGGCACTCATTTAGCCAGTGCATGCGTTGGCCATTGCAGAAATGGCAGTCAGATGGCGGCGATCCACTTCCTGAGTAGGTTTGAACTTGGTACCTTAGGTCCTTTTTCTCCAAATCAGGTCTGTCACTAGGGGGTGTGGTTTTCAGCAGTTTTGAAACTTTTTCAGAGCTTTTAGAGTCTGTGTCCTTCACAACTGGCCCCCCTTTTGCCTCGTCTTCCCGGTACCGATGCAGATTCGCGAATTCGCGATGGTGTGATGCAGGTATTCATGTGGAAGTCTGTTATAAAATCACTATAAAGCTCATTAAGTCATCCACTGAATAATGGATGATTGGGGCGAGCACGCCGCAGAATTCTGCACACACTGTTCCAGCCACTACTTCCAGTACCTCCTGTGTTGACATGTGAGGGTGGTACATGTACACTAAATTAATTTCCTGCATGGCAAAAGTAGACAACAGTTCTCCAAGTTTCTGATTTTCTAAGATATTGTGGGTGCATGCTTGATTAGAAGTAAATGTTCTGCCGAAATGGCACTTGATGGCACTGAGTAACTCCTCCCATGTTATGCCATAATGCAAAATTCTGCACAACCATTGACGAGCATCGCCATTTAAGCGATCTCCCACACAGTTTTGCCAGTATTCCTCCTCCACACCACAGCATTGCAGTCGGATTGTGCAGTCGTGAATAAAGGTAGCAGGGTTTTCTGTGGGTAGGCCTGCATAGCTTGGCAGGGACTAAAAGCAGTCCAGCGTGGATGCTGGTGATGCTACAGAGAGACCATGTTGCTGTGTTGTTGTTGGGGCCTGGGTGAGCTGGGCACTTTACAGTCGCATGGCCACATGGAGGAGCTTCATGCAATTTACTGTTAGAGGGAGAGCCGGGAAGCTCGACCATGCAGGCCCTGGAGTAAGTTTGGAAACGGTGGCATGCTGAGCAGCACCATGCACTGTTTACAGATGAAATGCTTATTCCCGGGATCACTCAACCAGCTCCATTTGACGCACTGTCGATGGGCAAACAGCCAGCAGCTGTCAAAACAAGTGAACTCGGAGCTCCTTCCCTGGCAGTAGGAAAGTTGACATAGCTCATTCTGGATGTTTTCGTTGTTTATACTGGCACAATATATGCTGGTTGGGTTGTTGTGGGTACAACAGGTGGGCATGGTGGCTCCTGACACCGCATACACTGGAAGAAGTTTTTGGTGTTGACAGTGGCAAGTTACTGCTGTGCATGCACTTAAGTAGGTACACTCAGCAGCACCAAGTGCATGCAAGGGTGACTTGGCTAAGTCTGTCATACCAACACACATTGCTGCATTTTCTGATGGTTCTCCGAAATTTGGTTGGTGCACTAGTTTGAAAGTTCACGGCGCACTTGCAGCTCGGATCACTGACAGAGTCGATTGTACCCCAGACCTGACGAGGTCTCACACAATGATCACACAAATCGGCCGATTGACCCACTGTGGTATGCGCTGCAGCTTCAGAGCACAGTTCACTATTGATTTTGTAAATGTCCTCACACAGTAGCTGTGCTTCTACGGGTTTGTCACATTGGCAAGTGAAATTTTGTAGTTTCACCAACGTAAAAGGATCTGGGTCCAGTAGTGGGCGAAAACACTTAGAGCACAGTCGTCCCACTATTCCGTTGGAGGTATGCCACTCTATCATCCTGCTGTCGCATCGCGGTTGGCAGGGAACTCCATTGAGCATAGCTGATATTCTCCAAGGGTCAACGAACCACCCAGCCTGCAGCTGCCACTATTGCGCCGCACATGGCAGGAGTAACCCTCCTGAGCGGAGGTAGGGGTGGTGCATCATGCAAGCACACTGCCGGCTGTCACCGCTTCGCCTCGCCTGGTGGGGTGAGAGTGGAGGTGGTGGTGCTCCTTAAAATTGTGGCATTCAGTCACGTTACCTGTGTGGGGCTGGTTGACTGGTGGTCGTCATTATGCTGCTGGTTTTCCTGCCCTGGCACGATGTTTTTACTGATTGGTGTTGGAATGACCTCCTTTGGCGTGAAAATTGGAAATTTGGGATGCAGGAATTTTTCCCATGAATTTTTGAGAGGTTGGCTAATACAAATGAAAGGTTTCCACAGAAAAAATGGACACACAAAAATTGCACCTGCAATAACAAGGAAATGTTTACACATTGAGGTTAGGCATAGGTTAGGTTTGTGGCACAGGTGTTATGGTACTCACAATGATGGAAAATGGCAAAATAGCATGAAATACTCATCCAGGGATAGGCCGATCGCCCACGCAGCTTCTCCTGAGCTCACCCTGCGCGACCTTCCTATGTCTACCTACGAGGGTGTAGGCCCCCTCATACGCACCTAAATATAGAGTTAGACTGTCAAGTGGCCCTCTCACGTGCCAAAAACACCATAAAGATATGATCAGGAGTGTGATGCACCAGTGAGTAGAAGATCCAAAGTTACATTATGCGGCCATAGGTGGCCGATAGTGAAATAAAAACAACCGCTCACTTGCAATTATTTTAACACAATGTTTATTCCATCATATGAGGCACTTACACAGTTCCAGCATTAAGATGTGCTGGCTACCGTCACTGACAGAGAGGCACATGGGCAATGAAAAATAATTAATTGAATTAAATCCCCGGTATGTTTCGAGCTGGCGGGGCTGAGAACAGCACTGCCCCAGGTTAAGCTAAGAAGTGAAGTCAATTAAGTTCCAGAATAAATTAATAACTATTGATATACTAAAGACCGGTACAAGATTTTGAAGTCCCCAGGTGCGCGCGGCGCATGTCCGTTCCCTCGGCGCATACGGAAACAACTGGCCGAGCATGGCAGTCCCACTAGGGACCCCTGCTCGAAAGTGTGCCAAGTGTATAAAAAAAATACACTTGCACACATACTGGGAAATCAAATACATATTAAACACTTACATGCCACTAAAATACATGATTACTTAAAATTATTAATTTGCATGAGCGAATTGAGCATAAAAATTAATTTAATTGGTAATAAAATTGATATGCAACATAACTTAAATATGCCACAAGGCTCTCTCTCCCCCAGTCTGTTGTGTGTACGTATGGTTTGTTCACATTTTTGCATTTTTTTTTATTTATACAAAAATCACTCGCCCCCTAATTTATGGAAATTTCAGGGTGGCAACAGGTGGCTCGCAGTTTACGAGTCTGCTCTGACCCCAGGAGGTATGTGGGTAGCCATGCTCGAATATGTGTTTTGCAAAGCCCCTTGTTACCGGGGCGCAAAAATGGGGTGTGTTTACATGGCATTAAAGTATTGTGCCCACAATGTTTTTTTCAAGTCTGTTGGGTATAACTTTCTCAAATATGTTTGAGAGTACACTCAGCAGATCTATGGGGGTGGTAATTTTGGGACTGTGTTTTATCTTTCGCAGGTATTTGGGAAACGATGGCATTCGCTAGTTTCCTCGGAGTATGGAAGTGCGAGAGTTTAAAGCTACTGTTGAACAGTTCAGTTAGGGCCTCAAGCATACTGCCTGGTACTTTTCAAAGAGTTAAGGCTTGAATTTGATCAAAGCCAGGTGCCTAATGGGGCTTCATTTGGTAGAATAATGCTCTTTATTTTGTCAGCAAGTGTATATTCCGGTTCAACTTCCGTTAGTTGCTGCAAGCGGAAAGATAATTCGCGATACATTAATAATGTGTGCTAAGGATCGTTAGGAATAGGATTAGGCTGGAAGACCTGCTCTACATGTGAAGCAAGTGCATCAGCTTTCTGCTGTGGGACATGGACGTCAGNGGGGGGGGGGGGGGGGCAATATCTCGTTTATTTATAAAAGCCTTCGTGGTTTGCCAAAGGCTGTTTTCTGTTATTTTAATTTGGAATCTTTTTTGTCGCAGTGGCCTGCTCGCCAAATGTGGATTTCTGTGTCTATTTGCACTCATAATCCATTAACGCGAGGTTAGGTGTGCGGATTTCGGGTGAACGAGTAATGCCTGCGAACTCTGTTTTTTATAAATTAATTCTCATATATAGAAGGGAAGAGTATTTTAAATTTGGTTTAATTGGTTTTGTGGGGACAAAGTTGGAAATACCTTACTGTATACATTCGGTAATTGTGTTTACAGCAACATCTATTTTTCGGATGTGTCTAGAAGGAAGGGCAATGATAGATCTTTCTCCAAATACCCCTTTCAACCATGCCAATTTGCTTGCTTAAAATCTGTAATAGTGCCAGTCTGGGCCATGTCAGTATCTAATAGAACGAAATCAGCATGAACAGGATAGTGATGGGGGATAATTCGTGTAGAACCGTTAATTCAAAGGCAGTGTGCAGGCATTTAGTTAATACAATATCCATAATATCTGGTTAGTATCTGGGATTTGGGAGGTGAAAGGTCGGTTGCAGATGGGCATACAAAATATAATTGTGACGTTCCTGATGACTAAGTAACACATTTCCACTACCTGCAATTTTGAGTGGCATACTTGGCATTTAAATCGCTTGCAGCGATGAATGTAAGTGCAATATTTTTAAGTTCGCCCAGTTCGGCAGCTGTTAAAGTGCGACCTGGCGAACAGTAAATAGAATAGAAGGTTATTTGGAGTGTGCCTATATTTAGTTCAGCCCCTAATGATTCTACAGTGGCAAACTGGGGTTGCATGACGACATAACACTTGATATAATTGTGTGCTTAAACAAGTACTCCGCCTCCTTGCCTGTCTTCCCAATCAGTGCGGAAAATAATGTAGTCTGGGACTTAAAACCTGTCCCGGGGTTTTAAATGAGTTTCATTAATCGCTACGAAGGATATTTGGTACATGCGTAAATACTCAATAAGCCCATTATGTTTGTCAAGAATGCCTGGAACAATACAGTATTAAACTTATTTATGTGAGTGTACCACTCGTGTGTGTTAAACCCCGAGTTAGGCATCATTTTATGTAACTTTGCTGCCACTGTAAGTGTGAAGCCAGTAGTAGCTTCACCCTTTGTGCGGAAATCTGTGCTCGGGTCGGCATAGATTACAATTAGTTGGAGGAGAGGCTCAAATAGCACAGTGCAAAGCAGGTTGTCGTGCAAGTTCTCATTTCCTTTTACACTGAAGAGCCAAAAAAACTGGTGCACATGCCTAATATCGTGTAGCCCCCCCCCCCTTCCTCCATTAAAACAAGCAGAAGTGCTACAAGTCGACATGGCATGGACTTGAATAATGTCTGAAGGTCTGCAGGAGGCAATTCACACCATGAATCCTGCAGGGCAGTCCACAAATCCAATCTGCGCCAATTTGAGAAAGGGTTGTATGTCTGTTATGTTTAATGATTCTCGTCAGTCTTCGTTTGTCCCGTTCTTTCACGAGTTTTTTTCCGGCCGCAGCGATGTCGACGATGTGATGTATTACCGGATTCCCGATATTCACGGTACACTCGTGAAATGGTCGTACGCGAACATCCAAATGTTATTGCTACCTCGGAGATGCTATGTACCATCTCTCGTGCGCCGACTATACTACCACGTTCTAACTCACTTAAATCTTGATAACCTGTCAATGTAGCAGCAGTAACCGATATAGCTGCCGACCCCATCGCGTTACTCTGATTGGTTCCATACCTCTGCCATTTGCATACGCACGCCTATACCAGTTTTTTTGGCTCTTCAGTGTATGATGGAATATATTTTGGACCATGTTTGTTGCTGAGTTGGGGCTGGAGTGGTCTCTTTGCGTTCTGGAGGGTTCTGCTGTACTGCTGGAGTTTCCGCATTAATGGAACAGTTTTGTTGAGCTGGATTTTTCGTTAGTGCATTCTGATCGGCCGGCATAGCTAGCCTATCAGAGGCAGGTTAGTGGGGTTGTGTGGGCGTGCTTGCTCTCGGAGCTGGTTGCGGGGCTTTACTGCCTTTATTGGCAGACCTTTCTGTTTTCTTCCCCTTATTGGAAAGTGGTTTTGACCTAGGCACGTAGTTTCTTGGGCAGTAATTGTTTGCCAAGGCAGGAAAATAAGTCTCATGATCCTGGTATTGGGGCAAAGAACCATGGCACAAAATTATTCCTTTTTGTGCATCCTTTGTGGCGTACCTGCTGCCATGAATTTGTAGCAGGAGGATGGGAGAGAATGTTCTGCGAGGCTGGATGCCCTTGGACTGCCCTTTAGGCACCAGCTACAGCAGCTGCATTCGCATTTAGCGAAGCAGTTGACTGATGCTGTCGCTTCTTCCACTCGTCAATAGGCAAGCGATGCTATTTCTCGTGTTTAAATTAGTTGCTTACACTGTAGTTTGCTGTGTGATGTCTACACACATTTCTTTTTGTCCTGGTCAGTTTCCTGATGGGCAGTAGTTAGGGGGTCGCCTCCACAGAAACGACACCTGGGCGCACATGCACAGACAGCACTGTTATGATGGAAGCGCTGGTAGTGCGTACATTGTGGAGGACCATCGGGGCGGTGGTATCTCTCTACTCGCACGCCAAGGCCACACAGCCGAGTAAGCGAGAGAATCGCTTGGCTTTGTTCGGTTGGAGGCAGGTCAACTCTTGCCATGCCAAGTCGCATGTGGTTTTGTGTGTACATTGAATATACAGCTATGGGATTAAATGCCAGGGCAACCATCTCTTCCTTTACCATTTGTTGGTCCATGTCACAGGGCACTGGCTTAATTATAGCCTTGAGTGGGACTTCATTTCTGGGAAGCACTATGCTGTAACCCAGGCCTGATTACCATATAACCTGGAGTGCCAGATCATAATCTTCGATAGTAGTTGCCTGGTAGGCCACACTTTCAGGCACCACGTGGGTTCGCACTTCTCCTTTAATGACAGTTCGCTGCCTCGCTGCCAGCATGTGGCAGGAGACATATTTTGTGTGGACGATGGTGATTGTCTGGATGTCCAGCTTTCTGGGTCGCTGTTCCCGATTGGTGATGGTGCTGCATGACGCAGTCTGGTTACTGGAGGACTGGTTGACCTCCCCAATTTTTCGATTTTTCCTGGGCTCTTCTGTTGGATTTGGGGGGAGGGGTTAGGGCCTTACGCATCTGTGCTTGCCATGTTTGCATTCGTGTGTACAGGGGTCCCTAGGCTCATCCCCGTGGTCTTCTTTTCTTGATCCTATCTAACCTGACACCATACTGTTGGCTACATCACTCATTTACCTCACTGACCTCCTACCCCAACAAAGTAGCGAGGCTAGGCAGGGCCAGCCACCTGGTTGCTCACTAGCTCAGTCCCTTACTGGTACAGCAGTAATCTGTTACCTCTGGATCACAAGGATCCATTTACTCCCTGCTTGAATTAATAAATACTGTCTGATAACACACGTATATAATTGTACACTGAATACACTATTCGCGATACAAGCAAATCACTAGTTACATAGGTCCAGGGAATAAATATACCTGTTGGGAAGTGCTCTACAAAGTGTCAGCATGAGGACTGCACTGCTACATGATATTAAATGGAAATAAAGCCTCCCAGGCAATGCAATTTCGCAAGAGGTGAAGGGGGCTGCTCAGGCACCAAATAAACCGGATCCTGTAAACAAAAAACAACTATTAAATCTACATGATATGTACAAATGTGGTTGATGGTGTGGCAGATGTGCGCCCAGACTACCTCGCACAAGCCATATCTCAGATTGCCAGTTGAGGGGCATTTCTGGTTGAGGCCATGTCATCCACACACCTAAGATGCTTTAACTTGCAAATAGAACATAATATACACTGACAAAAAGCACAATAACCCTCTAAAATTCAAAATGAACACATTAACTTTCCATTGAATGATGTTTAAGGAGACTTTTGTATACACGATGTAATTATGAAATTACACAAAACCAATGAAACTATACTAATTTACAAAAACCATTATGTGAAATGATTTATATGGGCATTTCTCCTGCTTGGTGAAAATCTCTGTTTTATCTACTTATTTTTGTTGACATCAAGGATCACGCCATTTGATTTCGAAATGAAAACTTTTCATACCTGCACTTACGCTGCATCATGAGATTCTCATACCCAGTCGAGGATGGGTCCAATCCATGGGAGAAGTATACAGCACTATGATAACTATCTATCTTCTTGCACGGTACTGTTTCACACATGGTCACACTGAAAGTTTCAGTTCACTGTGGTGACGATATCAGAGTGTTGGTGTATACAGCTGCAACACGATGTGCCAGATGGTCTAAGGGGGTCGGGCTTGTCCCTTTTCAGCTGTACAAAAAAGTTTTCAAATATTAATTGAGACGAAATGTACCTGAAGTTAAAAAAAATATATTTGATAACACTTTTTGAGCTTACACATTGCTTTTAAAATTATGTTTAAAGAACGAATGCTTTATTTTTATTCATAAGCTTGGTGAATTCCATACTTTTGCAGAAATGGTGAATATAAGGTTGACATGGGGTTGATAGTTTGGACATCAGACGGAAATGTATGATGTATGTATAGGTTAAGAGGTCTGGGACAGAGGCTTGCCAGACAATTGATATTTCCCTAAGGCGCTAGTTCAGAGAGCATGAGAATGGAAGGCATGTGGCCGCTGGCCCTTAGATGTGGCTCCTTCTGATGATCTAGCATCAGAAGTTCTGCTATATTACTGTGCGCTTAGTCTAGTGAGAGGTATTTTAGCCCCTCTCAATGCATACTCACGCCCGTCTAGAGATTTTTTAAGGCCATCTCAACATCTGTAGACTTATATTGAAAGTAGGAGAATCATAAAAATAATACAGCCATGAAGCGACTGGAGAAATAAACACACTTGGTGACTTTCACACAAATGTTTACTTTTACTTGTGCTCCGAAGAGGCACATGCGGTGATCTTCCTTCTTGAGCTCGGGAACTCTATTGCGGTTAAAAATTGCACAATGCCTACATAGTAATTAGATTTAAATTACATGTTAGGCATGTACAAACTCCTAAGGTGTGGGGTGGCATGCTCTCTGGGCTACAAAGGATGCTTAATGTTCCATTACAAATACGATAACTATTGATATGCTACATTATCTGCGAAAATTTTATGAAGCCCCGGAACGGCTGCGAGCGACATCCACTCCACCTTGTTACTGGAATGCCACTTGTATTCTGGCACTCACGCTGGTGGATCTGCATGGGGTGCGCGTGCTAAAGTATGGAGGATTTGAAGAAATGACTTCAAAATTTATAAACAACTTACAACTAATGACAGGATGATAACATGTTATACACTTTTTCAATGGCGTTGTGGGGCCGAGCCCTTAATTTCATGGTGTACTTGCATACATTTTAAGTAAACAAAGTCAATTGGGCTTTCAAAGCACATTAACAATGCAATCTTAAATATTAATACACAAAATAATTATTTTGCAAAGTGTAAGAATGAGCACTTAATCATTCGACGCACAGGCATTTACTAAAAATAATATGTAAAAACAAACCCAGTATATATATGCTTTCTTTTTACCGAACCACACAAAGGCATTAGCGCCACACACATTAAAAATTTATTAACAGATGTTGCAAGGGGGTGCTCTGAGGTAGCTGAAATCAAAGCCCTTTGCATTCTAGCCCACAAACTAAAATTACTATACAAAATACACAAATGCTTCAAAATAACAAGAAACACACAATGTAACCATAATCCATATGCAATAACAATTATTACAGCACACAGTAATACTGTTGCAGTTGGGATCGCAATTTAAAACTATTAATCAGCAGAGACATGGAAGCAGAGCGGTAAAATGTATCTCCACGCACTTGACGTGAGGTCGGGGTTGGATAATGGTAGTGACATGACTACTGCACCATTCTTCGTGCACAGTTCTGGCGGGAAACACTCACCAGATACGTGTTGTAGATTTTTTGCTGGCTGATCCGCTGTTGTAG
The DNA here is from genome assembly GCA_002778355.1 of Clitarchus hookeri. NCBI lineage: Eukaryota > Metazoa > Arthropoda > Insecta > Phasmatodea > Phasmatidae > Clitarchus > Clitarchus hookeri. Next base: position 365,872 of record NQII01001843.1, on the reverse strand, counting down.
GTCATGGCTGAGTCACCCAGGTGGCTAGGCTGTTCTCCCAATCCTTTACATCTCAATTAAAGGGTTATTAATTGCGGTTCAATAGGCTGCTAGCCACGGGTAGTCGCGATCGGCCAAGTACTGCTGTGGGTGCCCATTGTGATGAGAGTTATGCTGGTACCAAGTTAGCTAAATGTGGAGTTTTAAGGCCACACCACATGCCAATTAAAAACTGATAAAAGTACATGTTAAACTGAAAACACTAAAAACTCTACGAATGGCTAGTCGAAGCTCTTGAAATGCCTTTAAGAGTCAAGGCCTGTAAAACAAAATGAGGACTTGGGAATTGAAGTCATTTATTGACGTTTCGACACTACAAACCAGTTGGCGATGCTCACGTCGTTAAGCGGACCCGAGCACTAAATCCGTCGGGAGCTGATGCGGGAAATATTAAGGTGAGCTCTCTGGATTTAGAAAGGTGAACTTACACTCCTGCCGGGCGATTAAGTTATGTTAAATTATACTGTTTTTGTAGAAAAAGAAATTAAAACTATGGTTCTTGGTGGAGGATAAAGAAGTTGATGAAGTGCCCGGTAGTCGCGAATCACTCCGCCTGTTCCATTGGATTTCTACTCTCCCTTGTGCCGAAATGGATTCTCCTAGCTGCTGGGTCAGCGATCGAGTTTTGTATGTTTAGCCATGGGAGACAGAAAATTATGTCTTCATGTAGCTCGTTGATGATCAGTGCTTCCATGTTTGTCTCGAGGTCGTGTATGTGTACTGTGATACTGGCTTCTTCCTTGGTTTTCCCGCTATTTTTGGTTGTGGCTAAATTAATGGCTTCACTGTGAGGTAGCATTGCTCTCATGTTAATGGACTCTGGCGGTACAAAGTTGTGGGATGCAGCTGTGTCAATAAGGACATAGCATTTCACACTGTCAATGTACACTGGAATGCATATGAATTTCCTTGGTGTAGATTGTTGATCTGCGAGGAGCTGCTGCAGTAGAGCCTGTTGTGGGATGTGAGTCGTGATGAGCTCTTCGGGACTGGGGGAGGTGATATCCGGTTGATGTACCCCTTCCGCTCGTTTTCCGGCGGCAGTGGACTGTCCTTTGCGTCAGCTGCTTTTCCCCTTTTTATTCCAGAGGAATCACTATGCCAGTGGTACTGCTCACCTCGACAGTTTTTGCAAGGGTAGGGCGGATTATTCGTTTTGTCCCATACCCGTTTGCCATTGTTGGTCACCGTAGGTTCACTTGGTTTTGGCGGTTGTGGCATGATGGGAGGTGTGTCCTTCCGAGTCGTGGCATTGTTACCACCACCTCTGTAATTGGTTTTGCTTCTGCTCAACCCGCCAGCTGCTTTGTGTGATTTACTCTCCTCACTGTCTAGTTTTTCACACTTGGTTTCATCCAAGATCATTATCGAGTGTATGAATGCCATAAATGGGCCATGAATCAGTGGTGCTATTGCGTTGAGACAAACTTGAGTGGTACTGCTGTACCGGGTGTATCTTCCGCATAGCGAAAGCCATTAAAGTTTCATGGGCCGACTGTTTGTCGAGTACTGTGCGACTGTGTGCTTGTAACGAGGAGAACATAACATTATATCGGCACTGGAATGCTGTTGAAAATGTGGTCCATTTCATCCCTTAATGGTTAACTGATCGCCACCATTATTGTGCATCTCCGCTGCTGGGTTTCTTATCACCGGAAGTACTCCTGGTCCAGCTGATTAGAACTTCTGGTCTTGCAACTACGTTCAAGGTCAAAACCATTTTCTGTACATGTTAAAGGGATCATGGGTAATGAATGGATTGAAATAAATAAAACATTTTATTATTATATGTATACACTATATACAAATTGTACATTACCCAATATGTGAATATCACCAGTAGTACCAAAAAGTTTACAAAACAACTATATTTCATCACCCAATTCTTACTTAACTTTTTTACATGAATACAAAACATGAACTTGAGCAATAGAAACACCTGCAGTCTGGTTAATAACACTTTCATGAATAGCAAAAGTCTTCCAACATATTATATCACGTAGTCTATTTGGTTTATATAGGCAACAGCAACACCTGGGTTATTGTGGGCACGACGAAAGAAACACATTTCCAAAAGTCCACTACCAGGATTACTTGTCATATCCTGTATACCAAATCTTTTCATATCCACGACGCAGTTAGGCCACTCTTCCTCGCAAACACCATAATGGAGGAGCCGGGTTGTACAGTCCTCGAGGAACGCCTGGTTGTACTCCTTCGGTAAGCCCGCAAACATCGGTAACGTTTGAAACCGTTCTGGTGTCTTATTGGTTGTTTGAGTGTTGTTATGCTTCTGTACATTTTCCCTGTTCTGTGCTTGCTCAGGTTGGCACGGGTATGACATCGATTGTGCAAGCGGTACTGCGGAAACAGTGGTGAGAGATGAATTCTGTTTGGCAGTTTGGGTTGTCATATATTGCGCATGACAGGTTGTGCATGCAGGGCATTCGTATGCATCTTCTGTGTCTGCTATACACTCATTCAGGGGAATGCACCTTTGGTGATCATGATTCCTGCTGGGACTTCACTACATCGTTCCCAACACTGTAGCACATGGGCTGTTGGCATGCATGGCAGTAATTGGTTACCACTGAGTAAGTCTGGATAGTCCAGTATCGCTTCTGACGGGCTGTCACAACACCACACACACACAAAAACCATCCCTCTCGAATGCGAGAGTTTCTGCGGTGCAATGCACTGGTGGTGGTATGGTTTGCTACAGTGTAAGCAAGTTATCATACTCTGTCCCTTTCCATCGCACCATACAAAATTTGTGCACCATTCGTACGGTCGTAATTGGATTGGTTGAGGTTTTGTTTGTGCTTCTGTAATGTTCCCTGGTTTGCACTGACACGATTTTCCATTAGGGTATTTGCAAAACCGGGTTTTTGTATTGGGTGTTTGCAGGCCCAGCACAGCTAGGCTGGTATTCCCATGAACGTATGTAGTAATGCAGTATATGGAACTTGATTTGTATTATTAACGAGGTATGTGACGTTCGATTATAATTTGTGTGTACACTGGCAAGTATTGGCATTAATCGTAAAAAAAAAGTATATTGTAGCTGTGCTCGCGACCGGGCGCATACACCTGTTGCACAGGACCGCCGGTTTTCCTGCCTGTGTGCATAGCCATCTTTGCCCTTTGAGTGCTTTTGTGAGCTGAGCACGAGAGACGCAGCGCAGTTGTTATTGTTCGTAGCTACAGCTGATGTGAGGTCGTGGGTAGGACCGGCCTAGTGTAGTGCTTGCCAGGGGGGTGGATGCTGCTCGAATGCCCTCGCATCTCTCCGTCGTCGCTTCGTTCCCCTTGTTACCCAGTGGCATGTGACGTCACTGGGTTGTTGTGATGGGGCGACAGAAAATGGCCGCTTCGTCCAGGAATGTGGGGTGCTATTGGCAATGACCACTGTTGACCCCGAGCCCTTCCGCCATATTGAAATTATGCAGAATGTTGGGCAAAATGTTTTGAAATTGTGCTTGAAGAGCCTGAAACTGATTTTAACACTGTTTTAGCATGTTTAATACTACACTGTGACACTCCACTGGTGCCTGAAGGTCTCTTACACTTAACATTTGATACGTAAAATTTTATTAAAATTTAATGAAAAATATATAAAATGTTACAAAGTTGCAGACACAGTTTGAGAAAGTTTGACACCGTTTTATTTGACCACAATTATGTTGCATGCACAGTTATACACTTTACTGTTTGCTTTGTAAACACTGCATATGCGAATTATGGTGTGGTTTTACAAAAGTGTTTGAAAGGCCATTTTTGGCTATTTACACAAACATAAAACCTCAAGGGTGTTTGAGACACATCCATAAGACATTGCATTGACACACCTGACACTTGGGAAATTTAATACAGTTCCAACTCTTGTAGCTTGGTTAAAAAATTAGGTGGTTTGGTTGCAGTGTTTATGAAACGTAGCTTGATGCAACTCATTTAGGATACCATAGAATGAATGTCACAATGGCTAGCACATTTGAAATGTTTGAAAACTGTTTGAAAACCATTTTTCCAAATTTGAAAATGTAACTTTTGAACTCTTTCAAAAGTTGCAAAAGGTTGGAAAATAGCTTTAATGGCCAAACCAGAAAAGTGCCATAGTCATGAAACAATGTCAGATGAAAGCTGTTGCACAGTGAGTTTTTAAATGTGATCTTTGAAATTTGAAATTTATTTTTTTTTCATATTGAAAAGAGGATTATTCAGTCACATGGAGGGGGGCCATGTAACGCGAGGTCGGGGTTGGAGAATATTAGTGATATCACATGTACACCATTTTTCGTGCAGAGTTCTGGTGGGAAACACTCACCAGTCATATTGTAGATTTCTTACCGGCTGCTCTGCTGTTGTGGGTCATGGCCAAGTCACCCAGGTTGCTAGGCTGATCACCCTATCCTCTACATCTCAATTGAAGGGCTATTAATTGCAGTTCGATAGGCTGCTAGCCGTGGACAGTCGCGGTCGGCCTAGTACTGCTGCGGGTGCCCGTTGTGAGGTGGACAGTTATGCTGGTAGCATGTTAGCTAAATGTGTAGTTTAAGGCCTCTCCAAATGCCAATTGAACATGATAAAACTACATGTTGCACTGAAACCACTTAAAAGCCCTCAGAATAACTGGCTGGTGGGTCCAGCTCCCAAAATGCCTTTAAAATGATAGTATACCTTAATAAATTTGCTAATTATTTTGTGTTTTCGGTCTCTACCTTACTTTAGAACACTATAAGATCATAACTGAGTACTTAAAAGTTCAGTTATTTGTTTTTAAACACATTTTTAAGGAATAGATCAGTTTTTATTGTTAATTTTTTTTCATTTGCTCTATGATCTGTGTATAATTTCACGTGTGAAACTTCCCCTTTATAAACTAACTTGATTGTATTCTATGATTTAACATGCTTTTTTTTTTGTTTTTCATTTGTAACCCTCCGATTACGGTTTTATTTTGTACCCCTCGAAAGTGAAAATTTCGACGCACAATTGAAATGTCTACTACAGACAAACGAAAGAGAGCACAAATAAACTACAGACGTCAAATCACGAGGGAAAACACATATATTCAACTACTGACTTGAGTATCTAGTTACAAATAATAGCTGGTGAAATTTAACCGAAAAACAGGTTTTTAGTAAAAAGCTAATGGAAAGTGGTGCCCTCCTCAATCTGGGGCAACTGTCCGAACTCGGTGAAGGCCTTGCGTGTAAGTATTCCCGGCGGAGAGGAGGAGGTGGTGGCCGAGAGTGCGCAGGTAGTAAACAGCAAGGACCAGTTTCGGAAATCCGAGGGGGTTGGGGGTGGTTAGTTGCCTGTAAGCCCTGGCGTGGGGAGAAGCCTTGCAGTTCTCGGAAATGAAATGGCAACTGGCAATAACAACTCTATACAGCCCTTCTTCAGTTAATTCTCTATACATACATTTCGTCGGAAGGAATTGCAGTACTAAAACTCTATACAATTTTTTTTGGAAATGATGATAAAACTTTTTTGTGGCAAAACTATCATTTTCATTCCTAAAATACAATCCCAAAAGTTCAATGCTTAGTGAATTATTATCCAAACAAATATAAATGTTAAATATTCTAAATATACGAGTGTGTAGAGGTACTTACAACTTCTCCCATGCCCAAAAATTTTGATATAGCTATCTGACCTATTATTCATAGATAACGAGTGATTTTACATATTACTAGAATTGGAATAAAATATATAGGTAATTGGAGCGAATTAAACTATGCCGACTGAACAGTCAAAGATTGATTCGGAGTTGTGTGTCGCTGCGCTGCCGACACATTCAACATAATCATAAAAATTCTTCAAGTATACAGTACTGTTTTTAGAAAATATAATTCTTGGTTGTGACGTAGATATTACGCAGTCTGTTTTTTTTTTTGTAGTATGAATTTAACAGCAAAACGGTAATTATTTGTTACACATCTGTTCACATGCTGCGTACAAATACTGCTCAGACTGAACTATTCCTACAAAAGAGATCGGCGAGCAGTATCTAATAAAACAATAAAATTTGGGGTACCATGTACACAAATTTTTTACAGACATTGATGTCGTATAATGCATGCTTTTACTGAAAAACCTCAGAGATACAGCGAGTGTGCAATGGTTGTAATAAATAATCAGTAAGGTTCTTTAATACAGCTAAAAGAGTAACAAGTAGGCTGATGTCGGTTGTGTTACGACAGTTGCCTTTCACTTTTTTCATCACCACCAAATAATAATTTTTAAAAATATATTTTTTGTTGTTAAATTAACATGACTTATAGACCTATTTCAAAAGTAAAAAAAAAATCGAGTTGTTTATTTTTAGTTTCAAACTCAATGGGATTAAATTGGTAATTTTATTCATGTAAACATTTTATTATTTTAAAAAAAATTAACAAATTTTGTTTTGTGATATTTATTAGGAAAGTCTAAAATATAAAATACTGTAACGATGTTTTTTGTTCCGTTTTGGTTTTTGTTATTTTTCAGTCATATAGTGTTGTGTAAGTATTATTCACTCATAAACTTCATTTAAGTAAAACACTATTGGATTTACTCAAAAGGTTTTTTTCCCTATTCATCAGATCCTTCGCAAAACTGTCTGCAAATGGAAATCCACAAAATTTGTTTTTTTTTTTATATGTTTGTGGTTTTTTTCGAAGCCATTTTTCCTGAAACTCTGTATGCTTCTCCACATCTTATATGAAGAGTTCTAAATCTGAAAANGTTTTTTTCGAAGCCATTTTTCCTGAAACTCTGTATGCTTCTCCACATCTTATATGAAGAGTTCTAAATCTGAAAAGATTGTCAAGGCATGAAAGTCTTATCTCATAGCTACGGCAAAATAACCCCATGTGTGCATTAGTCGATTGACATCATAGTACTACACAGCGGCGATGCAGCGGCACTGGAGATACGTGTGCACCGACACTGATACATTTCAGCTAGCCAACAAACTGTTGTGTACCAAGTAAAAATAGTTGTAACGGTACGAGAGTGATTCACAGCATCCTAGTTGTGCAGGATTACCTAAGAAGCGACCATTGTGATGTATCATTTGGCCTTCGCNAAGAGTGATTCACAGCATCCTAGTTGTGCAGGATTACCTAAGAAGCGACCATTGTGATGTATCATTTGGCCTTCGCCTGCTCTCCCTTGACGTTTTTGTGGTCGATGCAGCATCATTCCAAAGTTAAAGTTATTTAAATTTTTTAGTTTTCATATAGCATATATAAAACAATTCACAGTGTTATTTTTACGTTATGGGGTTCAATGTTATTGCAGTATCATGAATTTCGTTTAAAAAGGTTACGACTAGAATGTGTCCATCAAGAATTAAGAAGAAAACCAAAGGCTCTTTACGTAATAGAACACCTCAAGGAATGAAAACAGAGGAGTACATCGATTGAAAGGTATGTCGCTATTAAAATTCTATTCCTTGGATTACCGCGAATCCTTACCACTATGGCAAAGTTGGTGTTATAAAACAAAATAGACAAACTCAGTCAATCATAAATAAAGTTAATCATTATGCCGTAGTAAATTGTTTTTTGTGAACGTAAATATGTTTATTAACAATGTAAACTCATTTTTTTACAGTCTAGAATTGTTTTTATAACAAATACTGATACACCACATGCTGAAAATCTTGGATCTGTTTTGACAAATTATTACTCCTATCCAGATGCTGTTTAGCATGTAAAATGCTGATTTCTGGGAAACTTGTTTCATGATTAAAGGGAAAACGCAATTTCCAATGCTAATGATGATCATATTTCTGGAAAAGAATGTGAAGAAATTGTACGGACACCTACAAAGGACCACTCTTCTCAGATACCCATTACACCTCATTCGTGCCACATTACAGCGTACGAGAACAACATAATGTAAGCCATTTTGTGTTTATATAGTTATATAATACACAAAAATCTCTGATCGCATACATGCTATTATTTGTTGTATAAGCAAATACTATACATATAATTTCATATAACTTGCTGTCTGCTTATTACACATCACTGCTATCTACATTATGTAAAGGAAGTATGTTTACGATCATGATTCAGTCCACATATTTTGTTACATGGCACATTATGCCACTGGCCGATTTACCAATGCGTGTTCTTATATTTCTGTCCTCAATTACTGAATGTATACGAGCCAAGCTGCTGCAGGATGAACATCGTGCTCCCTCTCCGGGATCGGCCCGCCCCCTGGGACCGGCGAAGGCGAGGATTTCTGCGAGTGCGGCGGGACTGCAGCACCTTGGGTGCGGCGACTATTCCGCAACTCTTCGCCTCCCCAGTTGGCGGATAGGGGATCCCCAGGCCCTGGAGTGGCTGGGAGTACTCGAATATCAGCCCGCGGACCAACTGGCTGGTGCGACAGCGCCGTAGTCGTGGATGTCGGGGACCTGGGCAGCTCAGTACGAGATGGCGAAGCGCATCGTGCAGGAGGCAGCTCAACGATCAAGGCGGGAGGGAGATCTCGAGGTGCTGAAACAATTGTGAAGTGTAGCGAACCTCACTGCTGGATTCTGCGGGCTGCTGACTGCGGATGCGTGAGGAATTGAATGGAATGCGTCGGACCTCNAGCGAACCTCACTGCTGGATTCTGCGGGCTGCTGACTGCGGATGCGTGAGGAATTGAATGGAATGCGTCGGACCTCGGAAGTTTCCTGCCATCAGCCTTCACTCCTGGGCCAGCTGATTCGCCATCAGGCCTGGTAGCCTGGAAGTCACGCCNGGAAGTTTCCTGCCATCAGCCTTCACTCCTGGGCCAGCTGATTCGCCATCAGGCCTGGTAGCCTGGAAGTCACGCCGAGCTAGAACTCGCCCCGACCGATGGACTACTTTGGTGGATGGGGAGAGGGTGGCTCCCCGAGAAACGGCTCCCCGCCTTCACTCATGGCGTGGAGATCCTAGTGTCAGTGCGGAAGAGTGAAGATGGAGTATGTGTCACGACTGAGCTGCCCAGTTTACCGAAGCACTCGACGAGAAGCAGGGGGGCCCTGCATTCAATAGCTGCTGTCAATGTTATTTTGCTGGTACGTCTGCACAAAAATATTGACAGCAGTTCAATCTCAAGGGCGCTTGCGCCCACAGCCCCACCCCTTTCTCTTCTAGATTTTAAACTCCGCAATAAAAAGCATGAAATCAACACCCACTGCTTTCTTTAGCATTTTCATTAATGCATGGATAAGTTTTGAACTTCTTTCCTGTCAGGAGGGTTTTTACGGTGCCTATGCCGGTTTTCCCCCTCCGCCTTCTTAGCTATAGTCACAGCTATAGGTACACTTAGGGATGCAGTTCATGGCCCCAATTGCGGCCATGGCTGCCTTAATCCCTCTCTGCCACGATGCATGCCTCCTTTGCATAAAATTCCCTCTCCTGTAGGCGTATGGGGCCTAGCCCTCAGACGCACCTAAACTCCCGTCCCTACCTCGGACGTTCACTTAACACTTAGTAATAGGGTTGGCTAGAAAAAAAAATTACTGAATGTATTTCATTTTATCATATGCATGACATGTATGTAAGTTCGGTTTTAAATGCGCTTTGAATATATTGTTCTAGAAATGAGTGTGGGTCTTCGAATGTTAGTCAGATGAGTAGGTCCTCACGCCAAGATGCTCCCTCTCTCAAAACCTATTCGAGGCATCCACAAAGAAACGTTACACCTCCAAGAGCTCCTACACCTTCATGTGAAGATTTAATGGACTGGTAAGAGTTTTCTTATGCTGGGGGAAGAAGTTGAAGGAAGAATCAATAATTTCAGAAAAAAAATGTCTCCCTATTTAAAACTATACAGGTTGATTCTAAAATCATGGGACAAACATTGAGGGGTGATAGACCTCACTAAAACAAACAATTATTGTAAAGGAATATATGGGCGGAAGTGACGCGTTGAGGCACAAACACAAAAACATAACACATTAACGGAAACATAAAATGTTCATTAGCAGCATACGTAACGAGTGATTCCGTACAGAAAATGTTAAAACAGTTTCTAGAAATGCATCCACCAACAGTCACGCATGCTTGGCGACCTCTACATATGGCGTGATTTGCTGACAATGGTGGCGATAGTTGAGGGCAGTCAAACGGTGCGCCAATGACCTGCTGTATCAGCATCAGCATCACTCCACCGACGCTACCAAGCTTATATTACTGTCGGTGGTAGCAATTTTGAGCAATTATTATAAACATTGCTGTAAAAAGGCATCTAGCGGTGACGTAAATAAACACTGTGTTGCATTTCATGTGTTATTTTTGTGTTTGTGCCTCAACGCGTCACTCCGCCCATATATTCCTATACAATAATTGTTTGTTTTAGTGAGCTCTACCACGCCTCAATGTTTGTCCCATGATTTTAGAATCACCCTGCATATGTAACTTGTTTATATCGTTTCTGTTTACTTCTAGTTTTGTTTTATTATTCTTAAATTTAAATATTTTTACTGTGCCGAAGAGTTGAAACGAGTTTGGCCAGATTTTGCATGTATGAACATCTGCAATACTATCAAAAGTAAATGGTACTTGCATAATTACGTTGCATGTATATAGACACACTTTAAATGGATACTGGACATAGAGCAAACCATGGTGATTTTTAAAGTAATTTTCGCTCATAGGATTAATTTTCGACATTTAATGTTGTGCAATCAATATTTTTGCAGTGATGAATATTTTCCCGATCTTCATGTTACATCCAGCCCCAGTGAGAATTCCAAAGCAGTCCGAATTGAAGGACGCCGAAATGTTGATTTTATGTATTTCACCAGACAGTACGATAAATTGACACAGCACTATAAGAAATGTACAGGAGGACAATACACACTTACATCTGGAAAAGAAAATGACTTATCAGCTGTTTATTGTGCATATGTTTCATGTGTGATGGAACCAGAAAAATGATCCTCGTGAAAAGAAAGAACTAAATACTGCATTCACTTGGGGGGCTGCAACTGTTGGCATTGGACAGACTCAAGCTGAGGAAATATTTTCTGTTATGAACTAGATGCTACTTCACCCACCACGATAAAAAAGTGGAAGAGGTAAGTCCCGCTGTTTTTCATCATTGCCGAAGCTCAGAGCGGGGGTAGATCAGGCCCCATGGGGGCCCTTTACCACCCAACGGGGTTTCATATGACCTACAGAGAGATTAGGAAGAAGCATGATTGGCACCTTCCCAACTCCCTGCATAATCCCTATTTGTAGTTGTGGAGGTTTCCCTCCGCAGCATTATTAATGGGACCACTGAGTTTCCCCAGCAAGCCCGGTCCCCCATAATGTTCCCGTCCTCTCCCCCTGTCAAAACAGGAAAAGAAGAGGAAGGCAGCTCTGCCTAGGTAAGTGGCTCTACTTTAGTTGTTCAGTAAAAACAGGAATTTTGAATATTGCAGGATTTTTATAGTGTTAAAAATGGTTTTTAAATGCCAAAGTTTGTTTTAAAGTTATCGTACACCATGAGGGCGTGGCCTGAGAAAAAGTTTGAAATGAAAAAATAAATTATTTCATAATCGGTGACTATAACTAACTGGTATTTAAAGACTGATATTAAAGAGTGATTTAACGAGTGAGTTTAAGGTGCTATTTTATTTAGAAATAATATTGAAAAGTTTACTAGTATGTTATGTTGTCTGTTGAGGAATTGATTTGGTTGAATTACGCTTATTTCCCCATGGGTGTGTGCTACTCTGACGAGCGAGTGAAAGTTGGTTAAGAAACTTGGTTTTAAACGATTTTAATTCGCGGAGAAACGCTGAGGGCGTGTATTTAATGGTTTACAACAGTTTGATGAGTAATTTGTTCAATCATTCTTTGGAAAAAGTCAGTGATTTTGTTAAAGAAAGCTTGAAAATCGAGCTGGGAATTGTAACTTTTATTTCACGGAGTTGGAGGTCTCTGATTGGCCAAGAGGTCGCACGGTAGGCAGGGCCTTCCTCCACCACTCGAATGGTGGCAGCACTGTCGTCTTTTTTACGTGGAGGACATTTTAAAGTTGAGAATTTGTGTCGGGAAAATTAAAAGCTTTTAATTCGGGTTGTAAAGTAGCTAAAATGTTCTTTTAATATATATAGAGTAGGGAAGAACGTTTTTCTTAGATTTGTGCCCTGTTTATAGGCTTAAATTAGTTTTAAAAACTCTGAAAATTCTTGGATTTTCCGATCTATTGTAATGAATTATTTGAATTTAATAAGTCTTTAAAATGTTTACTGGGGGGTTTATTATTAGCAGAATCAGTCTGAGAGTTTCAATTTCTATCTGGGATAGTTTCGCTTACAGAGCGCGGCAAGGGTTGTTTAATTACATCAGAGAGTGTTGCGATCGGTGGTTTTCGGTTAAATATTCGCGTTTATTTCGCTCTTCAGAATATTTATTTTTGTTTAAATTGCGAGGAGTTCTCCATAACAACTTGTAATGACGCAATATTCTGAATTTTTCGGGACTCGAGTGTAAAATTCTTTCGTGTTTGTGAAGCTTTGGGACAGCTTCGTAATATTTTTATCGTGTTTCAAGTTTAAAGCCGTGGTGGCTAGTTTCCCGTGTTTATCAGACAGACGTGTGCATTTGTAGGTTAAGGGGCGGACGTCTGCGGGTTACGTTTTTATCAAGAGTCCTGGTTACAGTTTTCGTTTCGAACTTGGGAGTTTTGAAAGCGTCAGCATAAAGTAGATTAGTTAGTTTCTGTGGATCAGGCGACATCAACAGTTTTAGTTCCTTCGGCGCAGTTTTAATATGTCAACAAGTTTTTGTGGACGGCGAGGTTAGTTTATGTTGACGGCGCGGCAGTCGATAACGTCGTGTTGAGCGCGGGCCACGTGCAGTTTTAGATGACGCTGCTGGCAGATGCCGGATGCCGGGCGCTTATCGCAGGAGTAGTTCGTACGGAGCAGTTAGATAACGAGGGAGAGCGTACGTGGCCAGGCCGTTATCTCAGGAGAGGGGGGTGATAGGCAGCACAAAAAGGGCATCTGTCTGTCGCCCTGGGGGCAGTCGCAGTCTTATTGGTTGAGAGTCGTCAGAAGGAGTTACTTCACGTCGCCCGTGAGGGCAGGTCAGCGCAGTCGAGAAGTATCATGCAATGCTAGCCTAGGCCGCGTTCGGGCAGGATTAGAACCCCCACATCGGCCACTAGACTGTATTACTTCATTTCTCAGCCGGTGTGGGAGGTAGCAGCAGATATTCTTTATTCGGGCTAATATTCATGAAACGTTAATAAACGGAAACCACTGTGGCGCTGTTTTTTGTACTTTTATATTTATCTGTAAGGTTCGTACTCTGCAATTTGGACTTCTTCTGTGAACTGTGGTGCTGAGTGTTAAATAAATAGTTAAATAAATAAAGTACTTAACAAACTAATTTGGAACTTCTTCATTCTTAATTAATAATGTTCAATTCTATGAGTTTCGTGTTTCTACCCTGAGCAAGCCGTGGCAAGTAAACAGTCGACAGTGTAAGCGGCGAAAAGTTACAAGATGGCGCCTAACCTTTGAGGCTGCTATATGATTAAATATACGCTTGTAACAGTAAAGACGGATCTTTACAATATGGCGCCCAACTGTGCGGCATTATAATAATTCTAGTGTGAAAGTCACACAACGGAACTTTACAAACTTTGTAAGAGGAGGATAGAGTTGTTTTAATTCAGAAAATGAGCTAAGTGCTTCTAGGAATAACCAGGATTATTCTTGTGGGTTTGTCAGAGTGTGGCTTTTCCATGTAGGGGCGGAAATGTGCCATGATGGCTGTGAAGTTGGACTCCAACAAGAACCGCATTAGCGAGTTCATGTCTTGGAGTGCCTCTCCAAGTCTTCCTGGCACACTCTGGGGTGCGGAATGTTTGGCTGTGGAGCTGGCAGGGTTCTGTGTGCGTGTTTCCTGCGTGGATGGGGCTCGAGTGGGGACTGTAGCTGGTTGTTTTCGTTCTATGGACACTTGTGCGAACGAGAGGTTTTGTGGCAGATTTTTTGCATCAGAGATTTTCTGGTAGTTAGCCAGGTTTCTAGCCAGCACTGAAGCTGACTTTGAGATTTGTTGTTGCTGTGCCTTGCGCTTATTAGTTTGAACTTGTCGTTTCTGAACCTGTTCTATGAACTATGGGCAGAGTTTGGAGGTCGATAGGTGGTCGCCTTGGCAATTACAGCATATGGGGTCTCTCTGGTGTACTTGGGATTGATAGCAATGGGGTGTGGCCCGGTGCATTGTGGGTAAACATTTTTAAACGACAGTATCTGTGTGTGTGGCCTATTGCCGAGCAGTTTTTGAATCGGGAAGATCTTGCGGCCTTTTCCTGTAGACACGCGGGTGCGCCACGGTCATATTCATTCTGGTTATTGGTTATAGGGGCGGTATATTGTTATCTTGCGCGGCCGTTACGCAGAATAAACGTTGTGGTTGCAAAATGTGCTTTTTGGGGTTTGTGGGGCCACTGGGATCAGAAATTTTTTTGTGAAACTGGTCAATTTTTTTTATTTCGTAGCCGCGGTCTTCAAGATCGCTTTTTATGTACTTTATTTCGGTGCTAGGCACTAGGTTAAACACCACTTTTTGAGTTTGTTCTGATGGACAGCTGAAAATGTAGAAATTTACGAAGTTGCGTGGCAGTTCTGTCTGCTTCCTTGAAGAGGGCATAATCAGTGGTTAAAATAGGAATTTTAAGGCCGTCACGGGTTGCGCGTGAGGTGAAGCTGGTTTTTGAGATGTTGCCTAGCACTTTCACTAACTTTGAATGGAGTTTGATGTCAGGTACCATTAGACGATAGAAGTGTTGTTTTCCCTGCTTGTTTTCATTTAAACGTGGCTGTGTAGGATTTTTGGGCGACCTGAAGGTCGAGGTGCTGTTTGGGAATTCCCATCTGGGATTTCCAGTAGTGGGGTGAACCGGTTTGAATCCGGAATGGTCGGTGACGCCTCTAACGGCGTCTGGCGGAGGCGTTTGGTATCACCCTGGTTTTCTTTGTGCCTTCTTTGGCGTCGTTCGTACTCACTTGCTTCAATTTCCATTTGAGGATACTCGTGGGGTTGGTGGAAGGTAGTTATTTTCAATTTGTGTTAATGCAGCCGCAGGTGGAGTGGAAGTGCAGTCTTCATGCACTTGGATTGCACCGGGCGGAATGAATTAGTTACTAGCA
Source organism: Clitarchus hookeri (assembly GCA_002778355.1). Taxonomy (NCBI): domain Eukaryota; kingdom Metazoa; phylum Arthropoda; class Insecta; order Phasmatodea; family Phasmatidae; genus Clitarchus; species Clitarchus hookeri. The sequence goes on along the minus strand of NQII01001843.1, from coordinate 350,694 downwards.
TCCATCGCGTCCCCAACCAACTCCGGCCCCTGGTAGGGACCGGTGGGGGAGGAGGGAAGTAGACCGGGAAACTCCTGGAGTGGGTGTGTTTATCCTGCAGTGTGACTAATATTATTATTAAATGGTACAGTGTATTGTGGCCTCTGACCCACTAGGGGCTAGGCTCGAGGTGATCAGTTTCCTGGCCGGCCACAGTACCCAGAGGTGTTTGTCGCGATTGACAAAGCTAAGAGGCGTTGATGGAGAGGTAAGGCTCCTCCACGTCCGTTGCTGTCGACTCACAAGCTGTGCATGCGAATTGCGAATTAGTGGAAGAGGAAAGTCTCCTTTCATTTTACTGTTATATAATGCTATCTAGACATACATCTGAAAATAATTCTCACCCCTATTATCGGAGAAAGGCTTTACTCAACCGTGCAACCAAATTGATGTTATACTCGATGCAGGAAATATTTTTGGACGAATACAATTATTAATCATTAAACTGCCTTGATTTATTATTGGAATAATACCTACTATCATTTACATTTTTAATTTTATTTTATTTTCTCGCTATTGTCCGCATTATTTCAATCATATGATTTTTCCTTTCCATTTTGCTATGTAAGTGTTGGATTTAACAGGATAGTGTTGAACCACTTTATCTTGCATTTTAAAGAGACAAATAGCAACAAGTTGAGCAACATTAAAGTGAGCATTCATTAATACTTATCGTACATTTTTTCTATTTTTTTATAAGAAACGTGTTTATTACACATTGTCAAAATTTAAATACAAGATGTAAATTATTTTTTTGTTGAGATATCTTTTCTTGCAGGCATGGAAACAAAAACTTATACAAAAATTGTCAACGGCTGTAGAAGAAGAGAAAAGACTGGCACTCAAAAACAGTGACATAGAGGAAGGATACAATTTCATAACGGCATTGTTTATGGAGCATGGTGCAAGAGAAGTTATGGTCATGGATATTCTGCAAATGCTGGAACGGTAAGTATGAATGACATGATAACGCAAATAAAATATTTACGTCTACCATTGCCAGTGTAACAGGACAACTGTACTTCGGAGAAAACGGTGGGGAAATATAAATTATGCTGATCTGCCATAATTTCTTGGTGCAACAGTTTTTATGTTTACCATATTACATAGTTTTTGAAAGAGTCTGTGGTTTAATCGAAGAAACTGGCGTACCTATCTTACATAATTATACCAATTTTTTTTAAATAGCGCCTTACTTAATTTATTTAGTAACCACATTGTCGTTATTATTGTTCACTCCCTACTCTGTAAATCTACTTTTTTTTAAGTAGAATAATGTGGGAAAAGGTTAATATTTAGCATAGAAAACAGTTATTTTTTTATTTTTCGTCCCAAATTGACAACTGTTTATTAAGCTGTTTATAGGATTAAAGTAAAAATAGCTGTTGGATGTGCGAGGGAGACGGAATTATCCTGAGGAAACCCTACAAGTTTTCCAGATATGGAAGTCCAGCTGTTGCATTTGCGGCAGTAGCTACGCGACCACCTCTGTCCCAGGACACAAAATTTTAGAACTAACGAATATTAGTGAGGTTAATTACGGAATCATTAAAGAGTAGTCATGTTATTTACATTAAGAAAACAAAATTTTTGATTTTTTCGCGATTATTTGAAATTCAAAGAGTGTCAGATATAAATTGACTGAAAATTAATTTTCACTTACTACTTTGCGGATAACAGCTCACTAAGTAACGTCGTATGTTAGTCAAGTGTCTATGGGTAGCGAACACAGTAGTGTTTCATAAATAATTTCCAAAATTTTCGATGTAGTTAAATATATATATATATATATATATATATATATATATATATATATATATATATATATATATATATACTGGTTGTACAGAAGCTTCGCTTTTAATCCAGATACGTAGCAGGAATGTAGTTTATACACTAAATTTAAAAAAATGTATCTAAAGTGTGTAAATAAATACATAGCATTTTCGGTACTCAAGTCAAGAGTCTCGTGACCTGTAGCTGCCACAATGACATTGGTCATATAGGCCGCTAATGTCCGGCCCTGAATCTTCAAATGGGTATTAGATATAATGGGACCTTTCTTTGTTCACATCGCTAACTCGTAGGGCTGAAAAGCTCATTTGTATATGACTTAGAGGTGCAGACGTTCAATGGGAATCCGGAGAGCTTGACCTTTCAGAATGATCTATCACGATAGTTTAGACATTATAGAGAGTATAGATATTCTAGTTTCCGTTGACCTTTGATGTAGAACTTAGATGTTCACTATCCAAAAGTCTCGAAAATTACAACTAATAAATGAATAAATAATTGTACACTGGAGTTATATCGATTATCGTATTTTAACTTTGGTGGGTTCTATAATATTATCAGTGATCCTGTGGTTCTCTAATATGAACTACCAACCCGGGTACCATACAGCTTCCGTTATTTTAAACAATGCATGAATAATGATGAAAGTCTTTAGGAAAATGCCTTATCATAAGACAACTTGACATTTTTATCATAAAAACTTACTGTTTGTACAAAAGTTTTACAAAAGTTAGAAGAAAATTAATAACATTCATTTCGCGGGCCACTAGTGGTCCATTGACAACAGTTTGAGGACCACTGCGCTGTATTATAGGGATGGAGCAAACGATTGTTGTGGAAGGACTTCAGCATTTGTTTTCTGAGCATGGTGTATGGGTGAAGTTCCTAACAGAAGATGGAGACTTCAGTGTTTTTGCGAGAGCTAGGGAGAGGACTCCTTTTGTAGACAAAATGAAGAAAATGAATTGTGCAAATCACAAAGTGCGTGGCTACACCTCGAAATTGCACACTGTAGCCTCAAAGACCACTTTTGACTTAGAGAGGCGAAAAATAATTAGACAGGACATTCCTCGCCTCACAACTGCAGTTCGTGGAGCCATTATAAATTCCGAAGAAAATGTTGATAAGCTTCAGAAAGATCTACGAGAACGGTCTCCGCCATGTTTTCGGTGACCATTTCTCGTGTTGTGCATCGTACTTAGAGAAGGCGAAGTTAATGGATGATATGCTTATGTTGCTAGATCCCATTGTCAGAAAGGCATATTGTCTCGTTCTGAACAAAACGACAAATGTAGCTGAAAACCTCAACGCTTTAATTTGCAAACTCACTGGTGGCAAAATAGTCGATCATGCAAAAGGGTCATCATACAGGCAACGCTGCTATGGGGTTGCTCTAGCACACATGGATGGTCAATTTTATATGATAAAATCATTGGGAAAGCATGACTGGAAACAGTCCAGGAAATATTTGTAAAAAAATCTGTGCGATTCGAGAAAGGTCTCTGTAATCTAAAAGACTAAATTTTAGTGACGAAGGAAAAACACCCACTCAAAAAAAGAAGAGAAAGATCGACGAAACAACTGGTGACATTGAGTATGATCCAAATGCTACAAAACCTGATTTAGCTCCTAATGATCTTCAGAGCCAGATTAACACAATTTATGGGAAGCTGCATGAAGAAACTGGTTCTCTGACGTCATGTTCCACATTAGAACGAGCTACCATTGGGCAGCGTGATAATCGACTGTGGACGCAGGCATGACGATAGAGACTAACTGCATCACGATTCGGGGTTATATGTAGTATGGGTAATGTTACATCTTGCCACAATATTGTAAAAAATATTATTTATGGAGCCAAACTCTATTCACCAGCTATTATTTACGGCCGAATTCACGAAAAAAAAAAGCCATATCCGCCTACGAGAAAGAGTAGCAGACAACTAGCACCTTGTGGCATTTTTGTTCACCCTGAGATACCATCATACCTTGGAGCCAGCCCAGATGGAATTTTGGAGAAAGATGGATGTGTTGAGGTAAAGTGTGTGTCATCCATAGTAAGCATGTGTATTCGTGAAGCAGTAAATTGTAAGAATTTCTGCATAGCAATAAGAAATGAGCAGTTGCGACTTCAAATAATCACATCTGTACAGATACTAAATACAAGGGCAACTCCAGATATCGCACAGAAAATTCTTTGACTTGGTAATTTATTGCGACACTATAATTGAAGTAATAAGGGAAGAAAGCGACGACGAATTCTGGGAAAAAATTATTTTACCGAAACTACAGAGATTTTATATGCAGTGCTTGTTACCGGAAATAGCGGACAGTCATATCAGAAGAGGAATGCGTGTCCGAGAGCCGCAGTATGTACTGCAAGCACAGGCAGCTGCAAAAAAAACGCATAACAGTTGAAAATGGCGCATTGTAAATAGTGTTCTTTTTTGTCATTTACGCGAAATGGTCTGTACTCTTTGTATTATAGTCACTTTTGACCATTTAAATAATCTTAGTAACTTCAATGTAAATAATATCTTTTATAAAGCACTTGCATTCTGTTCTGTAAATGGATTTGAAAATATCACATTATAATGAACGTATATTGTTATTTATGCTGTAAAACCGCTGCCTTGGCCAAAATAAATGTTTAAAAATGAACTTCAATTTTATTATGTTTGTATATACCTTTCATATGCGAATTTCATGCTGGCGGTACATGAGTAGTCATTTTATTGAACTCTTACGAACACACGTTCTCAATGAAATCACACATAATGTGGCTGTGTCAATGTCTGTAAATTTCCCGTTAGAGTATGGTTAATGTAAGTATCTGCCGTACAGTTCTAATTAATAATTTACCAGACACGCACATCGATCGTTTCTGTAAAGCCTGAAGAAAATAATGTGTTGGACATTTTCAATACATACTACACTACTCATGAATAAAATTCATATAAAAAAATTTGAACTTTGGTTGCCTCGAAATTGAAGTTTGGATCTGGAAAAATTGCAACTAACCTCGTAGCCTTCTTTTCGTTCTGTGACCATATTTTATTAGTTATACTTACTTTAGATGTAGTAGATTTATCTTCAAGTATGCTGACACAGTCGCCCTGTTTTGGCAATCATTTCTGTTCGCCCAACCGGGATTTGACTGAGTAAACTGCTATTAAAACTAATACCGAAGAGGAGTGAAATTATAAACACGTACATCGGAGAACAGCAAACAAGTACGTTGCCATTTTGTAACAGCTATTCATATTGTGCAACAAAGAAACATCGAAATCAAAATCGGAAGTTGTAATGTAAATTTTCATTTATTGGTAGTTTATTGAAATAAATAGTAAGATTTTTAACAATTGCAAAAATCATAATCGACATATTAAAATTACCGTATGGAAAACGATATTGTAACAGTGATGTGTTCATGTTTATCACTCGTTCTTTGTTCCATACTTCAACCAAACACCTGACCGGATCGAGTGCTGGCCACACACCATCCGCTATCCTAGTTTACCCTACATTCGCCTACGTTTACGTTTTGGTGACGGTCGAAAACTATAGTCTAAAAGTGCATTTTCCGTAGGTCGGCCTATTGTTCCGTGTTTGCTTCGTGTTACCTTGAATGGTGAGTCCAGTCCCGGTCCGGGTGACCTGAAATAGTTTTTTGAACCGAGTGAGTGTTTTTGTGTAGTCATAATTGACTTCAAATAGCTACAATCGACATATTACAGACGATACGAATAAAAAAATATTCATAAGGGCAAGAAGAAAGTCTCTTTAAAAATTAATATATTATAATCCGTTAAAGCCACATTTAAAAACTCGCCGTGATTTAACTATATCATGCTATTCAGTTTATTTTGTAACGTCATTTATGAAAGTCTGAATGATGTCAAACATTATTTCGTAATTACTTTATCTTTAGAACACATTTCGTCATGTAAGTGTTTCCTAAGTTAGTCTATAACTTATTTCTTTTACCATTATTATATTGTTAACAAAGCTGCATAATTGACAAGCAAAAATATTAAAGTATACTTGTGATGATATCTTGTTTTGTATTATATACATCAGTGTTGTCAAAACAGATTCTACACATTCTTCGATAGACACAGTCACGCTGTGCCAATAAGCTCTCAAATGTGTTTAAAAATAAGTTAGCAATGCAGCCAATATGAATTTATAAGGAGTTTTAAGTTTCACATATTTTCGCAGCTATGCTGTCCTTTTTTGTAACTACAGTATTTGTAGATTAGACCAACTCATGATATTGCATCATGCTTATAATTTCTTTTACACTAAATATATGTTTTCGTGTCTGTCGCCTGATCGAATAAGGTCGCAACCCGCTTGTTGGTAACCTTCGTAAGTTCGGCTATCGAAACGCGGTGGGCAGCAGTCGTATATGTGGAACACTGGTCTCCGAGATTTTGGTAGCACATTCATACCAGTGGTCTGCAGCCATAACTGTTATAGCCTGTGGCAAACATTAGAGGCCTCCTTTGCCCGTTGGCGTCGCGCTTTTGCCGGACAATTTCCTGTTCTTAGTTTCATTTTCTTGACTTCCTGTGTTTCGTTCGCTAGATAATCAAAGATGTAAACGAACATATCCAACGAACCGCCAAAGGGCCTCCTGGGTGATGGGCTGGTAGAATCATATGGAGTACACCGGGCTGACCCCGATAAAAAAGAATAGCAGAAGCTAGTTAACATCCTAGTCCTGGTTTTCATTCATTAATTGAAGTATAGTCGTATTGCCTCGGTACCCATTGTGTAATTTTGCTTGTTAGTCGATTCACTCGTATTCCATTAGCAAGGTCGCGGCGCCCTCTTTATTCCTACACTTCCCGAACTAATGTGTGTATTGGCTTGGAAATGCTGTTAGAGAAATCTAAAAATATAGTTTGTGGCTAAAACTAATATTGTGTGACATTAAGTCTAATTGTGCGTTCGTTATACAAGACAGTTTGTAAATAATTAAATTTTTACTTTTCTACATTTAAAATAAATCTCATTTTTTATAAGAATTTACTGTATTCAATTTTTAGTTTGCTCTTGCGTATTGGATTATTTTCCTTATGGCTACTTGCCAACCTGAACATACCGCCTATTGAAGACCCATATAAGTCTTTGAATACTCATGCTAACATCCCCCAGTTGAGTTTGATTAATTCCTCGCATTGTAATTGAATGTCTAGTACACTAACTCCGGACTACGTTCCCCAATCGGGTGTTGCCCTAAGTAACCCCAAATATAAATATTTTTTTTATTATTAAGGCGATAATTTACTACCTGTTTAAAATAAAAATGTTAAGTTCAAATAAAAATAACATTTTCTAATTTCTGACATTATTAAGCTGTTACTGGCCTACATATACGTATTTAAAAAAATACGCTAATACAGTTTGACAATAAGCAAGGGTACTTCGCCAAAAGTGTCTCATTACCAAGTTAAAACTTTGAGTAAATAGTTGTGTCATTACTGTTAGAATAATAGAAGTAAAGCAAACAACACTTTGTTATACACTGATTTATTTAATAAGCAAATTAACTGACATAAGTAACCGACATCCCTCCGTGGTCTCGAGTCCGCCATGGAGTAGTGACGAAACTCATTATTGGCATTTGAAATGTACCATAAAAATAACACGCCTCCTTACATTTATATGGCAACACCAAAACACAAAAAAAAAAAAAAAACTACTTCGCTATGTTATTAAAACTATCTATCTTAACTTAATATATCTAGTTTTATTCTTTTACATTTAACATTTCTCTGAATTTAATGATTTTACGTTTCCTAATGCTTTTGTAAATATATCTGCAATACTTATTATTTTCTGAATCTATCTTTACAACTTCAATATTTCCTTGCTTGACACTCTCATGTATAAAATGATAATGAACCTCAATATGTTTAGAATTCTTTGTAAAGTTTCCATATTTGGAAATGGCTATTGCCCCTGAGTTATCCTCATATATCCTAACTGGTTTACAAATTTTAGTGAAAACATCATTCGTTAGACAAATAAGAAAATTTATTTCTGTTATAGCTTCTGATAAGGCAATGTACTCTGCAAATGTACAAGACTTTGTTACACAGTTCTGTTTCTTTGATTTCCAACCAATAACATTTCCAAACAACCTAATTATAAGTCCTGAGGTAAACTTCCTGTCTAGAATGTCCCCTGTCCAGTCAGCGTCCAAAAAACAATCTAAAATATCAGCATTATCATTCTTATAAAATTTTAATTTAAGATCTCTTGTCAAGTACAAATACTTTAGAACTCGCAGAGCATATTTAAAATGTGTCTCATCATAACAATTTTGGAACCTGCTTAAATAATTTACACAAAAAGATATATCTGGTCTGGTACCAGAGCTTATATACAAAAGAGCACCTATTAAATTTCTATACTTTATATCCTCATTTATATCAGCTTGTACCAGTTTTAAATTTACTTCCATAGGGGTCTTATACAATTTTGCATTTTCAACATTATAACGTGTAGCTAAAGATTCAATATAAGATTTCTAACTCAAAGTCAAGATATTATCTTGATCATTGCAATATTTAATATCGATACCAATATAGTTTTTTACTTTACCTTTGTCTTTCATTTTAAACATGTCAGATAATTTACTTTTTATGTCAACAATAGCTTGTTCAGTTCTACAGCAAATTAATAAATCATCAACAAACAGTAGAATGTAAACAGTTAAGTCATTCTCTTCTTTAACATACAAACAATAGTCATATTTACTTCTGCGAAAACCAAGAGTTATCAAGAAATCATTTAAACATCCATGCCATGCTCGGGGACTTTCTTTTAAGCCGTATAATGCTTTATTTAATTTATAAACTCTGTAAGTACCATCTTCATAACCAACTGGCTGCTTTACATAAACTTCAGATACAACTTTACCATTCAAAAAGGCTGTCTCTACATCCATTTGATGAATAACTAAAGAATATTGACAACAATAAGACAATAACAGTTTAAGAGTCGGCATTTTAGCTACAGGAGAATAAGTATCATCAATACACTCAGTTTGTTGGAAGCCTCTCACCACTAGCCTGGCTTTATACTCCCTTTCATTCTTCCTTTTGTATATCCACTTCACATCAATTACCTTCTTGTCCTTAGGAGGTTTTCTTACTAGTGTCCATGTATTATTTTTCACAAGACCGCACATCTCACAATTCATTGCTTCTTTCCATTTCATTGACTCATCACATGTAACCGCCTCCTGAAAATTTTCCGGAACCAGAGCAACACAAAAATTGACATTAATGCAGTAATAACCAAATTCCTCATCAAAACGAAGTGGAGGTTTAACTTGTCTTCTTGAGTCTTTTTTTGTTATCCTATCTTCATCATCTTTTATCTCGTCATCATTATTTATTTCCTGTGTATTATCCTTTTCCAACTGTTTTGCCATATCCATCTTCTCTTGATTTGTATTAGGTGAATCTTCCCTTCCCCTTTCTTTTATTTTATCTTCAATCTTATCTTGTTTCTCATCTTCAAATCCACACCAAATTACATATTCTTCTATTACATCACAATGTCTAGCAATAATTACTATGCTGTTAGCCAACACGCTGTATCCAGTGTCAGTATATCCAAGTAAAATTCCAGCTTCTGCTTTCTTGTCCCATTTTGATCTTCGCCTTTCTTCTGGAATTCTCATAAACACTTTACTTCCATACATTTTCAAATTTTTAACTGATGGCTTTCTTTTAAAAAATATTTCATATGCCGTTTTCCTTTCAATAGTATTAATCAATGTCCTGTTTTTAAGATATGCAGCTGATTTAATTACTTCAGGCCAAAATTTTCTTTCTACTTTGCTTCTGATAAAAGACATCTGCCCATATCCATTAATGTTCTATTGTATCTTTCTGCTGTTCCATTTAGTTCATGGACATATGCTGGACAAGGTTTTATTACTATTCCCTTTTCTTTTGCAAACTGAAAAACTCTTGCATTCATATATTCCTTGCCATTGTCACATCGCAGTTCCTTTATCATCTTTCCTGTCAAGTTTTGTACCTCATTTACATATTGCACTAAATAATCATATACCTCATCTTTTGTCCTGATACAATAAACTTTAACTAATTTGCTGTAATCATCTATGAAACTCAAAAAATATTTTTCTCCCTGATTTCCTGAAGTCTGATGTGGTCCATTTAAATCTGTGTGTACAATCTCTAATAGCTCCTCTGCTCTTCTTCGATTATGGTGAAATGGTAGGTTATGCATTTTGTTTTCAATACATGTTGCACACCTTAGGTATTCAGATTCAATCTCTTTAGGTAATCCATCCAATGAATCAATTTTGCACATTAATTCCAAATTTCTAAAATTTATTTGTCCCAATGTACGGTGTAGTTTTTCTTTTATAGTCATATTTATTTTACTTACATTCGCTTGCATTACTTCTTCAATCATGTAGCTTTTCATCTTATACAATCTCTCATCTTTAATTGCCACTGCTAGAACCTTTCCATTTGTGTTATAAATTTTTGACAATCTCCTTCTTGAAACAATTGAATGTTTGTCTGTAATTCTTGAATAACTTAACAGGTTTGCCTTCATTTCTTTTACATAAAAAACATTTGTCAACATAATTTACAATTTTTGTCCATAAACCAGGAAACAAGTATTAATATTACAAACTTTTGTAGCTTCTAATATTGTTCCATCACAAATTTTTACTTTCACAGGTTTCTTCAATGTCTCGCAAGTATCAAAGTACTCATCAGTGTTTATAATATGGTCTGTACAACCACTATCGAGTAACCATTCTATTTGCCCTTTCTTTGGCTTGTCATTTTCACTTGTTGTGTACGTATTGTTTGCAATGGTAGTATGAAAACTATTACCTTGACTCTCATGACTACTTTGATGATAATTTCCTCGTCCTCTATGCAAATTTCTAATATTCTTTGATCCACGTCCTTGGTAACTGGATGATCCACGTCCTTGGTAACTGGATAATCCATGTCCACGGTAACTAGAAAAACCACGTCCACGGTTTACATTTCTGGAACGACAATCTCTTCTAAAGTGACCTGGCTTTCCACAGCCAAAACAATTTAAATTATTCTGATTTGATGACCTGGCTTCCGCTCGAAAAACATTTGATGTATCATTTGATGTATCACTCGCATTCTCTGCCGTTTTTAACTTTATTTTACTTTTTAAATAGTCCACAGTTCTCTCACCCTCCGGTAGAACATCTATTAAATCACCAATATGGCTGTAATTAACTGGTAGCGCCTTCAACATATAATTTAGCTTTTCCTGCTCCGATACTATTGCTCCTGCTTGTTTTAGTTCGTTTGTAGCTTTCTCAAAGTCGTCAAAGAATAAACTAACCTCCGAGTAATTTTTTAATTTGATAGTTTCCAGATTATGTCGGCACACTATCTGCAACACCGTTGAGTTTTTTAGACACATCTCGTCAAATTTTTTGAAAATCTCGTAAACTGTATCGAGCTCTCCTATGTATTCCAGCTGTTTATTCGATATGGCACTATAAATGTAATTTGTTGCCTAGACATCCCTCTCGTCCCACCTGTCATCATCAGTCTTCATTTTCGGACTTACTGCCACATCCTTACACTTCTTAAACTGGTAAAACTTTAGGATTCGTAATTTCCAATTACAATAGTCCGCTCCATCGAAAATTGGAATGTTTATGTCGCTATTTCTAGCCGCCATTATGGTTAACAAAACTGCTCTTTTTTCGGAATTTTCACTAAACTATTTCACTCGTTCACTTCCTAACCACGCACCTCTGCTACCATGTTAGAATAATAGAAGTAAAGCAAACAACACTTTGTTATACACTGATTTATTTAATAAGCAAATTAACTAACATAAGTAACCGACATCCCTCCGTGGTCTCGAGTCCGCCAAGGAGTAGTGAAAAAACTCAGTGTTGCCATTTTAAATGTACCATAAAAATAACAATTACAGTATATTATTTGTAATGGTTTTAATAAACCTAGCTTATTTAGCTTAAATTACGATTTTTCTAATGTGGAAAAGTCGAAGGAAATAAATACTGATAACTTCTCGTAAATGAATAAACGTTATGGTGGGCCAAAACTGACTGAATGTGTATCGTTTAGCGGTTAGCTCATCGCTTCCTGCAACGGACAATACGAAAAAAAAGACAATTTGGCTTGGTTTCATGCTCCTTTTTTTTTAATAATGTAACTTATAAAGAACGATTTAGATAGAACACAATTCGCTTATTGTAATGTATCAAATCAATCACACCGGTGACTCAACTAGATCTAGCAGCATGGCCATACACACTGCTTTCCTTTCTAAAGTATGATATTATATATATATATATATATATATAAAGTTCTTAGAGACGACAGGGTTACAGCTACTGAGTAATTTCTAAGAAATACTCTCGGTTAGCAGGTAGGGCGAGTTTTGATGGTCACAAGGATGGGAATGCAGGGAATTGTGGTACGAATGAATGAAAGCTATTTGTGTTGTCCCCAGGGGGTTCGCTTTCCATTATGAGCGACCCAGCAGGCGAGAAAGTGGGGGCATGTTTTGCTGTCGCCATCTCTCGTGGGAAAGCTGAACTAACTCAATAGTTTTTCCAGCTTTACTTCCAAGTCTCGTCAACAGGAGCTACGCTAACGAATTCTACCTGTGGCCACTCATGGGTCACTTGGTCTTAACAGGTAAGGGCTGTAAATCAAAATGTCGACTTGGGGATTGCAGTCATTTAATGATGTTTCGACACTACAAACCAATTGATGGTGCTCACGTCGTTAAGCGGACCCGATACACTAAATCCGCCAGGGGCTGACACGCAAAAAAGAGATGTACTCTCTGGATAATAGAGGTGAACTTACACTCCTGTGGCTGTAGGTCTGCAGAAGATAAAGAGGCGCTCCTCCCAGGCGATTAAGTTATGTTTAAGTTATATTGTTCTGGTCGAAAAATAAGTTAACACTATGGTTCTTGGTGGAAGACAAAGAAGTTGATGAAGTGCCTGGGAGTCACGAGCCACGCGGCCTGCTCCGTTGAATGCTCACTTCCGACTGAATGGCTGCTAGTGTCTTTTCGGCCACTTGCTGTGAAGACACTGGCGGTCGGAAACACATAAGCACAAAAGAAATGCAAAATTGTGTTAGGCCCTTAATTGCTTACAATGCATGTGTGGGAAAGCTCCCTTAACTAAATCTAGACTGAACATTGTTCCAAGCAAAAAATTACATATTCTCTATACTAAAAAAGCTACTTAATTACTCGTGACAATGTATTTTCGCGCTGTTAGGTTTACGGGCACCTAGTGCTGTAAACGTGTCTATGCGAGTTCGTAAACCTGTTGACTGCTACAAAAATAATGATGTACAATTTTACACTCACTATGCTTACTAAAACACATAAACTGAGGTGCTCTCAGTCAGGTGAAGCTTGTGGGAGCTAAACTTAGCTAGGCATGGGTGAAGCCTAAGCTCCAAGTAGGAATATGTTGACACTTAACTTTAAAGTAATTTGTAAATATGTTTAGTAGCACAGTTTACTTGTTGTTTGTACTTTGTGTAATCTGGGAAGGCTTTTGCTCTGCTTTTGGAGAGCACTAACACTCGCAAACACTTTGTGTGGCACAATGGCGTAGGTTGTTCGTATGCGTCCCGATCAGGGGCGCTACGAAGCCTGGTATCGCCTTCACACGTGCTACGTTCTTATGGCAGAGTGCTGAGTGTGAGCACACATGCAGGTCGGATGGGATCCGAACCACGAGATAGTCCTGGTGTGGTCCACGTGGTCGGATTAAAGTGGGATCGTCAGCTGACTCGCGCGGTGTTGGTTGAAGCGGGTGATTTCCCAAACACCTTCGAGATACTATAGCTGATGGTTACGCCCGATGTTCTTGTCGTCGGCACAGTGCTCGGCCGTTGTTTTATTGTGGCTCAGGGTACAGTCGTGGAGACCAGTGAGTTAAGAAACCACAAAGGTTCGCTTCAACCCAAATTTCACAGCTGGAAACACAAGTCAAAGGAAACACCATACAAAAAATGAAATCATTACTTTGCTGCTGCACCACACATTTACTTGAATCTCAATTTTGAATGGGCAGTCGAAAATGATTTTAGCATAACACTGGTAGCACACAGAAGTTACATATCCCTTATTAAAGCACGATTACACATTTATAAAACAATTTATTTCAGTGACTCCACCTGCAATTTCGCGCCGCATGTCGCATACAAAAACTTTATCACATAACCATTATAGACAAACCATGGTAAGCATCGAAGGTAAGATGCGATCCTGTCGACTTGAATGTCCAGCTAGCAGTAGTATGCCGAAGGCTCACATTAAATTAACAAAAACTAAAGAAGGGGAAATCTGGCTAATGTGCTTGCATGGGTGATGGGGGGAGGCAAAGAGGACATAGAATGGGAGGAGGATTAAGGCCTCTTGGTCCGAATCCCGACGGAGTGACAGCAATGTTCAAAACAATGGCGAGGAGCATGCTGCGATCAGCATAACGTAATGGATGGGCACTTTTAAATTAATACAAAATTCACAATACAAGAAAAATTGAAATGCTCTGTAGAATGCAGTGCTTAACGTGACAATGTCAACATCATAATAACAAAAAAAATCAGTGGTTTCATGGCCTGATCAACTCTGTCTCTGATTTTCAGTTAAATGTCTCGCTGAAACAAATGTACATATTCTCACCCTATAAAACACACGAAAATGGAACACTGAATAAACAACAAATTATTTTATGATGTTTGGACACTTTGGGTTGGCGTGTTCTCTTAAGTCATGTGGTTTACATTATACAAAATAATCACTGGTATACTTATGTTTAATACATTTGATGTCTGTGTAATGACATTACATGATATTTGACCTCTCTGAGCATACAGCAATATAAATGATTATATACTCGCCTTTAATTAAGAGGCCTTAATTGTATAGCACAGTACCACGAGGTGGCTATCACTTTGCACAGTTCATTAACGAGGACACTGCACTCGTGTGTCCCAATGATGAACACTGTGATGCTCTGACAGGTGGAGTTGCAGTCGATGGGACGAACGGTCGCAGAAAGGCATGATGTGGTTCATGTCAAACCACCCATGGAGGCAGTTCATCTATCGATGCCGGCTGGTCCCGCGATATAGTCAGGTGCAGCAGGACACCAATAGTTTGAGGTCCCAGTGTGGCTGGAGGTTGTATCGGTCCTGCTGCTGCTGAGGCACTGGTCGGGGTTGGTGACCCCATAATTATTGTGGCACAGTGGCTGCTGCCTTGGGGTTTCGAAGCACCCACAATCAGTGCACGAGCCATGCTGTTGGTGGCGGAACCACTTGGGATGTAAAATATTTCGTAATGAAAAAGGTATCACTGGTTTTGTTTAAAGCGATTTGATATCTGTAATAGTAACCAGTATTTTCGGAACACAATCTACAGCTTTCTTCTTGCTTTCTACTCGCTATGGCATGACACGAAAATTTATTAGCTTACTTTGCTGCTGAGGCGTTGCAGATTTTCTTTGAAGTCTCCTAGTGTCTTCTTGATGCCGATTTTATGATGAAGAAACACACATGCTGGCATTGGCAAGGGAGATTTTCTGAAGATGGGCAACATCTCAGGAAAGTCCAGCCTTTTTTCCATCATTCTCGGTATTTGGATGAATATTTCAACTATACAGCAATCAAGTCACTCTTTTTGTTAACAAACTTATTTTGGACTCAACCAATCATTAAAAAAATGTAACCTCTAAATCTATCCTTTAAGTCTCGACATAGTATTTTATTCTAAACATAGATTTTTTATTGTGGGATCCCAACAATTTAGCAATAATTTATTTAATAAAAAATCTTTATTTCGTTACAACTGTTTGTTGTTGTCAAATACCAAATATATTATATATCAAGCCTTTGTACTTTTGTTACAAATTAAAAATATTTTATTATTGTGATGTTTTTTTCACTTTCATTAAAACTCATTTTGATCACACGAATGTAGGTTCTACTTCCTTCAACAACCACCATGATTTCTACTCTAAATCACATCTTGCTTTATGCTGTATGTAATAATAATGGTTGTTATGTATGAACAAGAGTGCTGGAGTAGCAATTTTGGCTCGGTCTCTTTGTTTCTCCATGTTATATTGGGGTCACACCTACACAACTAGATCCTTCATAGCTTCCCCTCCCATGACCCTTGTGAATGGTCTTAGGCTTGGCAAAGCACCGAACACCGGTATCCCACTGATATTTGGAGTTTCTGTGCCAGGATCGTTTATGAGATGTGCGACACAGAACCACTTGTAGCATGCTTGTGGTTTTTTACAATGACGTTTCTACCTACTACAAAACTGGCAGCAGAGCAAGTGTGTGCCTTTCATGCATGTCTTTGTTTTTGCATGTAGTATGCCTTCCCTTTTGTGTGGTTCTTTTATCGTTGGGATTTTTGGTATCGGTGTGCAGGCACACACACTGAATGATTTATGGTTAAATTTAACATAGGATGTTTTAAGTATTCTTTTAGTGTTCTTTTATATCTTCTTATTTTATCTTATGGTATGCCATGGCTGCTATTGTGCCAGAATATTGTGTCAAGAATGAGTGTCAATATGAGTGAATTATTAGAGGTGTTCAGTCTCCTGAGAACACTGTTATGTCATTTAGGAGCATTTTGCATGCTGCAATTAATACCGACACCCCTAATGATATACACCATTAAGCAAATATTAACATTCAGTCTTTATACAGCACAAGTGCTTAAAAAATAATTTGCATCCAGGAAATATTTTACAACATTGGCAATGACTCCAGTCCTTCAGTCTATTCTAAACTTAAGCAAAGGCTCACCCATTAAAAATCGAGCCCAAAATTTTTGAACTAAATGTTCTGACCAACTTATTACAGTTCCAACACCCACCCAAGTTAACCTAGTTGGTAACCCTTCCACTTCCTGCGCAGAATCGCACATACCTCCACCCTCTATTTCACATCATATCTCAATCGCATCAACTATCCCACATGCTAATACAGTTTTCACTACCATGCTGTTTATGTCAGCTGAGGTAATGCCATATGGACAAAATTTAATGTCACCTCCTGTCTGAAAAACTACCCAACCACTTGAAAGAATGATGCGTGAATTCCCCACCACCGATGGTTTGCAGGTGCCCAAATCCTTAGCATTTTTGAAAATTATTGAGTCACTACACCAGAGTAGAATGATGCCCCAAGACCCAGCTTTTTGAAATAATTTATCATTTCACACAGGGACCTATGAGTGAAAGAACTAAACAAGCTAATTCTCAACATGCCACATTTTATGCTTATTTTGCAGACACCCTTCACTATTTACTTCCATCCAGATTATTTACACAGATACAGTTGAAAATATTTAACCGGTTGCAAAAGCCCAATGAATAATTATCAGTATATATTTGTAACATTAGAGAGGCTGCTGTACTTTTGCATTTGTAATTATCTGAAAGCGACATTGTCAATACCATTTTGGAAGGTTTAGAACCTCGAGAGCGCTCCCGTTTGGTCTTTGTTGGTAAACCTAACTCATTTGTGGAACTAAACAGAGTTTGCATCTTTTCCCAAAATATTCGGTATGCTGACCAGAAACATGAAACATATTTTGGACAGGGCAGATTCCCAAAGAAGTCAGGGTCTAACTCTAATAAGAAAGGTAAATCCGTGATCCTAACATCAATGCTGACACTTCATCTTCCAAAGAATCTGATTATACAAGTAGCACTACTAAAGGTTCTTACCAATTTCATAATATTCCTATGTGCAATTATTGCAAGAAACCTGGTCTCATTATTGCAAAATGTTTTAAGTTACAGGCAAAAAAACAGGTCCTGCAGGGACTAAATGTGAGCGGTCATTCCCGCCAAGCTAGCATCTTGGCCAATTCTCAATTCAATGCTCACCTAGTACAAACAGTAAATCTTTGACATCACTTTGATCCTTTGACCCCTGTGAGGTAAAAAACAATATAAGGCATTTAAAGTTAATTTTCCTAATGTAGTGGATGTACAAAGGATTGCTACTCCTTGTGTTTAAGTAAATTTGGGACCATTGTATGTTAATGCTCTTTTAGACTCAGGATCTGCATGCACTATTATTTTTGGTAAACTCTTTGAGCATTTAAAATTGATAAAATCAGTTGAACCTTGTGAAATTAAGCATTACATAGCTTCCATTGAAACTTTACCTATTTTGTGCTGTGTAACTCTTAAATTAACGATAGGACATTTCACCTAAATGCACAAATGCTTGGTTCCAAAAAACCTTGATATATATTTAATTTTAGGAGCTGATTTCATGGTATCATTTCATGGCATTATTTTGGAAATTCAGGCACAACACATTTTCTTTAAATTTTCACCAGTGGACAAAATAATTTTTGCCAATAGTAAACAGAGTCCACCACTCTCGTTTGAAATAAGTGCTGAGTAAAAGCCCATTTTTTTACCCATTTGTACATTTGAACTCGATACCATGTTTCTGTAAAGAACATTTGTGAACAATTTCCTAAAGTTCTCACATCGGAATTAGGTCTTGCTGATTTGTTTTAGTATGAAATAAAACTTGTTGGCAAGGATTATGTCACAAGACGTCCATATAGATGAGCCCCGCCTAAAATGGCTATATTAAGGAAACAGGTTCAGGAATTGTTAGATAAAGGTGTTACTGAACCCTCCACAATAGTATGCAAGTCCAGCCTTTTTAGTTCCAAAACCTAATGGTAAGCACAGCATGGTTATCATTTACTGCAAAATTAATAAGAAAATTGAAATTGAGTCTGTCCCTCTTCCTGACCTTCATTCGGCTTTCAATTAGTTTTGGCAAATCCAATGTTTTTACCGCCATTGATCTTAATGCTGCATATCACCAAATTCCATTGTCAAAACAGTCCAAACTAATCACCACTTTTTGTGTCCACTGGAATCTTTATCAGTTTACCATGTGCCTTTTGGTTGGGCCACAGGTGCTCAATTGCTCACGCACCTTTAAGACAAAGTTTTCCATGATGTGAAGTTTAAATATGTATACAACTATATGGATGACCTTGTGATATATTCCGACGCATTTGAACAATATTTAGCTCATCTGAAGGAAGTTCTGTCATGTTTGGAAAAGGCAGGTTTAACTGTTAACCCTAATAATGTTAAGTTTTCTGTTCAGGAAATCTCCTTTCTGGGCCATAAGATTTCGTCACAAGGAGTTTCCATTGACCCCGAGCGGACCAGATGCATAAGAGATTTTCCGCCAGTTTGGGATGTTAAAGGCATTGCCCGTTTTATTGGGATAGTGTAGCTATTTCGAAAATTCATTCTCAAACTTGTTGAAAAGGCTGCTCCACTTAACATGCCACGTAAAAATTATAAAAAATGTTATGGGGTGAGGAAAAGCAGAAAGCTTTTGACACACTCAAGAACGACATTATGCACCCTCCGGCTCTGTGAATACCGGATTTCTCTAAAGAATTTATCCTGCAGACTGATGCTCCGAGCCCATCTGTAGGAACTGTTTTGTGTCAGGAGATATATGGGGTTCGCCAAGCTATATCATTTGCATCCCGCACTCTCACACCCCAGGAGAAAAATTCCACTATTTATGAATTAGGTATAGAAAAGTTTCGACAATATTTAGAATATGCAGAATTCCTCCTGGAAACAGATAACCAGGTGGTGTCGTGGCTTTTGGCTCATCCACGACAACTTGAAAAAATTTGATGCTGAATCATTAGGATTTCATCTTTAAAGTTTAGGGTGCAACACATTAAAGTATCACAGAATGTAGTAGCTGTTGCTCTCTCTCGCATGTTAGATGATTCCAGAGTTAGTGATGGATCTGAAGTTCTACCAAATTGTAATGTTTTATTAGTTTCCTTTGGCATTTACAAATATCAAAAAGCATCAATAAAAGGATGATGAACTGAGAGAATTTTTACAAAATTAAAATCTGTTGAACAAAACCCATATTTTCTAGCCAAAGGTCTTTTATGTTGCAAATCCCATCACAATGTTAAAGTGTTGTGTTGCTTGCTCAGATAAAACCATTGGTTTTCGACTATTTTCATTAATCGCCTGTAGGTGCTGATTTAGGCGCACACAAAACTATTCAGGCAATTCGCAAGCATTTTATTTGGAAAGGCTTGTATGGAGAAATTGTGTGCTTTGAGCATGGCTGCTCAAAACAAACACCTAGGTTTTCTCTTTTCAGAAGTTGCAGAAAACCCATGCAAATGCTTTTCTTGATTGTGTTCGTCCTTTACCAAGAAGTAAGCCAGGTAATAATATGTTACTAGTTTGTGTCGATGCATTTTCTAAATTTGTGTGGTTGATTCCTAAGAGAAAGGATGATGCTATATACATTGTTCGTGCTCCAATATCCTGTGTATTCCAAAAATTTTGCCTACCTTCATCAGTTCTGTCCGATAAGTGCTCCTAATTCACTTCAAGAATTTTTCGTGACATGTGTTTTACTTATGGCATTCGCCATATTACCTTGTCTCCATATAATCCCACCTTCGCACACAGAGTGTTTCAACCAAAACCTCCGTTCAGCTCTCATTGCTTTTCATACGACGGAGCATTCTAATTGGGACCAAAATCTTCCTTGGTTGCAAATGGCTTTCAACTATGCCAAGCATTAGACTCATAAAAAAAGTCCATTTAATCTCGTTTTCACTTGCCTGCCCATAATCCTTTGTCCAATTTGTGGCACTTAAATGATTTGTTACCAGATGATCCCCTGGACATCCATCAAGTCTGGGCAGCTGCTCTGAAGAACTGAAATCGTGCTCATTTCAAGAGTCTTTTCAAATATGATAAACCTCAGATTGACAATCCATTTCGCGCATAAGATTTAGTTTTGTGTGAAGCTTATTCTGTTAGCAGAGCAGTTGAAAAGAAAATGGCTGAACTTTCTTACCATTGGACTGGTCCTTGCCAAAGCCAATGTTTCTTAACGCCAGTCACTGGTGGCCTTGCTGACGCCAGTTCAGGAACATATTTTACAAGAGCTCACATCTCTCACCTATATAGATTTCATTCTCTACTTTATAAATAGAATTTGTGTTCTACAGTCTAGGAGCTGCAAACCCTAGCTGTAGGTGATTTTCTATAAGTTTTCTTTTTTATTTCGCTGGTCAGCCGCTATTCTTCTTGGCCTTGACTTGGTTTAGACCATGAACTGATCACCCATTGGTCCGAGTCTTCTTAAGGTCTGTTCTTTTTGTGCGCTAATAAAAAAAATGGTACTAGGTTAATATGAAAAATTTTGTGTGTGTATTAAATTTAGATTTGGGTCGTTATTGTAAATTAATATACCAATATCGAAATTTTGATTTCATGTTTTCAATGGGTAATAATACTAGATTTATTTTTGGTTTTCATTCAAAGTGGTTAACATTTAGCTTGGAGATGTGTTCCACTCTTGTCTTGGGTTGTTTTTGGGTTGTGGTAGTAGCTTAGAGACAATTCCTATGTAATATTTTCCTTGGGGATGATTTGTAGGAAAACATTTTCTGGTGAAATTTCAATTCCTAGTTATGCTCTCCATGAGTGTATCATGTTGTCTGTTTTAGTGTTGTATTTTCACTGAGGCATCATGTTCCTTTCCTGCATCGCAGTTCTGGCTGTGGCCAACTTCACGCTTTCAACAGTCACTGTCACATTGCTGGATTCTGGTGTAGTCGTTGAGCGTGAATATGTCTTGTTTTCTGACAATACTTACTCGGCAGTGTTGAATTTTGATTTGGTTACTTTGCAAAATGAGTGTTCAGAACTTTAAACAATGATAAATACAGTTGTGTCAGTGCATGAGAATGAGAACAGAAATCCTGCTGAAAACTATTATTTTCACCAGAATTATAATTTAACTGTGGTACAATATGAAATAGTATTCTTGCATTTAAGTCCGAAACAGAAACCTTAACTTCATTATTGCCATCCCGATCGAAACCTGCACTAATTGGTCTTAGAGGAAAGATTTTGTTATCGCATTCGATAACAATAGAGTGGTAGCGATATATGTTCTGTGGGTAAAAGTATGTCGAATATAAAGAAACACTGGCCAGGAGAGGTATATGGGGCTATAGTTGCCACCATCTGGTTTATGGCCACCCAATTGTTTCAATTTATCATCTTGTTTCCATTCACAATCTTGGATTCCATTTTTCTTAGCAACATTCGTTACATATCTTGCTCTGGGGGCGACAGAATTAAGTCAACTATTCTGAATTGCGTGGTACCTAGACAGGAATTAAGTCAACCTGCAATTGACTCAACTCCGAAATTTTATGGTACCCCATTTATAACATGAAAATCGTACCAGAAATATGTCAACTGGAGTTGACTCAACTCCGGATTATCAATAATCGATTTTAAGGCATAAAATAAAACTGGAATTAAGTCAATCTGGAATTTATTCAGCTCCAGATTATAAGCTACTCTGTTTTAGTTCGAAAATCGTACCAGAATGTTTTCAACCGGGGTTAACTTAACTTCGGGTTTTCAACAACCCACTTTCATAGACAAAATTTGTACCAGATTCAGTTAACCCAGAATTGACTCAACTCTGAAATTTTAGCATTGCTGTGCATTTCAAGACCTACAGGAATTACATAAAACCCAACAGTATTCCATTCGAGACAGTGTTCTTAGATCTGATGGGCCCCTACCCCCACACTTCCACAGGGAAAAGGTTCATCCTGGTTGTGAGTGACGGATTTTACAGATGGGCCGAGTCTACCCAGTCTCCAGTGCACGGGCATGCACCATTGCAAGGAAAGGACACTGGAAACTGAGTTCTACCCCTGCTGGGGGTATCCAAAAACACTGCTCACCAACAATGGTACCCAGTTCACTGGGAGGTACTGGCATGAGCTGTGCACTCGATGGGGGATAATACACCATAGAACACCAATATACCACCCAAAAGCAAACCACACCAATAAGAGAAACCAAGACCTCAAGACCTCGTTATGCCTGATATTGGGGAAGGACCACACCAGCTGGGCCGAACATTTACTTACCACCCTATTCACAATAAGACGACGCGTGAACCTTGCAACAGAGCAGACTCCAACAGCGATCCTGCAGTGTCGCCAGCTCATGCTACCCAGAGAAATTGCCGCTTGCCAGACAGAGGGCCCGGGCGAACCAGAAGACGGGACAGTCAGAAGACAGCGTAGGGAGGCAGCGCTATCAGCAGCTCCCGGAAACCAAGACCGCTACACTGAGAAATGGATGCCTGCCACCACACGAGCACTACGACGGTTGGCACCTGGCCACCTGGTCTACATCAGGGAGCACAAAATATCCAGTGGCGTGAAGAACTTCTGCGCCAGGTTCGCCTAGAAGTGGAGTGTACCGCATTCAGTGTAGAAGCCGCTATGGTACACCACATACCTCATCAGGCTGAGAAAAAGTAGGAAGGCCGCCCTCCACTGCGACCACCTCCGATTGGCAGTGGGGACACCAAGCGTCACGACGCCTGACCAGCAGGACGTCGAACATTAGGAAACAACACACCAATCGCAGCCAAAGGTGAAGTCGGGATAAGAAGTACAGGCATCGACAGAAAAATTCTCCGGCACCTCTTCTCCGCCACGACGCCCGGAATCTCGATGCCCACAAGAGCTGTGGAGGAAGAAGAAGTCCCCGAGGGAGGATCACTGCCACCAAGCACAACCATCAACACCGCACGCACCACTGAAGGCCCGGAAGGGTCACTCTGCAGCAGCGTGACGTCCGGCTTTACTACGCTGGTCACCAGGGATGCTGCAGATGGCGAGTTGCCAGATACACCTTTGGGACAGAGCTCCCCACAGTACATATCTCTCGACAGCTCTCCTGTGTCGCCCTCTGCAGGACCACATGCTGGGGACCTCACACAAGAGGCCTTGGCCAAAGCGACAGCGGGAGCATAATGGGGCTTCACAGCCCTTCACCCGGGCCCTCTCGTCCCCCTTCGTCTACACCATACCACACTGACTTCCACACCGCAGCCGCAGCAGCGAAGAGGAGTCAGAGGAGGAGGAGTCCACCATCCCTCGCCACTGCTCCATGTGGCACTGCCGCCTGATCCACCCAGCATGCATCACATGTGGTGGGGACAACCCGTGCCCACACATCCATGTCATGGGATGTCAGTCTTGCCAGGGTCAGCACCCTGACCCCCCAGCAGCAACCAGAGTGAGCTCCCAGAGGCACAGGCCTTATGCACTGAAGCCATGCTGCAAACTGAAGACACCCACCGCCTGTTGTCCCTTATGGCGTGATGAGACTCATGGGGGTCTGCACGGTCAAGTGGTCACAAGAGGAGTGGCTGTTTGACATGAACCATGCATCCACAAGCTCCTTGTGCCCACTCTGACCACCTCAGTCACATCAACTGCACTAGACACACTGGGCTGCACCAGCCATATCAGGCCAAGAGTGCATAGTACCGGTTGACACGAATGGAACATGCACCTTCTTGCCAACAAGGGTTATGTAACTCAAGAGGCCGTCTTACTTATTTATTACAAGGGGTAACTCTTTTAATAAATAAGTAGGCGATCCGAAATTGTGTTTACCCCAAAACCACAGCCGTTGGGTGAATGGGCCATTGATCGTTACATAGTAGCAGCTCGCGCCACGACATAAAATGTAACACACTGCTGGGTGATGTTAACTGGCTTGCAGACCGAAGCTGATGTGGTAAGTGCCCCAAAGTGTAACCAGTAGTACGCAGCATTTTTACAAACACATCAAACAACATCACCTCATTCACAACTACAGTAAGGGGTGTGTTTTATTGTATTAATAGCAATCAAGCATGTCATTGCACACCCCTTTGCCCAGGTGGACTTCTTCCATCCCTTCAGGAGACAGCCACCTGGCAACACTGTAGCCAGTGAAATTCCAACACATCATAGAAAGTGAAATACAAACACTTTTTATGAGAAAATGTAATAATGTATTAATATTTATTTATATAAGAGTTATTATGTTTTCAGAGAGGGAGATTGCCTATAAAGGCCTCCATACTTGTAACATGTAATTTAGTGTGGCGACACTGCCCGTCAACTTCACAACATCAACCTTAACAGACATTTTTTAATCAATGGGGGTGTCACCAATGTGTTTCAGTTAATTTGTACAATTTTTCACCATTACAATACTATTACATAGGGTTCATGTTATGTTTTACCATTCAGTGTTTGACGTCGGTTCTCATCACTTGTGATGGTAGCCGATGCGAATCATAAAATTCGTCTCAGCACTGGAGCCACAACAGCAGCGTTGGTCACCTGCTCCGCGATCCCCCTTGGTACCAGAATTTAGGCAGTTATAACTTCACTGCAAAATTAACTTAATTAACTAGAACATTGATTTTCTCTCTTTACTGTACCGAGGGTAGAGCCAACTGCACTCTCACCGGAGAGCTTAATGCTACTGCGTATCAACATAATACCACGGTTATTTTCACGCTAAGGTCACTGGCAGGCCGTAAGTGCTGGTTCCGTTTTCTTTCACTCTTCACATGTAATCAAGCACAGTGAATAAACCGCTTTACAAAGTTCAATGTGTGTTGATTCATTGTAGGTCGCTACACTTTGTAGTACCTCACGCAATTTTTCTAGCATATTTCAGGCGTACGAGATGGCCTACAGTCTCGTCATAAGGTGTAAATATTGTCAGTAAGTACGTGACAACATCATCGGCAAACTGATGGAGGCATTCAGGACCCCTGGGCCATCGTCCGAACGACCCACATCACTAACTCTCCACTGAGTCATGGCACTGGGCAATCCAACTCTCAACCAGCCCTGGGCAACCCCGATCACTTCAAAAAACCCAATTAGGTTAATTTACAGTGTCCACTTTATGTCTTCCAGTTTACATGCATAAACAATGTCGTTTTCGCCTCTGTGTTTCTCTCTCTTCTCGCCGTTGTTTCAAACAGAGTTTTTGAGATATATCTGTATATACTATATTCATTGTCCCTTTGACTAATTCTGCTATTTCCTGCCTTATTCAGATTGTAATTACTGGTTCTTCTTCAGCGGAAATCGTTACAAGATGTTTAATTACCTGCTAGCAATTGCTATTCTTGGCTTGTATTCCGTATTGTTTTTGTAACATAATTTGCTGCTCTGTTACATATAACTAATTTCTGTAGTGCCAAGGATCGAAAATAACTTATCTATAGGGCAAGCATGTACAGCTCAGTATGGTTAGGCCTATCTAGAGAAGGAATGTAACATTGCCTATATCGCCACTAAACTTGTCCCAACAAGGTTTTCGTGTACCTGGCGTTTGAATTCCCCTGCAGCATGTTTGAAAAATGTGTTTTTTCATGAAACTATTAGTCGTGTCCCCAGTATGTTTATCTACGAAAAAAACAGGCGATGGCTTATTGGTACTTTCTAGATATCGCGTATGGTATAAAAATAATTTTAGAGCCCTCCAATTTTTGTTAAAAACTAATTTCCCAGAAGTCTGTATGTTAATAAACATTACTCGGACATGAGTGAAACTATGGTAGGAGTCTGCATTGAACCTTGCTACACACTTTCCACCATTAAAATGATGGGGTTACTGCTGATAGTCCCACAGGTTCGCACAGTACGACAACATTGCACGCCAGTTCAGAGCCCTGCACATAGCGACGACGGCACACATAATGTGTGGGGCAGTGTCGCTTATATCATTCCTGCGCTTCTGAGGCTCAAATGCGAAAATATTTCCAGGTAGGCGACCACCTTAAGCTGCTATAGTAAATACCTTTTTTGAGTTTTTTTCTTCTTTTGTTTGCTTAATGTCCCTTCTCAGTGTCGTAGTCCAATTGTGGAATAAATAAATGTGATTTAAAATATAATTTATACTTTCAGTTACACTTAAAAATGATAAGCATGGCCCTGGTTTTTGAGAAAGTCAAATCCAGAACCTTTTACAACATATAGTTGTCTCAACTACTATGCTCTAAAGGTATGTCTCGGATTTATATAATACTATTACGTATGCTAAACTACACTGGGGAAACGTTTTTTAATACGGACAACACATTTTGTTTATTGTACAGTTGACTAAACTAAATATTTTTTTCACACTCAAATTTTGTTGTCCCAAAACAGAGGTTTAGTCAAATAAAGTGTGTAGTTTGTTGGAGCAACTGCATATTTGCTTGGCCATATACAAACAATTGTTTTGTTGGCTGAAACAAACATTCTCCCAGTATACTTAAATGAAACAGGAGTGTATGTGTTTCACAGATGTGTATGTGAATCACGGGCATAGACATGTAACTCAATGTTTTATCCATTTGTAAGTATGCAGGCAGATATGTAAGGAAACACTTAAGGAAGCTGGTCAACTCCCAACTATTCCGTGTCAATGAATCTGTTTAGCCAAAAGGAATAAAGTTTTTAGTTTCTTAATATTCGTTTTCGTGGCCGTTTTGGAATACAAAGCAACAAGAACAGGGATATTACATGACTATTACCATTTTCTGTAGTAAACATGCGCGCATTTCTTTGCAGTAGTATTTACGTAACATTGAATAAAGAAAAAAAATTAAAAATGAGTTGTGAATATTATAAAACTTATATCAGCATATTTTGGATTTCGTAAATTGCAGATGTTAACATGTCAGTGTAATGGTGAATTGCTCAAATCTATCCCAATTTGTCCTTTTCATTCATTGATGTGTTCCATTTCCGTTTAATTGCGCATCCATGTATTGCAGAACGGGTCTAACATTACTTGTACAGGTGTTGACTATCCCTAATGGCAACCCAGGAATTGAAATAATATGAGGACGTCAGCTGATTTATAATATAACTGAAAAAGTATAAATAAAAAAAATTTGTCTGCCACATATTGCAGTAAAGTGAAACATATTCAAACATTTAGTTTCAAATGAAAAAAGTATCACAGCTCCCATTTCACTGAAATGCTTATTAACTTATATAATATTTCAACATAACTTAACATCCTAACTTAAGAAACCTAAGAATTAATATAAACAGAAGAAAATGAAATATTACTGAAATACTACTTCGAATTTTATATTTTTTATTCAATATTGCATAACTTTCTTTTGATAGCAAAAAAACTGTTTTTCACTGACCCAATAACTTAGCCCATGTCCAGAATATTCGTTACTGACAAACATAAAAAATGTCTAAAAATTCATAAAATGGGCAGGAACCATATATTCCTAATATTTTGTCATTCTACATGTTTCAAATTTCGTTTGAAAAGCTGTTTTGGCACCTCTAATCTTTACACAAATGACTAATTGTGGAGCAAATGTAACAAGCTCTTTCTCGGTGTCTCATAATCAACTTATCTGCTGGTTCAAGTAAAAGGATTATTTTGACATATTTTCATACTGCATTTTTTTTTAATATTTACATAGATGCCACAACAACAAATCATGTACTTTAATAACCCAGAGAATTAGTTTCTTATGTCCCATCACCAATGAAGGTTAGTGTCTAGGAATACATATAAACTGAAACTACGCAACTTGTTAGAAAATAGTAAAAGAATCAACATGTACACATACAATCCAGGAACACTTCACTTGATTGTCGTATGATTTCAGTGTCATCTGCATGCAAGACTAAGTATACCAATGCTAACCATGTATGTCAAGCTTCAGGCAGTTATTACAATGACTTTACATTACACATAACATACATCACTTCACACTTTCACATGTACATAAAACGCGGTCGTTTAGGGTACCATGTTGATACCTGCCAATGCTGAAGTTTGGAAGTAGGTATTGAATCTGCTCTGAGGCATGAGGCGCCAGCACTTGATGCTAGCCCTCAGTGATAGGGAGTAGGAATACGTCGACACTGTTGTCTCTAGGTCCAATTTACTAATAAATTACACTTTATTTGCGAGTTCACATAATCGAGTTGTATTGTTGCTTGAACAGGTTAACTGGTATATGAAATCACGAGACAACTCCCCTCCCCTTTTTCTATGTAGGCTACATATGGTTTGACGCCGCGATTGGCGTCGTGGGGGGGGGGGCAGGATTCTTCACACCTGGTGTAGAACTACTTATCTGACACTGCGGCGCTGTCTTCCCTCGGCTGGCGACTTGGAACTGCTCCGGCGTTTGGTAGGGCGTCCCGACACCTGCTCTCGGAACTCCTCCTCCCGGGTCCACTCAGCACTCTTCGTTTGGCGATGGCCGGCTGCCGTTTTCTCGGNAACTCCTCCTCCCGGGTCCACTCAGCACTCTTCGTTTGGCGATGGCCGGCTGCCGTTTTCTCGGACTCTTCCCGCCATACGTCCCGTTTGACGGCCTCCGACTGAGGTCCACGTCTTAATGCATTTGGCGAACTCGTTTTCTCTCGGCTCCCGGTCTACCCTTCTCGTTTGACGAAGTCTGACAGACTTTTCTAGGATTCTTCCCGCCGCATGTCCCGCTTGACGGCCTCCGACTGAGGTCGACGTCGTGATGCATTCTCGATCCTCGACTGACTCCGACTGACTGACTCGTTGACGTCTCTCTACTGACTGCTCGTGTCTGACTGCCTGATGTCGTCCGGTTTCGAACCGGACGTCTCGCTCTAGGTCCTCCAACTGACTGCCTGACTGCTCGATCCTCGACTGACTGACCCATTCCTCCCTCCTTCTCGTGGTTTTGTAGGTTCCATCGCCATATTCAACTTGCACCGTCCCTGCACATGATNTGAGTCGTAAAACACGTGGCCGCTGCTCCTGTGGTCCGCAGTCGGCCTGGCATCGCCCCTTGATTCTGGCCTGGAAGTTTATTGTTCCGTTCTGCACGTGCGGGAACTCTTGGGTGGCCTCTTTGGTTCGGCGCACTTATGCCTCCGGATATTGTGTCGTTATTCTCCCCAGCACGCCCGCTAAAAGCTCTCAATGTTTATGGCGGAAACTAGCCTGGGACAGACTCAGCCGCTGGTGTGGGCTCAGCGTCCCTTGGCAGCTGCGGGATGCAGCTGCATCCGCCTTCCTCCGCACGTGGTCGTTCCGCCGGGCCGTCCTGGCGCCATTCTCCTCATCACGTCCGCAAAACCCTTAATCCTTATTGCGGTCGTCCGCCTGCGAGCTTCGCCAGAGCGTGTGTTCTGACGAATAAATATAGGGACGCAGAATGCGTCAATGTTATGATACTCGACATAGGCACGAAAAATCTTGGTATTGTATAACATTTCGTGAAAAGATTGGCTGTGTTTAAAAATGGAAACTCCTTAAAGTGCAGTGTATACAGAAGAATTTGTTTTATATTTTTTATGTGGGCAAAAAAAACACTGCAAAATGTTGGCGTTCGTGATTTATTCAAAGTTTGAAAACGTATAGGAGATGCAACCATATTTTCCATGCATATGTGAAAAAATCATGATTGACACACTGACCTGCTGGGGAAATTTAAATTGTATTTCATTAAGTAATTTAAGTTATAAAATTAACTTATCCGGTCGTGTTTGCCTCGGTGGGATGTGAGTGCCCTAGCCGCCACGCCGACCGACGCCCCAACACTGGTATAGAAGTATTTTGTGTATATGTGAGACAACTTTGGTCAGTTGTGTACATATAAATGTGGAACCTGGCCTTCAGATCAGTGAACATGCTAAATATCCGTGTCCCTCTAATAACATATTCTTGAAGCTGTCACATTCATCATATATAATTTTTTTACATATATATTGTGCATATGCATATGTCTGAGCTGTTTGACCTGAAGAAGCAGATATTGAGAGACTATCGGAGTGTGATATTATATGCTATTGGTGCAGTCTAGAGGTGTAGTGTCGACCGCCTCCGCCTATTCAAATATTGTTTTTGAGATCAGGCAGCTTGGACTAAATGACAATCACTCATCAACTGGAGGTGAGTTGAGTATAAATAGATAAAAATAGAGCAAATGAAATGCCCAGGTGGTTCACAAATGCAGCAGCACTCTTCCGGAAGAACCCTGATGAACCCCCGCAACTGACAGATTATGTAGGTCGTTAACTTGTATACCAAATACTGTTGTTGCTCTCCCAACCCAAACAAACAGTTGTCTTTTACCACAGATATCACATCAGCAACTATTTCCCTTCAGCAAAGTGGAGGGCCTCATTTATTCCTGCGCAAATCCTTAATATATAACTTCCGCGAATATTCATACCCAACATGACTCTATTTAGCATCCAGGCGTTTCTCAATGAGGGTTGCAATCCTCGACATTCTGAAAGGTGTTGGTCGCCGCCAGGTGTGAGTTGTCAATCACAGGAACGCCATATTTATCCTCCCTACATCATGTCTTCCAAGGCTGGACTCGTGTGTTTGCCGAGATAAGTCTGTTCGAAGGATCTTCACAATTCATGAGACAAACCTTTGAAAAATCATTCTACTTAAGAAGTGTTTCGTTGTTTTCTAAATATGTCATGTACCCAAGTATTTTATACTTATGTTAACATAAAATTATTTATTTATAGTTTAATTGAACTTTTATTTTTTTATCAATTAATTATAATATTTCATTTACAATTAATATGAATGAAAAGGGGCGAGATTAGGTGTGTTGGTAATGCGTAGTAAGAAAATGTTTTCATACAAAATATTACTCAATCGAGTGCGAACTAATATGGTGCATTGTCCATAGTGTAATTTTCTAGTATCTGTAAAACTTTGTTTACAAAAGGTGGAGGAATATCCTGAAAGTATAACTTTAGCAGGGCTTCCGGAAATTTTTAAATAACCGTGAATGGAGTATACTGGCTGGTGACATGCGACCAGAGAGGGGGAAAAACGGAAGTCGAACCACAATAATATTTACAACAATTTTTACAGACTCCAAGATACGAACAATGCATATTTATTTTAAATGTAAAAATGCTGTGTTCACCAAATACAATTTTCTTATTTGTATGTCTCTATTTTATGGCTTACTGTAAAAATGTCATGGTGTGGCAGTGATAGTATTGACATGAGGGTTAAATACATTTTGCAGGTTCCCATTAATTTCTTGGTCAAATTCTGAAAAAAAAAAATTTATAAAACAGAGATCTAAACACATCACCTTAAATTCCACACCTAACTATTTGAGTGTTTTTCTTTCTACGATATATTCTTATTAAATACATATTAATTTATTTTTAAAGTAACTTTTAGTTTAAATTGTAATTATTTAAAAAATTTTAAAACTTGTTTATTTAAAACTAATTACCAAAAAAATTTATGAACATGCTATAAAGCTATGGCAAAGAATTTAATATGTTTATTTATTTTAATTGTCATTATACAACACACACATGATGGGATATTTCTTCTATCAAGCCACATAGACGAAAAATTGCTTCCTAGTCTCATTTACAATTATCATGTACTGCAATTATATATGCAAAAACATCTAATTTTCATTTAAACTTATATAATTTTTATTATGAAGATGGGAGACAGTATTTTTATTTACGAATCACGTTTCAGGGGCAAAAATACACAACTTAATTTCTAATATAATTTATACATATAGTAAATAATTAATTTCTGAAGCCTATGTGGCAGGTATGAAACTTCTTAGACGTTCAGCACTGAATTGTAACAACAGAAGGAGAGGTGTCTTCTAGTTCAGGTTTCAGTCAGACCGGAAATAACACTACACCGTATTAGGATCATCAAGAGTGGTTATATAGTAGAATTTGGAATGCACAGGTGTTGTACTCACATTTCGCCAGCCAAATTTAATGATGCAACCTGTCTTACATCCGTGCGTGCATTCATAAATTGCTAGTCGATTCGCGTTCGCAAGCATTAAGGAACGCATATGACAAAATTTAGCCCACAGTAGGTCACTGCTCCTTTACTTTGCAATACAGTACATGTGTGCAGAATACCATTATATAAATTTGCGGCTAAGCATAATCAAAAGCATATTTTGAAAGTCTGATACATATCAAACCGAATTGAAAATCGCAGTTTCGTGATTTCAAGTTTTATATTGCGTGACTTTTACTAAAAATCTATATTTCCACAAAAAGCTATTGGAGACAAAAAATAACTTTCTCGAGCAATTTATCGCCCCATCACAGACGAACGTATGGGTACTGTTCGTTTTTTCTTTAAAAGCAAATATTATGAAATTTATGTTTTTCTTGAACACTATCTTAAATAGCTGCATTTTATCTCAATATTTTTCATAATAGTTGATTCTCTGAATTGGAATAAAAATAATACACACCAAACAGAAGTATGAATAGTACTTTCGTTTCTATGTGGCTAAATGGCAACAAGAAATGGAAGACATTTTGTACTTCAAACCCCCTTTTATTCCTCATGTGTCTATATTCTCATCAGGATCATGTATTTTTCTCGCATTAATTACTTCAATGTTTTTGATAACGATGTGTCGTACTTTTTATGGTTATAGTCACTGTAAAATCTGAGACCACGAAAGTGAAATCTATAAAACCATCAAAATAAAAGCAGTAATCTCGCATAAACATGTAAATTATACACGCTACTGCTCTGCTGATTGGAAACCGAATTACCAAAACAATTTTAAAACGAAGGAGATAAAATTAGAATAAATTTAGGAAGCATCACGACTAATTCAGCAAAGGGTGTCAACAATTAATTTAAGTAAATTAATGGTCTTGCCAGTCAGAAGATAGCTGAAAAGTGTAACTCGGCCTCTAATGCTGGCATCTATGAGCAAATATAGACACAAAGAATCAATAAATGATCTGCTGACTAAATTCCAGTATACTTTTCGTGTCTGAAAAGAGGTTGCTGCAAAAATGGAGTTTACTCTATTCCAGTTTACTCTATTCCGGGAATATTTACATGTCAAAAAGTAGTTACCGTAATATCCTGAGTTTAATCAACTCCGGGATATCTTAATTCCGACCGGGGTATCAAAAAACCCGGAATTGAGTAAATTCCGGGGTGACTTATTTCCGCATCCCAACTAAGGGACAGGACTGAAATGGATACGGAATACAGTCAATTAAATTTGACATAATTCCGGTTGCTGTAATTTCGGTAGGTCTTGAAATGCACAGCAATGCGAAAATTCCAGAGTTGAGTCAATTCCAGGTTGACTTAATTCTTGTCAATGTAGGTACCACAAAATCCGGAATTGACTCAATTCCTAGTTGACTTAATACTGCGACCCCCACACTCTGCCATAATATCTAGATTTAGTTACCTTTATTCGTGCTATACTATTATACATATGCCATCTTGGATTTCATTTATCAAATTATGTAGGCAACCATCCTAAATTTAATTTTTTCATACTCTACCATTTCCTCTCGTCGGCACTCTACAATCTATCTTAAAAGAAGGAAAATGACAAGTGCCCGAAGATATCAGGTATCAGGAAGTAGGTGGACTCGCCTGGCATGATGTCACAGGCGCTCACGGCTACCCACCAATTCAAAATTTCTTGTTTGCCCCTCAAAATTGCCAGTTTGTGTTTAGAAAAATTCCTGTTTTGTCCCCCAACCCCCCAAACCATTGGCATTAATTTTTTTTTATGCTTGCTCCTTAATGTGGCTGAGTGACTCCTCACTGTTGCTGCATATCTGCAAAATGTGTTAAAAAATTCCCGCCACACTAAAGGGTAATTAAAATAAAATTATTTAAATTTTTTATAATTTAACATTTATTGATAATTAAAAAAATTTAATGTATAATTATTTAGTGTTATATGTCACCAGACACGTTTTTCATGGTGCATACGATCGTGATGTCATAACGATTATGTAACCTAATAACAAAACAGCAATATTATATTAAATGGTATTCCCTCCCTCACCCAACCATAACCCAGGCACATGACCTCACCTTACAAACATCCCTCACCCACACCTAAATCTCCATCCAATCTCGTACCCTACATTGCCATCACTCGGCCCCCAAAAGACCTCCCCTCCCCGACCCTCCTTCCTTCCGACTTTTTACTTTGATGAAAGGGTAAAAAATAGTAATTTATAATGTAGTCCAAAGCATCGGAAACTATATACATAAATTATCAATACTTACCCCCTCCATCCCCCAAAGATACATGTGAACATGTGTAACACCCGCTATGAACACATCTCATCACACGACAATGACCCCCTCCCCTTCTGACTGTACGACATGCCCTCCTGTGATCCAACGACCATGAAACCCTCCCCACCATCCCTAACTGCATCGAAAACAATCGACATCCCACACCTATTTATCCAGTCAACCACCTCCTCAAACTCCACTTGCGAGTCAGGCATGTGGCTGACCGACCTTGTTAAAATAATCTTAGAACTATCAGACTCTATAAATCGATGTATTCATAAATAATTAAAATTCTTAAAAAATACAGTTTAATGTATCGGACATGTTTTTACAGCCAAATCAATCTATTTAACTGAAATAGTGTAAAAGTGGCCTTTTCCCATGGCAGCTGGTAATATTAAAAACAATTTAATGGGAGGAGGTGCATTTTAGCTCACAACCATGTTGCATGCCGTGTCTCTCCTCACTTAGCCCGCTTGTCCCGCTTCACCAGCTCAGTTAAGATGTGACTTTCTACCAGGGACAAGTCGAACCGAAGATAGTGATCCGTCCTCCCTGACTCAAGCTCCAGCGATGTGTACTAGAGTATCATTTTTATTGATTCCACAGAGGACCAAAATATATTAACTATGATTCAAGGAATGTAAATAACACCTTCATGTGTAGCAATAATGTTATATATAAGATAGTTTGATATCATACTATAGTCCTAGAACAGAAAAGCATTGGTTTTAGTCAGCAGTCATTTATGCAAATGAAGGTTATATTGTGTAACTCAGATTTTCAGAACAGTGCTTGAAACTGTCAAGACGTAACATATATCTGTAATTCCTTAAAAAAATTATAAGTCAATACTGTTGTAAGGGTAGTTCGTAAAATTGCATGGGAACATGGTTAAAGACATAGTGTGTAAAGCGAACCATTTACCTTTACATTATCAATTATAGTATTATAACCTTTAAATGTTTTTAATTTCAGAGTACATGTCAGAATCAGACATTGATATTGATGACATGGACGATTATTAAAATCCTGAAGACTATAATCTACCTCAGAAAATGATTACTTTGAAACAAAAATAGATGTAGTGAAGCAGAAACGAAAAAGGTCTGATACTATCAAAGGTATATCTAAGTCTTCATAATCTCACTCACAAGTTGTACGAAGGGACTCGCCAGGAAATGGTAAATAAAATATAGGTATTGTAAAAAACATTCTCTAAACGATAAACTAAGGCCGTGTTTGAAGTGACAGAATTTGTTTACAAAATGGCAACGTGACTCGATGTTGTATACAAAAATAATGACGTATCTTGTAATTTCGTATGTAGCGAACCGTTACGCAAATACAAAAAAAAACCTAATTGCAAATGTTGATGAGCAAGTGAATATCTGCGGCTTCCAAATTGAATCTAAAAAATCGTAAATTACTAAAATACCAAATCGGCTATTCGAATACGCCTTAATAAAATCGCCATTGTTCGTTGTTTGAGGGACAAAATAAAGAATAATGCATTCAGAGAGACGATTCATGTGGACTATAGTCCATAGAGGTTGTGCTATTATAAAAGTGAAGTCAGCTTGAAGAGGGCATATGGCGTACAGTACTGACGCCAGCTGCGCAGGAGACAATGTTCTGTTCCAACATTGAGTGGCTCATTTGGCACGAGATTGTCAAAACCATGAGGCTGAGAGTAAAGTTGGAATGTTTGTTTGCATACATATGTGCCCTTAGATGATAGTGTAGAAACTGCTTTATATCGCATTATAAAGCACCGAGGATAATAATCAAGTCAAGCAACGCAATTATTTCTCTGTGACAGTGTGGGATTGTTGTAAAACTAAATGTACTCAAACGACACATTGCTGTTTGATCACATGTTTTTGACAGTCGACATGGTGGATTCACAAGCGAACATCGGGTACATGTGCAGACAATGAAAATTGTTCTACCCAATCTTTAGTCAATTGGTCAGCTGTGCCACATTTAAAAAATATTTTTTGATCCTGGCAGTTAAGTTACAGATATTTTAATGTTCGTGTCCATTGTTTCATATAATGGCAGTACAAACAGTGATCCTGCAGCTGAGATCCTAAAGTCTAGGGGATTTAAACACCAGAGGGAGCCTAGATGTTATGCAAAAAACAAAATATTCCAAATATGTCGGCCATAGGGGTATTGTGAAAAGGTAAGAATCATGCACAACTTTAACTACTACACCTGTCAGTTTAAATGTGCTGCAAACATTAATGAACAATGTAAGGAAAAATATTTACAGAGTGCTGGGGACTGCATAGCTGGAACCTGCATACAGTCTTTATTTGCTCTTGTGTATCTCTAAAGATGCCAAAAATGAAAATAAAGACTGCAGCAAAGCATTAAATGGCCACCAAAGTTATCACTCATAAAGGTCACAGAGTTTGTAAAGACTTTTGTGTAAAAACCTTGGGAATCACTTACAGCATATTTAAAATGGCTACAAACAGGAAAAGTGAAAATGACATATCACTGATAGATGGGCACGGAAAAGCCCCATCTAAAATAAAATTAGCAACATCGTATTGGATCAGATAAAAAAAAAACATTATCATTTTTCCGACATACACAAGTCACTACAGCAGACTCCAAAACCCAGGAAAGAAATACCTATGCCACGACCTGACTCTGGACTTAATGTACAAGTTATACTATGAATTGTGCACTGCAAATTGTTATAGTCCAGGAAAGGAATGGTGTTATCGACTTATATTTAACACTAATTTTAATTTAAGTTGTCATCACCCACATACAAATACCTTTAACAAATGCGACACATTCGCTATTATAATTAATTATTAGACAGACGAGCAGTTACTGGTGCAACTGAAAGTAGAACAATAACTGCACCAGCGAAGAGTCCAGAAAGTAAAAGAGCAGAAGAAGTTGGACACAACAAATGCAAAACAGGATGACACTTTCGTTGTTTTTACCTTCAACCTGCAGAAAAATCTGCCTACCCTTTCATTGACGAGCAACAATGTGTTTTTTAAGGGTTCCCTGTACCTACAATCATTGTGTTCATAACCTAAAGAAAGGTAAATCCACCATGTTCATGTAGGGCAGTACACCACTTCAAGGGGCTCACAAGAAATTGGTTTCTGTTTGAAGAAATACTGCGAAAGTTTACATGGCGTGACTCGCCTCATTACTTTTGTGATTGCTGCGGTGGTAAAAATCATAACAGAAACATTATGAAATTATGGATGTATATTTTGAAGAAAAAGTAAAATACAGGTGTTTGAACATAAGTTTTTGGAACCCAGCCATACATACATGGAGTGCGATGGCGACTTTAGTCTTACTGAAAAGTGGAAGAGTGTAGTTAAGAATGACTTGG
This sequence comes from Clitarchus hookeri, assembly GCA_002778355.1. Classification (NCBI taxonomy): domain Eukaryota; kingdom Metazoa; phylum Arthropoda; class Insecta; order Phasmatodea; family Phasmatidae; genus Clitarchus; species Clitarchus hookeri. The sequence continues at coordinate 312,397 of NQII01001843.1, read as the reverse complement.
TTCTGGAAGATTGGTTCGACATTGTAAAGGAAACATCTAAAAATTTCAAGTGGTTTTAATGAAGACCAAATATTTTGTTTCTGTTGAGTCTAGTAACAAAATTACAAATGACAATGCAATAAAATATGAAGGTAATACTGATTCAGGGCACAATATATTATTTATGTGTAAAAAAAAACGAGCCCTTTCACAATGCTTTTCAAGTAAACCGTAAATGAAGAATTCCCATTCAAAAAAAGTAAACTTTTTTAAATGTAGAGTTGGGAGACCATCTGCAATTACACTCTCTACCCTACATACAGAGGGTCTACCTATAAATTCCGCAAAATGCAATAACCTCCAGGAATTGAAACCACTCCTTCCGATTGTTCACCATGATTTATATGATGGCCTACGACACCAGCTATTTCTGGGAGATCAACAAAGGGGATGTGTTACTGCAGCAAATATATAAATAACAAATAGAAACACAGCAGTCACTGATGAAGAGACAGTACTTTTCAGTGACTGATTAGTGTGTGGTAAAGACCATTAACACACAAACTATATATAACATGTAATTTCCATGAGGATGTCACTTGCCTTGTTTTTGTTTTCAATTAGAATGTTTTCATAATCACATAAGTGTTTTGTGACACTCTCTGTTAAGTCTCAAATGCATATACATTTGCCGGTTTTACTCAGGTCGTATACTTATTTAATCCATAACAAATGTGTATAAATAATAGATATTGATATAGCTGGTGTGTAATTTCATATTTCTTGTCAAACTTTTATGGCCACTTTCTCATAATCATGTTTGTGTCACTTACCAGTTTTTTGCTCTCAGTGCCTCAATTATCCATTAAACTCATAAATTCCTACTACGGCATTTTCTGCCCCAAATGTCGCCCTTCTGTGTGGCTAAATCCCACCAACATCATTTATTTTGTCATAAAAAACATGTAGTGTATGAGACATTCCATATTATTGCAAGTGCAATTTTATGTGTGTCAAGTTTTCCTTTGTAAATCCTGTGTTTTCGGCAAAAATCTCAAAATTCCTGACAACAATTCCTACAACACAAATTTCCAATTTCCGCACCATAAGGAAGTGGTCCCAACATCAGCTCACTCAGATTCTGCACCAGTGTGGGAAATGCAACAGTAATGTGGCATCCATCAGCCGACCACGCCACCACCCAGCTACACAATGCTAACAGGACCGAATGCTGCCATCTGGAGTAGCCCCATCCAACTCCCCTCTCTTTCCCCTTGGGCGAGACAGGGAGGCAGTAGCTAGCAGCATGCATGCATTACCCACCACCCCTCGGTCTGCTCGTGCGGATCTCCCCTCCCACATGCACAGGAGAGGCAGCCGCAAGCCAGTTGGTCCGTTGACACCTTTGAAGATCTGCTAGGCACAAACATGTAGTTTCCGTGCCAACTGTGTCGCGATAGCAGGTTGATAGACTGGCATACCTCCGCTGGCTTAAGGGGCTGTGGTGGCTTAGTGGCTAGACTGATCGCCTCCCACCAAGGCGAACCGGGTTCAATCGTCGGTTGGGTCAATAATAGATTTCGCATGTGGTTATCGTTCTGTACGATGCTGTTGGTCGGCAGAGTTTCCCGAGGATGTCCTGTTTCCCCTGACCCTTGCATTCTGGCACTGCTCCATTCTCACCTCATTTCACCCTCATTGGCTCTCAAGACCTCGATGTTCAATGCCGTCCAAATTTATGAACTCTCAAATCCAACATCATAGTGGAACATCTGAGACTGAAACGTGTGCACCCACTACCAAATCCAGCTACATTAACATTAGTGCAATTCCAGTCCAGAACCTGTCAGTGCGACAACCCCCCAGAAGCCCAGCGACAGCGTAAGGACATCGACATGATTAATCTTGAACTTTGCACCAAGTCAGTGGCGCGTACCACTGTGGGCCCAACGGCCGATTTGTGTGACCGCTTCGTGAGACCTTGTCAGGTCCAAGCTACTGTCTATCCTGTACATGACACAGCGAGCTGCACATGACCGTACTAAACAAACCCACTACACCAGCCAAATTCCGGAGAATTGTTCGTAAATTCGGGAGTGTGTGTTGATGTGACGGACCTAGCCAAGCCCAACCTAGGAATCATATGGTGTTGCCGATTGTATCACAAGTACATTGCACAGAGGAACTTGCCACCATCAATCCAGAAAACTACTTCTTTAGTGTGCACAGTGTCAGGAGCTGCCAAGTCCATCCATCACTTTTTCCACAACAGCTCAACCAGCCATCATTATTGTCACCATCCACAACCACCTGAGTATCATCAACCAACCAACTACCAGGGAACAGACTCAGAAGTCACGTGCTGTGACAAATGCGGGCTGAGGGCCCATCGACAATGTGTCACAAGGAACTTGTGGTGTGATCCCGGGAGAGAGTGATTTGTGTGTTAACAGTGCATGCCACAAATCAGATTGCCACCACTGAATGCACATTCCAGGGCATCCCTAGCAAATTCTCACTGCTTACCCCTCCACTGGCACATTCCACACTGCTGCTCCATGTGGACGCAAGACTGCATGGTACCATGCCCACTCCAGCCACAACAGTAACAACAGAGCCACATGTTTTCTCCACATCGACACCGGCATCCATGCTGGCATATTTCCACTCCCTGCCAGTCTTTGCACACCTGCCAACTGAAGACCCATCGGCATTCCTACACGACTGTACGAGCAGACTGCAGCACTATGGCATGGAGGAAGCAGACTGGCCGAACTGTGTTGGTCACTAGTTGAGTGGTGACATTCGACAACAGTGGTGTGGAATATTGCACTATGGCATCATTTGGGAAGAATTACGCTGTGCCTTTGAGTGCTGTTTCGCAGTCACTTTCATCTATCTGCAGGCATGTCTCCACGTAATCCCGGAGAACCAGAAACCGAACGAACTCTTATCCACCTTTGCCATGCAGAAGATAAACTTAGTGCAAACATACCACCCTCAGATGTCCACAAAGGAGGTTCTCGAAGTTTTGGCTTGTCAAAGTGCGACTGGAATTTCGTGGTGCATTGGCCCCGCTCATTCATTATCCCATGATCCATAGTGATACTGGAACAGATGTCCATAGCAACACCTGTGCAGCCGTGTCGCGACTCCATGCAGCTGTGTTGGTACCGCGAGGACGAATCAAAAGGGGGCCAAGTTGTGAAGGAAACAGACTCCAAAAGTTCTGACAAATCCTCAACAACATCCAAACCCGCACCCCTACCCACTAGTAAGGGACATGGTCAGAACAATAAGGAGCCAAGTGACACTGTTCAAACCAGCTTTGGATATGGACCATCGCTGTCTGCTGGCCATTACTGCGACAGGCAGTGCATGCACTGGTATGAGCGAATCCGAACCACCCCAAGAGGCCACATTATGGTAATATGAATTCGGGAAATGACGAGACAGGGTAGAGCAGCCAGATTTCCCCTACCCCCAGATAACCAACTGTAATCCTGGACAGACTCCGCAACCGATTTAATTTTTCAAATTTGCAGTAACAAAACACAACTCATCTGCATTCCAGTGTTTTTAAATAGTCACCAGTGCCACACTTTAATTGATATCGCAGCTTCACATACTTTAATCAGTGTGATCTTAGTGGACACGTGTAAAAAAATGCAACCAACCAATCAGTTCAGCTAGCTACAAAAACCCACACCGGTGAAAATATATGGAAGTAAAAATAACAGTGCACATTCGGGACATTATAACAGTATTCATGTCTAATGACTTGCGTGAAGGTGCAATACATGGAAAACCATGGCTGACAGAGTAGAAAACCATTGTGGAACCGGCTGCCAGACAAATCCATTTCGGCCAGAAGGAATGTTTGACTATGTACAACTTGGATCCGTGGACCACGATTTGCATACCAGAGGCACAGCTGGACAAGCTAGACCATGCTGTACCGTCCGCATACCATGATGTCATATACACAGAGGTGACAAAAGTCATGGGATAGCAATATGCAAATATACAGATGGCAATAGTATCGCGTACAAAATAAATAAATGGGAAGTGCATTGGTTGGGCTTTCATTTGTAGTCAAGTGATTAATGTGAAAAGGTTTCTGACGTGATTATGGCCACATGAAGGGAATTAAGACTTTGAACGCGGAATGATAATTGGAGCTCGACGCATGGGACATTCTATTTCGGAAATAGTTAGGGAGTTCAACATACCGAGATCCACAGTGTCAAGAGTGTGCCGAGAATACCTAATTTCAGGCATAATCTCCCACCATGGACAATGCAGTGGCCGACCGCCTGCACTTAATGACCGAGACACACTACGTGTGCGCAGAATGGTCAGTGTTAACAGACAATCAACACTGCGTGGAATAACCGCAGGAATCAATGTGGGACGTACGACGGACGTGTCCGTTAAGACAGTGCGGCGAACTTTGGCTGTACTGGGCTATGCCAGCAGAAGACCGACTCGAGTGCCTTTACTAACAGCACGACATCGCCTGCAGCACCTCTCCTGGGCTCGTGACCATATCGGTTGGACTCTAGACGACTGGAAAACCGTGACTTGGTCAGATGAGTCCCGATTTCAGTTGGTAAGAGCTGATGGTAGGGTTCGAGTGTGGCGCAGACCCCACGAATCCATGGACCCAAGTTGTCAACAAGGAACTGTGCAAGCTGGTGGTGGCTCCATAATGGTGTGGGCTGTTTTTACATGGAATGGACTGGGTCCTCTGGTCCAACTGAACCGATCATTGACTGGAAAGGGTTATGTTCAGCTACTTGGAGACCACTTGCAGCCATTCATGGACTTCATGTACCCAAAAAACGATGGAATTTTTATGGATGACAATGCGCCATGTCACCGTGCCACAACTGTTCGCGATTGGTTTGAAGAACATTCTGGACAATTTCAGCGCATGATTTGGCCACCAAGATCGGCCAACATGAATCTCATCGAACATTTATGGGACATCATCGAGAAGTCAGTTTGTGCACAAACTCCTGCACCGGCAACACTTTCGCAATTATTGACGTCTATAGAGGCAGCATGGTTCAATATTTCTGCCGGGGACTTCCAACAACTTGTTGAGTCCATGCCACATCGAGTTGCTGCACTTCGCCGGGAAAAAGGAGGTCCGACACGATATTAGGAGGTATCCCATTACTTTTGTCGCCTCAGTCTATAATGTTTTATTTGCTTCCGACCCCGTGCATCGTTAAAACATGGCAGAACACAGTATTCCATTACCACATTCAAAACCAGTGTACAACCCCGCCACCGTTATCATCTTACCCAACACAGTAGAACCAAAAAACAAGTCCAGGTAATGCTGGATGAAGGTATAGTTGAAGCCACTAACAGTGCTTTTAAATCAGCCATAACTTAAGCTCCAAAAAGGAATGGAACCTGGAGGTTTTGCAATGACTTCAGACCTCTCAACCTCACCACTGAAAATGCTTCACCACAATTTCAAGAACACAATCAACAGCCTTAGCTGCACCAAAGTTCTGACATCACTAGACCTCCGTAGCTGTTACTGGCAAATACTAATAAAGTAAGACTGGCACAAGACAGCATTCACCGCTCCACATGGACACTGCTTTCAGTTCAGTGCCATGCATTTCGGCCTGAAAACTGCACCAGCAATGTTCCTGTCAATGATGGTACAAGATCTCGATGGCTGCATAGGTGAGTTTACGATGGCTTATCTTGACGATATTGTAATCTGGCCATAGTCGTGGGATGATCACCTGATGCATTTGTTACTTGTACTTGAATGACTCACCATTAACCGTCTAACATGTGCAAACAAAATGTCACACCTAGGCGAAGCATGCATCCAATTTCTGGGCCACCTTGTGGATGAAAATGGCAACTGCCTCACTCCAGAACAGTTCAGCTTAATTGATGACTACCTTCAACCTGCTACCCATAAACAGTTACATAACTTTGGATGTTGGATGTCGAAGGTATATGTATCAATTTCGTTCAGACAATTCCTATGAAGGTGTCATGCACTGCCACTCTTTTATCGAATTCTGTTACTGGAACATTGGTTACATACATGCTCACATGTAAAATGACGATGATACATGCATGCAGTTCTGGATATTTTCGCACTTACCATTCGTATGAATGAGAGCTGCTCGTCTTCTGTTGCGAGCCTGGAAATTGTGCTGGTTCACTTGAGCTTGACAATAGTTATTCATGTCAGAAATAAAGGTGTGGTGTATTTTATTGTTTCTGTAATTGCACATGCTCTCATATTAGACTGAAGGGGAACTGATTTCACTCGTTTCACGTGTTTTGTGACGACCTATTCAGGGTGGTAACCCTTCATAATGTGCGAGAGTAATGGCCTATGGCTACGAGCCACTTCGTATCAGAATAGTATTTTTTGGTGATGGTGTGCATGGAGAATGTTGCTGGCAAATGCAAATGCAAATGCTGTACTTTACATGTATGTGTGCAGTTTCTGGTTTCCTGGTGTAGTGCAGGTACATACATGGGATAATGTTGTGGAGGTATGTGCACATGTGCTTGTGCAAAGTCTGGCTATCTGATAATATACAGATGCAGACCTGTAAGTTAGTACTTTAACAAGGATGCTTTCTACCTGAGCTATTGTTGCTATCCGCCAATATCATTCCTTTCATTAGTTTTAAAAAACACTTATAATTTTCGTGATATGGAGTACATCAATAATTTTATAAAATTGTTAATTTTTTATGGGTTTTTATTTACAGCAACATTTATGCTTAGTCATATTAGCCTAAATTAAGAAATCATATTATTTGACAACCAATACTTTAAACATGATCGTGTGTATATTCCACTATAATGTTTTACAAAACAGAATATGGTAGTATATATTTATCTCGATAAAGACCTCAAGGTAACTAAACATAAATATAATTTCTGACCACATTATGGTTTTTATATTATTATTAATTATTGATATTGATTATTTCTCACACACACATGTGTATAGGAATGTATTTTTGGACAATTTGTGCTGCCTACACATTTTCTCTATGCACAAACCCAAATAATTTTTTACCTCAACACTAGCATGCACTGCACTGTCAGTGGGTTTTTTTTCATCACCACCATATTCCTTTCCCATTTCTGTCTAGCAAGATCGACTTCACCTCGCATGGTAAGTTACGACATGTCATCGTCTGCTCGACGAACAGAACCACATCGGTTTCTTTGTCTGGTAGCAGTCGGCGAGTCTCGCCATCGCATTCTTCGCTGAAGAGAAGCAGCATTTCCTGGCCACATCATAGTATTTCATAGACTATATGCTGGATATCCTCTTTTAAGATTATAGTTTCGCCCTTGTTCAGCTCCAATAGGGCATCGATGCTGCATTGAAGAGTTACAGCCAGCCTCATGTACACTCCACAGGTTTTGCAATCGCACCGAATTCTATCAATAAAATAAACCTTTGACTTGCCTTCAAAATTCATGATGTTTGGCTTGTAGGCAGGCATAGTAGACGCGATAATGACTTACACCATTGCAGGCTTCTAAGTTTTTCACAACATCCTTGTACCATGGGTCTTCCAGCCAGTAACTCCACACTCTGGAACACTGGGATGGCATTTGGATAATACTTCGCCATACTTGGCTCGAAGGCGCTGGTGTAAATCACATAGTGCTTCATAGGCTGTGGTGGCACGAATTGAGTTGCTGTACTCGATCAACTGCTGCTGGTGTCGATGGTGGTCTGTGTGGTGCCCTCGGGTGCTGGAAGCCAATCGTAGCATGTAGCCGAGGTGAACGGTTGACAGGTAGTACTGGTGCCAGAATGGAGATGCGATATGATCAGCTGCAGAAGTTTGGTGGTCATCTGGTCTGTGGAGCCATTTATGTTTCTTCACTATGCAGTGGCTTCTTCCTCGAGGCTGAGGACCTTCATGTCTGCATTTCCAGTGGCCGATGTGGTCTTATGGCTGAGGAAATGGTAGCTACTGCTGCCGAATGCCATGCCCTGCACCAGCCGCGGTAATGTGGAGTGTCCAGAATGGACTTTCTGCAGCCTTCGAAGCACTCTCTGCATGGCAGCCAGTCACGAATGTCTCAATCCTGCTGCAGGTATGGCGGAAGTCTCTTGTACACCTACCGAACTCCGTGGCGTGTGAATGTCAGCAGGAACTCTTTTGGCAGAAAGGCGAGTTAATTTTCTTTATAAAGGGCCATGAGCGTAGCCTCCAGTATGCGAACATCTCCGAAATTATTTTGTAACCACAGACAAAACACACAAGCATCTGCTGGTTTGTAATGAAAGAATCTAATCGATAAAAAAACTGTACACTTTAAGGCAGGTGACTCAAGAAGGTAACGACGATGGCAGCAGGTGGGAGACTGGTCCTGAGGCATTTTATATGTTGGCATATGCATTCTGTGTAGGGAGGGAAGGAGGATATAACAGTGGGTAGGGGCTGGGAGTGGTTGACATAGGGGCACGTGTAGAAGTGGGAAGGGGCTGGGAAATGGGTGTCATGGGTGCACTCTGGTGGTAGGAGCTGAAAACATTGAATTATCAGTGCACTGCAGTGTGGACTGTTGACAGATACAGGGTGCGGGGTTGTTGATATTGGAGGGAGTTATGCGAATGCGATTGATTGGTTTAGCTATGATGAGTAATTGGCAGTGTGGGAGGGCTATTCGATAAATTTACTGTGCATAAAGCTATGGAAAACGATATTTTCATTACCAACATTTATTTATCTTTGAATAATCGGGGCTCCAATATGTAGTGCGATTAATTTCATCTGGGTATTCCGAATATTTTCCGAAATCGAATATCGCAATAAAAGACGAAAAAAAAACTCACGAGCACCGATTTAAAGTTTACCCAAACTGTAAAATCGTGTGGAATCGTGACGTGAACGTTTCTAGAAATATAATCTTGGTTGGTATGAGAATCGTCGATTTCCACAGGAAAGAAGAACAATCGCAGGATGAGTTTGTTTGTCCAGTCTAGTTTAGAACATTGTGCATAAGGTCTAAATTCGTATCTCTTGGATCCCTGTTGTGAGTGATAAAGGGTTATATAAGAACTTTTAGCCATGGCTAATGTATTAAATTTTGCTGTTACCAAAGTACTGGAAATATTTTAAAAACGTCACGATCTGGAAATGCACACTTGGTACGAATTTGAAAAGTTTTATCAATCTTTCTGCTATGGTCTCCTGGAACACATATACACAACGGAAGGCGACAAAGACTCCGAAGATGATTTCGAAGAAGCATTCGACTCTCACTTACTTAACACATTCTATTAAAGTTCAAAGACTTTCAGACCAAGTTCCCAAACACCTCGCTCGAAGATTATTTTTATGCCAAACAGCTTTCTTCGACCCGCACATTCGAAATTAGTTCCAAAGATCAGAAAGTTTTGCTCCAAAGACAGCTTATTAATCAATAAGAGTTTGCAGAAGTAATTACGTGTTTATATACAAATTTTTAAAATTTGTATATACATATATACAAGCGGTTGAACACAGTGTCCTCCCGAATACCACAGCCGTCACACAGTGGGACAAAAGCCCGAAAAGCTGGTCATAATATGATAACACCAATGAAATTGAATGAAATTTGATGTTTATATGTTTTTGAGGTTGCTGATTACGATTCCAAATTCAGAATTGTAAAAAACAAAATGGCGGATTCTAAATGGCGAAATTGAAATGCACAAAGTTCAAAAGGTTATTCCATTTCTACGAAACTTGATATTTATAGGTTTTTGAGGTTGCTGATTGTGCACGAAGACAATATCGCATCAGGTCGTATTACCCACGTAAAGTACATCGTAATATTTTGAGTCGTAATTACTATGTCAATAAGGACGACAATACATTTTGTCGCAAGGTCGCCAGTGTCGGAGAAAGTTATGTTCTTCTGTCTTACATGTACAGATTTGGTCTTCAGGGTATAACTGCTTGAGCAGGAAGTGGTCTATTGAAATTGTGTTTTTTCCATAAACGTCATAATACTGGTGTCCCTGCATTTAACAGTTTGGCCGATATGGATCCACGTGATATAATTTTTTGGAAGACAGTGCCGGTTCGTGAAGGTGTTGTTAATCAGTATGCTGTAATTAGTATACATTCATCGCCTATTTTGTTTTCCTGTATAAAGGTCAAGTTTGAAGTTGGTGATGAAATATGGATTTATAGGAAGTTGGTTGGTTCAGTCGGTGATTTGCATATTACCGGTCATGTAGAACTTGTGTACAATGCATGAATGTCAATAAAGTTTGTTTTGTTGTAATTGGTTCAGTGATTGAGGGTTAAAAACAAATATTTGTTTAGTGTTACAAAATTATGCACTAAATGTACAATGGCACTTTTTGGCAGTTGATTTTTACACTATTTGTTCTACAATGCTTAGGCTACATGGATCAAAAATTTTAACACGGAACTCTGAGGAACTTATAATGTTTTTAACATTTGAAATGAAACAAAATATGATGAAAGTGTATAAATGTATTATAAATTATATTTAAAATTATTGATTATTATATTGTTAATATAATTTTTGTAATATACATAAATATTGTACTCGCCATCATAACCTGAAACCATTTGGATAATTTTAAATTTAATTACACGTAACACTTTAAACACCTTTCGAACTGACCGTTATTTTACAGCTTTTGTTCTCGTTGGACCGTACTCGCTCGAGGGTTGGCTTTGAAATGACTCAGTTAGTCAAATATAACCGACTGCCTTTTCAAGTTAGGGAATTAGACACTTGGAATGTCGCTGTGCCCAAAAGTATAATAAAAGTTCCCTATATAGTAACTTATTTTTGGACTCTTGGCCAGCTTCTCGGGCTTTTGCCCACTGTGCGTCAGGCGCCTCACAAATAATAAAAATGCACCACTTACAATTTAATGAAAAAAAATACTATGACAACGAGAGCCAAGATCGACTTTCTCTCCTGTAAATTTTAAAATGCCATTCACGAATCGTCGTATGACTGCTCTTTGATTTATAACTCCAGTCAAACCACAATGGAACACACATGCCATTCTATCGGCACGACCAGAAACAAGGATGGCACTCCCCTGTTTTAGAAATTAAAACTAAACCATGCTTTTGTGTAAGAATGCAACCACAATTCTATACGGGGGCAATTAAACTCTCGATTCCACTCGACGCCCTCTCTCTTTGAAAGAATACCTGACATCGCCATTACGATTCATCAATTTAGTCGACACCCTACTTAAATCTGGATACTTGGTACATGATAAATTCTTAGAGTACATTAGCGCGAAAAATTTAGCCGACATGTATTTCGTGCCAAAACTGGAAACTTTCGATACTTTATTTTTTAGACATACTTTTTCCGTTTTATATCCATAAGAGTATGCAGTCAGCTAGATAAGTGTATTCTTTCATTTACTCGACATTTATGAGGGAGATATGAGGAGCGAAAACACAACTTTGGCAAAGACAAGAACTGCGAGGTCGTGTAGCATAAGACATTTCGTCAAGTAAACCTGTACACAATTTGTGCCTAATGCTAGTCATTTTGAATGTGTTCACATTATTATAAATTCAGATTTGACAGGAAAAACTTACATTCCGAAATTTGCTGGTTTTGAATGATATTTGCAATCGGGTGTTGCAGGCTCAAATAGAAAAAATAGGTGAAAAAGATACTGCTAAAATATACAAACATTCTTGTTATTTCGAACCTCATTTGCTACAAGCATTTTACAGTGTTTTTGGCCTTTGAAATAAAATGCATACTTTGTTTTGTTCACCTGGCATTTTTTAACATTCGGTTTGGTTAATGAATTTAAGAACTTTGTACACATTCGTAGAAATGGTCTCGTATGATTCAATGGTTATTCACATGAATTGATCAATTGTTTTGTTGATTCAATTACTATTTTTATTACAAAGTTATTAATATAAACAAACATTTATTGTATAAAAAATCTTTAATGGTTGATGTAATGCCCTTGTATGATTCAACAGTTATTCATGTGAATTAGAATTTTTTTTCTCTTATTGTGACAAGAGGAAAAAATTTATTATATTTTTGTTTCAGTTATAATTTTTATTACAAATTTATCGATATATAAAAACAAATGTTTTTGTAAAAAAAAATCTTCGGCAGTTACGCGATTCCTTCTCATTTCCTTGCACAATTTACACTTCTTTGGTGGTCCACACATGCACTTTCCTCATACCTTTTTCTTTAGCTGTTCCTGCAGCTCCTGCTAATGGGGCTATTGCTTTTGAGGCTGCTTTTGGGAGTTGTTGTTTCTGAGGCTACCGGGGTTGCTGCTTCTGAGGCTGCTGGAGCTGTTGCTTCTGAAGCTGCTAGGGTTCCAAATTTCATTTCATTTAGATTTTCTTCTTTTCGTTTCGATCGCCTCCTCAAAAAATATAATTTTGTTTTCTTGTAAAATTTACACTTCATAGCTGGTCCACACCTACACTTTCTCCATACCTTTTTCGGAGTCTGCTGGTGCTGTTGTGCCGGAGGCTGCTGGTGCTGTTGTGTCTGAGGCTGCTGGTTCGGAGGTTGTTGGTGCTGTCAAGTCTGAGGCTGCTGGAGTTGTTGAATCTACTACTGTTTTTTTAATTTTAAACCAATTCTTCTTAAATACTTCCACCTACTTTTCCAGTTCTCACTCCTGCTCTAAATAATAATTCAACATATCATCTAATTCGCCCAAATTCGTCATTTACTTACCCAACAGGTCTTATTTCCGTCAATTTTAATTTTCTTGCATATTTTTTTTTACAATACCTTCTTCATTTCATCTCCTTCCATGGTGATGATTCTGCAAAAGATGAGGGTTTGTTAAACACTGTCTACTGCGAAGAGACTATGTATTGGATTCAGATTCATTGAATTTATATACGCACTAGTTGGCGATGTTATATTATGTTTTGATTTCACTCGTCGTCGTGACATTGCGTGTTGATGTAGCCGAGCTTGGATTGGCGGGAGATGTGTACTTTTTGTTTTCATTTGTCATTGTGACATTGCGTGCACTTGACTTTGTGTCGATGGAGATGACTTGTTGGTTTATTTTTATTTTACATCGGGTGCACTCGACGTTGTGACCAGTATCTGTACGTGCGCCCGTGAGTCTACTTGCATTCATTCAAAACTCAACTTGGCCTCATCATTATGCAGGAATTATATAGGGGGAGAAATATATATATTTTTTTTTTTGCGAGGCAAACCGGAGAGTTTCCTCACATTCCCCGCTCCTACCCTACCTGCCATCGGACATGTATTATTTTTGCTCCAGCTGTCCTGACAGGAGCCAGAGTATATAAACAATGGACCCTGTGGCAAGCGACATCAGTAATCGCAAGATGGTATCCAGCAGGAAGACACATGTGGTCATTCGCAAGAGGTGCGACCTCCTGTTGCAGAGGCGAGAACATATGAAGATGTAGATTACAAGGGCCAAGACGAATTCGTCGAGGAATCTGCCATCTACACCGAGGAGGAGACATGGTTAAGCATGAAACACAGCCGAAGCCATGCTCTTCTTTGTTAACGGGGCGCTCTTAGCCATAAGGCCATTCCGCACCCCAGCCTCCCAGTAGACGGGGAATAGGGATCACGCCCTCTCATCGCAGACATGACCAGCGCTCACCGAAATTGACCAAACCCGTAGCTCCGATCTTTCATCAGGCCGCACCGAGCGTAGCCCCGATCTGATTTACCAGATCGTACCAAGCATGTCCTACCACAAGGTCTGAGATCCTAGCACTCAGTTTACCAAGCGTGTGGTCTGGCCGCAGCACTACCCACACCCCTGACGTCATCTTGGGGACGCCCCCGGAGCAGTTACTGCTCACCGCCGGGCTCTTCAGCAAGAGGGGGAATCTCTCCGAGCCTCCTCCAGCATGCGGAGTCAACCACTGCCAGCACAAGTCCAACCTCACCTGATCCGTACACCAGAGAGCACCTCCGGATGGGCCAAACAGATCATCCCGTGCTACCTCTTATTTTCCATGGCATGTATTGGTTTTCCAATGCCCGATCGCCAGAGCCCCACCAACGGGCAGGGAGACGCGGGGTCCCTCTGAAACAGGTGGGTACCGTAATCATTATCAGGTTTTATACCCTTGGTTTCTTCACCGAGCGCCGTGATCGCCATGCCGCCCATAAGGCTGGGCTCCACTGACACCGGACACGCGTCCTTTACCATCCTAGAATTTCCTCACAGGGAAATTCCTGTTTTGGGCCCCAGTGGCCTTAGTGCCAAGAGGTCCAACACCCCGCCATGTGGTCGGGCTTTGGTACTAGCTATCAACCCAAGCCATCATGGCAGATACCCCTATACAGACACTAGGAAGCTGATTCCCATAGGGACTGGGCGGCAGAACCCAATTCGTTTAAACGGGGGTGGCGCGAGAAGCCTTGGGTTGCCATGCATGTTGAGAGGCTATAAGAGACGCTTCACCCATCCTTTCAAGAAATCGGTAAGAAGGTTAGGCTCGTTTACTATAGCATAGTACTGCCACACCGCCTCAAGTGTCCAACCTTCGCTCCTCCCACCGGAGTGACCGTATGATCCTCCCCCCACCGAGGAGGAGACAGTCGATGTGTGGAGGATCCAGTCGTCATCGAGGAGGAGCCAGCCATTGTCGAGGAGGAACAAGGGCACCTTTGCCACCATCTGGGCGGCCATCTTCATCTCCATCGCCCTCGGTAAGATGGCAATCTCCATCATCGTCTGTGAGTAGGCCATGCAGGCCGAATGGGATGGAGACGACGATGGGGATGCCGGTGCCTCCCGTAACAACTATGATGATGCTGGTGTTTACGCCAATGGCGTTTATTCCACAGATGCTGCCACCACCAGGCATATTGCAGTGCCCTCGCCCCCCCCCCCCC